>OY856412.1:1412188393-1412703393 GCA_963693085.1 Alisma plantago-aquatica | reverse complement strand
CGCAATTGTAGAGGACTATTTTGTCTAGCTCTCCAAAAAATTTGGCCAAAAATAATATCATTTGCCCCTCCAAAATCAAAAAACCCATCCTTATATATATCTGCTGTATATTTTGTACAGAGTTACTTTTTTGGCCAGCAGAGTTATTTTTTTGGCCACCATAGTTACTTTTTTGACAACAGACTTACTTTTTTGGCTAGGAGAGTTACTTTTTTGGCTGCAGGATAGTGAAAATCCAAGTTACCCGTGCGGGCAACGAATGAACGCCATATATATATATATATATATATATATATATATATATATATATATATATATATATATATATATATGGATATTTATTGGATACCCGCGCGGGTAGATTAGTTTTGTTACCCGTTCGCAGGCAAGTTCTGTCCGATGTCCGGCTCCTGTCCTCGCTCTTCTAAATCCCGTAGCGTCCCATCTCCTCATATGTCGCTGAAACAGTCCGACCAGGATGGAAGGGTAATGTAACAATGGTACCCGTGCTTGAAAGACGCGGTGGCTTCATCGTAAATAGCTCAAAAAGTACCGTCTTCTCCGATACATAGCGATGCTCTGTCTACTGCATCCATGACCCCAATAGCAGTTAGGGAACAACCACCTCCGATCGGCGGAACTGTGTCGAGACGAAGAACAACGACGAGGAAGAACGTGGAGGACTGGAGGAGGAGCGGTATACAGAAGAGAAAGGGGAAAAATGGTGAAGTTCTCCCGGCAGCTGGACGCGCAGTTGATACCTGAGTGGAAGGACGCATTCGTGGACTACAGGCAGCTGAAGAAGTACATGAAGAAGGTGAATCTGTCCCGCCCGTCGCCTAACCTCCCTGGGCATTCCTCCGCCTGCTCTTCCTTCAGATTCTCGCTGATGGACCTGGTCCGGTACGTCATCTCCAAAGTGACCAGCGGCGGTAGAGGAGGAATCGCCGGTAGCGGCGTAGGGCTCGGAAGCTGTGTAGGCAATTCCGTCGGCGGCGGCGGCCACTCGACTTCGATCCACCTCCAGGTATCTCTCCTGCTATCTCTTTCCGTTTTGTTTTGTCAGTTTGGCTTTTGCTTCCCATCTATGCCTGTTGTCCTTCCCCTGCCGTGGCCTGCACATCGGACATCCCATAGGCAACAAATCTTGAGCATCCAGAAATAGCGTCGCCTGAGTCCGGACGGCCGTGCACTCTTGTGGGAGGTGATGATGAGCAGCCAGACCTTCTCAGAGGCCTTATCTTTGGCCAGAAGGGGTGAAGGCGGAGCACTCAAGGGAGTCAGAGAGGTGCTTGAGGAGGAGTCCCCTGGCTTTCAGGATGTGTCGATGTGGCTACGGATGAGGCGAGTGTGATGGGAGACACGGCACTATCCCGAAGTGGATGCTCCCAACAAATGTGGTAGGATTCCAGTAGATGAAGCAGGATCAAAACACTATCGTGGGATCCAATAGCAGTACCATTGATTTATTAATATATGCAGATCTGAATCCAAGACCAACGGCTACAGTAGTCAATGTCAGCACGCCTTCTTGGCCTTATCTCCCTATTGAACGGGGGACCTTTTGCAATTCACACCGACTCTGTCTTGGGCATGGGACTTCAAATTCGCCAGAAAGGATGAAAATTTTCCCATCCTGACAATGTCTGAGGCCTTGGAATATAAATCCCGTAAGATAGATCAGGTAGAAATACCCACTGATAATGGTTGGTTGGATAAGGATGTTCTTCCGCTATTTAGGCTAGTGTTTGAATTGTCAAGTGTATAAAAAAATATCCCCCTTCGTCCATTGATAATGAGTTAGGTGGGAAAGAGTATGAGATAATGATTCTTTCGTACTCCTTATGTTTGATGGTTTGTTGGAATGCATATATTGACGTTCTGCAGACAATTTTTTTCAGTTACTCGTAGGGTTGTGACAGTTACTCACAGTGTTTTCGTAGTTACTCTAACTGCTATTACAATTACTCGTAGGGTTTTTTCAGTTAATCGCATTATTGTCACAGTTACTCGCAGAACATAATGCTTGAGTAACCGATGGTAAACTACATAATGCATGAGTAACTCCAACATAATGCATGAGTAACTCCAACATAATGCATGAGTAACTCCAACATAATGCATGAGTAACAGAACATAATGCTTGAGTAATCGATGGTAAAGCTTGAGTAACTGAGCATAATGCTTGAGTAAC
The DNA here is from genome assembly GCA_963693085.1 of Alisma plantago-aquatica. Lineage (NCBI taxonomy): Eukaryota > Viridiplantae > Streptophyta > Magnoliopsida > Alismatales > Alismataceae > Alisma > Alisma plantago-aquatica. The sequence goes on along the minus strand of OY856412.1, from coordinate 1,412,701,199 downwards.
TACTGTCAGTTACCCTAACATTGGATTCAGTTACTCAAGCATCTACTTTCAGTTACCCTAACATTATATTCAGTTACTCAAGCATCTACTGTCAGTTACCCTAACATTATATTCAACCAATAGTAATAGCATTCTGTAATAGTTACTCAATCTTGAGTAACTCCAACATAATACATGAGTACCTAAATCAGATGCTTGAGTAACTCCAACATAATACATGAGTACCTGAACATCAATCTTGAGTAACTGAACCTGATGCTCGAGTAACCGATGTTAAAGCTTGAGTAACTGAATCAGATACTTGAGTAACTCCAACATAATACACGAGTAACTGAACATGATGCTTGAGTAACTGAACATAATGCATGAGTAACTGAACATAATGCTTGAGTAACTGAACATTAAGCTCGAGAAACTGAATCAGATGCTTAAGTAACTGAATCTGATGCTTGAGTAACTGTAGGGAATGCATGAGTAACTGAACCTGATACTTGAGTAACTGAACATGATGCTTGAGTAACCGAGGGTAAAGCTTGAGTAACTGAGCATAATGCTTGAGTAACTGCAGGGAATGCATGAGTAACTGAACATAATGCTTGAGTAACTGCAGGGAATGCATGTTCAGGAGTAACAAAGTAAATACATTTATGCTTTGAATGTTGTAAGAGTAACTTTGAAATCACAACGAGTAACTGATTCAAACAAGCGAGTAACTGAACCTAAAGCATCAGAATGCTTCGGTAACTGAACATAATACTTGAGTAACTGAACCTGATGCATGCGTAACACAATCTGATTCTTCAAGTAACTGAACATAATGTTGGAGTAACTGAACATAATGCTCGAGTAACCAATAGTAGGGCTTGAGTAACTGAATCTGTTGCTTGAGTAACTCCAACATAAATCTTGAGTAACTGAACATAAAGCATGAATAACAGAACATAATGCTTGAGTAACTTAACATTAAGCTTGAGTAACTGAATCAGATGCTTGAGTAACTCCAACATAATACATGAGTACCTGAACATCAATCTTGAGTAACTGAACCTGATGCTCGAGTAACTGATGTTAAAGCTTGAGTAACTGAATCAGATACTTGAGTAACTCCAACATAATACATGAGTAACTGAACATGATGCTTGAGTAACTGAACATAATGCATGAGTAACTGAACATAATGCTTGAGTAACTGAACATTAAGCTCAAGAAACTGAATCAGATGCTTAAGTAACTGAATCTGATGCTTGAGTAACTGTAGGGAGTGCATGAGTAACTGAACCTGATACTTGAGTAACTGAACATGATGCTTGAGTAATCGAGGGTAAAGCTTGAGTAACTGAGCATGATGCTTGAGTAACCGAGGGTAAAGCTCAGGGTTACTCGTAGGGTTTTCAGTTACTCGCATGGTTTTTTCAGTTACTCGCAGTGTTTGTTCAGTTACTCGCAGGGTTTTGACAGTTACTCGCAGTGTTTGTTTAGTTACTTGTAGGTTTGTGACAGTTACTCGTACTGTTTATTCAGTTACCCAACCATTACTTACAGTGTTCAGTTTCTCGCTGGCTTGTTTCAGTTACTCACAGACTTTTTTTAGTTAATCACAGTGTTTTTTCAGTTACTCGCAGGGTTGTGACAGTTACTCACAATGTTTTCGTAGTTACTCTAACTGCTATTACTATTACTCGTAGGGTTTTTTCAGTTAATCGCATTATTGTCACAGTTACTCGCAGTATTGTCACAGTTACTCATACTATTTTTTTCAGTTACTCGCAATGTTTGTTCAGTTACTCACAGTGTTTGTTCAGTTACTCACAGTTACTCTAACTGCTATCACAGTTTCTCGCATTATTACAGTTACTCACAGTTACTCTAATTGCTATTACAGTTACTCGTAGTGTTTGTTCAGTTACTCGCAGTGTTTGTTCAGTTACTCACAGTTACTCACAGTTACTCTAACTGCTATTACAGTTACTCGCATTATTGTCACAGTTACTCTAACTGCTATTACAGTTACTCGCAGTGTTTGTTTAGTTACTCACAAACTTTTTTCAGTTACTCGCAGTGTTGTGACAGTTACTCGCAGTATTTTTTTAGTTACTCGCAGGTTTGTGACAGTTACTCGCAGTGTTTGTTCAGTTACCCAACCATTACTTGCAGTGTTCAGTTACTCACATGCTTGTTTCAGTTACTCACAGGCTTTTTCAGTTACTCGTAGTGTTTGTCAGTTACTCACAGGGTTGTGACAGTTACTCATAGTGTTTTTTCAGTTACTCACAGTTACTCTAACTACTATTATAGTTACTCGCATTATTGCCACAGTTACTCTAACTGCTATTACAGTTACTCGCAGGGTTTTTTCAGTTACTCGTATGGTTTTTTTAGTTACTCGCAGTGTTTGTTCAGTTACTCGCAAGGTTGTGACAGTTACTCGCAGTGTTTGTTCAGTTACTCGCAGTGTTTGTTCAGTTACTCGTAGGTTTGTGACAGTTACTCGCAGTGTTTGTTCAATTACTCAACCATTACTTGTAGTGTTCAGTTACTCGTAGGCTTGTTTCAGTTACTCGCACGCTTGTTTCAGTTACTCGCATTATTTGTTCAGTTACTCACAGGGTTGTGACAGTTACTCGCAGTGTTTTCACAGTTACTAAACTGCTATTACAGTTACTCGTAGGGTTTTTTCAATTACTCGCATTATTGTCACAGTTACTCGCAGTATTGTCACAGTTACTCGCAATATTTTTTCAGTTACTTGTAGTCCTTTCTCAGTTACTCGCAGTGTTTTTTTAGTTACTACAGGGTTGTGACAGTTGCTCACAGGGTTTTTTCAGTTACTCAACCATTACTCTTAGTTACTCAAGCATTACTCTCAGTTACTCAAGAATTAATTTCATTTACTCAAGCATTAGTTTTCAGTTGCTCAAGCATTCTGTTACTTTTAGTTTAGTTATTCACATGGTTGTATCAGTTACTCATAGTGGTTTCAGAGTTACTCTTACAACATTCAAAGCATAAAGGTATTTAAAGCATTATTCAGTCTTTTTGCAGCACACTAATAAATAATCCATTTTAATCCGTTGTACATTCAGCCAAAATATAAGGGCAAAATCAATATTGTTCAAGATGAGTTGTACATCAAGAAGAGAACACAAATGAATATTTGTCTCTCTTTGTGTCCAATGAATACTCTTTCTTCTGAAATACTTACATTTTTGGATTAGAACAGTTATTTTCATGTTTGTACAATTACTTACAAAATGTCAGTTTGTTACTATGTGATTCACATACACTGGTTTCATCTATTTGACTTACCTTCCTCCACAAGAGTTACTTTACAAAGTATAACAATTACTTTTTGAATACACAGAGTTACTTTTATGTTGTCACATTTACTTGTAGTGCTCTTACAATTAATCTAGGTGTTCTTAATTACTTTATCGATGACGAGTTCATCTCTTTTATTTGTCAGTGAGTTCTGATATAGATATTTTTTTTTGGAATAGAACACTTCCTTTCGTGTCCGTACAATTACTTACAAGATGACCCTATTACTTTGTGTTCCATACACATTGTTTTTGTGATACTTGTTTTACCTTCCTATGTTAGAGTTGCTTTTACAAAGTATAAGAGTTACTTTTTTGAATCACAGGGTTACTCTTAGTGTTCTTACAGTTACTCTTAGTGTTCTTACAGTTACTCTTAGTGTACTTACAATTACTCTTAGTGTCCTTAGTGTTCTTATAATTACTTTATGGGTTACGAGATCATGAACTCACTGACAAATAATTACTTTTTGTGTCACATAGTCACTTTTCGTATCAAATAATTACTCTTTATATGACATAGTTAATTTTTGAAAAAAATATTATTCATCATTGTAGTTATGTACATTTCCACTTTATACAAGAACCGTAAGAACTTCTTTTACGAGGTAAGCTTAGTAGCCTTAGTTCCTACCATCCACATTGTTCAGGAATAAAACCAAACACCTTCCAGTCTAGTTACTTTTCTGCCAATAAAGTTGGGAGCCCCATCTTATGGAGAGGAGGCAGGAAAATGTTTGTGGTGGTTGAGTTGTCGACTTTGGGTGTAACAGCACGACATCTCAAAGTTGTGGACTAGAGGTTTGACTCTACAGTCCATGACTGGCGGCCACAGTCCTGGTAGGTCGGTGTACATGATCCATTCCTATTTGGATCTCCCCCATTTCTATAATATCTATACGCACCCACAATTCTTGTCCCTGTTCTATTCTATTGCTTCAGACCACAGATTCCTGCCCTTTTATCTGGTGTCTTGTTCGCTAATCTGGCAATCCCCATCCCAATCGTAGTGCCCCCTTTTGTTCTCAGGGGTCCACCATTCATCCACGTCTTGCAATTGCAAGATCAAACTAGGGAAGTTCCAATGACAGACCACATTAGTACCCCTCGCACAATAGGATGTTATCAACATCAACATGAGTTGCCTTGTTCCTAGCAGCCGATTAACAATCACCCACGGCGGCAGTACAAGGACTTACCGCTAGGACAAGGACTTGTAGTACAAGGCAAAGCCTCATCATCGGTTATCCAGCCATGCTCCAGGAGAGGGAAAGCCTCGTCGCCGGAGATGTGGTCAGTCCAAGTGGGACTGGGGTCCCGTGTCTGGCGGCTCCCGACCTCGGACCTCCAGAACAGAGGTCAACTCACAGGAACATCCTCCCAAGACTGGAAGCTCTACCGCATAAGCTTCGAAACAGGATGGCTTTACGGTCTCTTCCGGATCGGAAGGCTTCGATGCGGGTCAACCGGGTGAGGGCTCTCCGCTGCATTCGTGCGAGCGTCGTGGGGTAGGAGGCACCGCCGACTGCGGCGGTTGAAAGGGAGGGGAAAGAGAGGTTTGGGACAAGCGGACTCTGCTAAGGAAGAATTTCATTTATTTACGAATGCCTGCCACCGTGAATTTCTGCTGTCGGGTAACTAATGTATAGTACCCGCGCGGGTATTAAAAACAATCTCTATATATATATATATATATGGGCGTTCATTCGTTGCCCGTGCGGGTAGTCTGGATTTTCGCTACCCGACAGCCAAAAAAGTAATTCTCCTGGCTAAGAAAGTAACTCTGCTGTCAAAAAAGTAACTATGGTGGCCAAAAAAATAACTCTGCTCTGCTGGTAAAAAAAGTAACTCTGTAGATATATATAAGGACGGGTTATTTGATTTTGGAGGGGCAAATGATATTATTTTTGGCTAAATTTTTTTGGAGAGCTAGACAAAATAGTCATCTACAATTAAGAAATTTTTTTTAAATCGGTCGGAAGCGTGGGCGGGTAGCTACCCGCGCGGGCAATAAAGATGGGTCATATATATATATATATATATATATATATATATATATATATATATATATATATATGGCGTTCATTCATTGCCCGCGCGGGTAGCCTGGATTTTCGCTACCCTGCAGCCAAAAAAGTAACTCTCCTAGCTAAGAAAGTAACTCTGCTGTAAAAAAAGTAACTATGGTATCAAAAAAGTAACTCTGCTGGCCAAAAAAGTAACTCTGTACAAAATATACAACACATATATATAATGACGGGTTTTTTATTTTGGAGGGGCAAATGATATTATTTTTGGCTAAAATTTTTTGGAGAGCTAGACAAAATAGTCGTCTACAATTTCGAAAAAAAATTGAAAAAAAGTGATCGTAAGGGTGGGCGGGCAGCTACCCGCGCGGGCAGCTACCCGCGCGGGCAATAAAGATGGGCCCATATGTATATATATATATATATATATATATATATATATATATATATATATATATATATATATATATATATATATATATATATATATATATATATATATATATAGAGAGAGAGAGAGAGAGAGAGAGAAAGAGAGAGAGAGAGAGAGAGAGTCAGGCTAGAATACACTCGAGTGTATCCGGAGCGGAATACACTCAAGTAGTTTTTCATGATGCAATATTTTTTTTTGAAAATCTAATCCGTTGATCTTCTTAAACATCTTGTGAACAACTCATACAAAAAATTTGAGCACATTTGGATATGTATAGCTCATGTTATGAAGACCGCAAAAATTATATATTTCAAATTAGTTTCGCGCGTCGATTTTGTTGCTCTTGGATGAGTGACTTACACTCATCCAAATAGGCTCAAAATTTGTATGTAACCTAGTTATAGTTTGACGGTGAAGATCAACGGTTTACATTTTACAAAAAATAGTCTTGATATTCAAACACACTTGAGTGTATTCGTGCGATCCGTACACTCGAGTGTATTCTAGCCTGACTATATATATATATATATATATATATATATATATATATATATATATATATATATATATAGGCAGGAGACCATAGTTACTTTTTTGACAACATAGTTACTTTTTTTACAGCAGAGTTACTTTCTTAGCCATGAGAGTTATTTTTTTAGCTGCCGGGTAGCGAAAATCAAAGCTACCCGCGCGGACAATGAATGAACACCATATATATATATATATATATATATATATATATATATATATATATATATATATATATATATATATATATATATATATATATATATATATATATATATATATATATATATATATAAAGAGAGAGGTGGGGGAGTTAGAAAACTTTTAAACCATTGAATCTAGCTGCGATTACTAGATTAAAAACCACACTCAACTTCGTGACCTTCCTCCCTTACATTCATGTAACCTCTCTCCATTGCCAACTCCCGCAATGTCGATCCTCACAATCCCACTTCTCTCTCATATATAGCTGTGTTTGGTATACAGTTTTCATGTGTTTAGTTGTCGTGGCCAAATTAACCAATGACAAGTATATCTCATTTTAGATGATTGTTGTTCGGAATGAAGACAAATAAACTTGGTGGTAAGATGTCCGCCGTTTGGTACGCATGTAAGTAACCTTGATCTATTTGAAAAAAAATTATTATGGCATGTATGTAATGTTGTGTGTTAAGGAGTCCGTTAAAAAGACAACGTGGTAAATAGATATCCGCGGCAAATAAAAATGATCTCTTCCGTGAGGATTTCTAGCGACACATTATTTAGAGTTTTTCCGATTAACTAATCCGTACGGCATCTTATTTACATTTTAAACGGGAGAATAAATAAAAATTAATTTATCATTCAATTGCCGTGCCGCTACTTGGCCGGCAAAACAAACACGACACCACCGAGTGTCACCTCTCCACACCTCGCGCAGCGCGGCAGCCGACCAGGGAGAGGGACTGGGGCACCATTGTTGGCGCTTCACTAATCATGGGAGGGGAGCGGCAACTGCTCCGCAGGAGTCGTGATGCCTTGCTTTCTCTACCCCGAATCAAAATGTGAGACCTCGGTCTCTTTGGCTCCCCTTTTTTATCTTCTAATTTTCATGGGTGTATATTAGTTACTTATCCCCTCCTGCGATGCGATTATGTAGCTCTCCTTTTTCCACGTCTGCTCTCTCCTAGCCATCCCTTCATCTCACCACCTCATCTATACGTCTCGGACTGGTGCAGAGCGGTGGTAGAGAAGGGCCCTAGCCGGATGGCGATCTGAAGCTGGAAGAAAGGTGATGCGCACATCTTCAAAGACACCACTCGCCGTGATTGATCTGTAGACTGAAGAGGTTGTCCGCGGCGGGAACTGGCAGACCATGGTCATCATCCAGTACGCTTGGCCTCAATATTCATTGAAGCACTCAGATAATTCCTCCATATATCTTAATAAAGACTAGTATTTTCATCCGTGCGGTTCATATCTGGTCATTCTATTTTTCTATCTTGTTTGTGCAACAGTTATAAATTGTCTCCATCTCCGGTCATCCAGAACTAGATTAAGTGTAGAATAAGAAAAATCATCCATAGCAACATATTACTCCAATACACTGGCTTCATCAGTACCAATGTACTAGGTTGCCGGAGGAGAAAGGAAAAGATCGCACAGTTTTTGCTCTACTCCACCGATGACCGGATGAAAATAGACTAATGATATAGAACACACCACTTCCACCTTATCTTACACCCTGTCCTCGATTAACGTAAACACATAATTCAAAACGTCTTTCGGTACTATATAAAGAAAATTTCCGTATAATGTCAGAAGTTCTCGATTAACGTAAACACATAATTCAAAACGTCTTTCGGTACTATATAAAGAAAATTTCCGTATAATGTCAGAAGTTGAAAGGTCTCCAGATATTAGAGAGGCAGAATAATATACAAGTACTTGTAATTAGTGATAAAAATTATGAAGAAAATTTTATATTTTAATCTAAAATTATATTAATAGAAGTGTTAGACAGTATTGGACATATTTATTTTTTTATCATTTCAGTGTATAAGTTATATATATACATATTTACAAATAATATTTATGTAATATATACATATATATCCTACACTGAGTTTTTTTATAATATATGTTGTCCACAAATAACTATCTTTTTAAGATAAACAATGCTGATTTATAGATATTACATTACTATTTTAGACTTGAACAACATTAACAAAACATGTACGATTTCTTGTGTATCATTCTCTCTCCATCCACTATCTATTTCTTTGTATTTAATGCTCTCCGTCCACTATCTCTTGTTTCCTATTTATTGCATCTTCTCTCTCTCCACTAGCTTCTTCTTTTATTTATTACACAGCCTCTCTCCATCCACTATCTTCTTTTTCTAATTAATTACAAACTCTCTCTCCATCCATTAACGAGACACATTGTGCTAATAGTGCTTTTTGCATATTCATGAGATATACGTGTAGTTTTTGGTGGAAGTGGTGTTGGATTAATAATTTTCCATAAAATATCCACTAACAACAAATTTAAAACTTATGTTTCACTGTATCATCCTCTTCGTAGCCTCTCTCTCCTTGTTGTCCTCTACACACATAACCTCTCTCTTCTCCCGCTTCTCTCTCTCACATATGTAAAACCTACATATGTTCCCCAACACTCCAACCTCTGTTCCTCTTCATGCGGACAGTGATTGTTAGCGGTTGTCACCGAACAATAGCCAACCAACGCGAGCAGCTGACCAACACCAATGTGGGTGCTAAGAAAGCAGAACCAGGAACGGCTTCTTGTATTGACACAACTGTTCTAGCATGGTTGCTTCCAGCCTTAGCCTTCCACGTTTGTTCACTGCTGCTTGCTTACCTTTAGAAGTTTCAATTGGATGAGTAAATATTAAAAAAGCTACCATAAGAGCCATCGCTTTGAAAACCAACATTTTGAAAGTACTGCATACACAATATAGACACTAAATTTTGAACTTATATCAATTTATACGAATATGCAATGGCTCTGCATCTTAGATAGGATGAGGTATGTAAGTTTTAGAGTACTAATATAGAGTACACCTTTTCCACCAGAATTCACACACAGATCTTGATTAGCACAAGCACAAAATACTAAGCGGCCGTCGAGTAATGTATAAAGAAAATTTTGATACAATGCCAGAAGCCAAAAAGCTTTTGAGACGAATGAGAAGATAAAAATTATACAAATAGTTGTCATTAGTGATAAAAGTAATAAGAAAATTACCGATTTTAAATCAAAATTGTACCAATATAAATATTGAACACTACTAGATATGTATATAAATTTGTATACATTATTTTTTAATAAGTTATATACATATTTTTAGGTAATACTTACTTATTTCGTATTTATACATCCTACAATGAGCATTTTTAAAACAAATAATATATATAAACAAATACTATAAATATAATGTGTATTTTAAATTAAATAATGCTCATTAATATGTATTATAATACTTGTTTTATACATGAACAATGCCAACAAAGCCTGTACAAATTATTATGTGGTGCACTCTCTCTCTCTCTCTATCCACTACTTCTCACTTTGTATTATTACACACTCTATATCCATCTACTACTTCTCTCTCTATGTTTAATGCTCCATCTCTCTTCATCCACTTCTCCTTTTTTAATTTATTGCACTTTCTCTCTCCATGCATTCCTATTTATTCTATTTATTACGCCCTCTCTCTATCCACTACCTCTTTATATCTATTAACTATAGTCTCTCTCTCTTTCCACTATCTTCCTCTCTTTTCCAATCAACACTCTCTATCCACTAGTGATAATTACTATATCTCTCTCCATACACAAAGCAACTATAGACACTTTTAAATTTGAGATGCAGTGTTAATTGTATTGTGTGCATGTTCCCAAGGTACTAGTGTGAATTTTAGTGGATGAGGTGTTCAATAATTAATTTCCCAAATTTTATGAGGGAGGGTGAGCTTAGTCATGCAACAGAATCGAAAAGAGAATCATTTGAATCAAAATTTGTTTGGCTAAGAATATGGCCTATGTTCCTATAGCGTGCACCCACACACCAATTCAAGTACCTATAACTTGATTGAACCAAATCTATAGTAGCACCGCACATGTACATTAGGAAAATATCCAACATGGACATTACATCTATCACATTGGGGATGATGAACACGTACGTTTTCTTGGGGATATTGTAAGGTGAGAAAATTGCGTGCATTAGCTTTATTTTTTATGTACACGTAATGATGTACTATTGGATGTCTACAAGTATAGGTTTGGTTATTGTGTGAAGCTCCATGGGTCATGGATAGCCAGCAGTGGTGGTATAGAAGGGCCCTAGCCGGGTGGCGATCTAAAGCTAGAAGAAAGGTGATGCGCACATCTTCAAAGACACCACTCGTTGTCATTGGTCTGTAGACTAAAGAGGTTGTCAGCGGCCGGAACTGGCAGACCATGATCATCATATAGAACGCTTGGCCGCAATATTCATTGAAGTACTCAGATAAATCCCCAATATATCTCAGTAAAGACTAATATTTCCCATTCATGTGGTCCATATCTGGTCATTCTATTTTTTTCCTTGTTTTCACAACAACAATAAATCATCTCCATGTTCAATAATCAAAAACTCAATTAAGTGTAAAATAAGAAAAATCAAGCAACATATTACTGCAATACATTGGCTTCATCATTACCAATGTACTGGATGAAAATACCCACTTATTGTTGGATCTAGGGCTCTAGAGGGGGGGTGAATAGAGCTTCGAAAATTCTCACAAGATAGATTAGACCTTCAAATTATATCAATCAAAACCAATAGCTTAAGTGTAATTTGAAGTCCTAACTAAGCATAGCAAGAAAGAGAGAAAATGAAACAAACACTTGGACAAGGTTGTTTAGAGTGGTTCCACTCTCCAAACTAGGAGAGATTCAATCCACTACCTAGATAGGTCAACCTCTAGGACTTTACAAGTGCTTTCCTCTATATATTCACCAATAAGAGTTACAATACAAGATCAGCCAATGGACTTACCTATCCAATACAAAGAGTCTTCAACCTTACCAAGGACTTACCCACTTTGCAAGAGTCTTCAACCTTACCAAGGACTTACCCACTTTACAAGAGTCTTCCGCCTTCTTCCAAGGACTTACCTACTTTTGTACAAGTCTTCATCCTTTAAGGGATTTACCCACTCTTCTTGGATCTTCAGCCTTTGCCTTCTCCTTCACTTGGAGAAGATGTTCACCTCTTCTTCAACCTTGAAGAAGAACAGGAACAACTCCACCTTCACTCAGAGTAGCTTGATTCACCTTTGCTCCTTTGAAGAACGGGGTAGGAAAGATGGAATGGAATGAGAGCTTTACAAGTACAAGAAAATAGCTCTCTTACAAATGGCCTAACTCACTCATAATCACAAAATGTTGTGTAAATAAGAGAGAGAAAGGGGATCAAAGAGTTGTAACACACTCAACTATAGCAAGGACTTAGAATAGCATGAATGAGAAAATTTGGAATGAACTCCAAGGGGTCCTATTTATAGTTGGGGGTGTTCTCTTGAGTGTGGGATCACTTAAGGGCGAAATATAGCCATTTTCCAAGTTGAAATGGATTTATTCTCGCTTAAAACAACTCACCAACGGTTATAATCACTTTTTCTGCATTTTTCGTATAGTACATTTGGTTAAGTTTCAATAAAGATAACTCGATCGATCCACTAAATGACAATGTCAAATTTCAAACTATCGGTTGAGTTTATTCTGGAAAACTCGACCGATGAGATAAAATCAATTTTTCTTAGTGAGTCAGTTGGTCGAATTCTGTGAGTGTACAACTCAACTAATTGGTCTCTCCAAAAAATCCATCACTGGATCGGTCGAGTTTCCAACTCGACCGATAAACAGCCTGTGACAAATTTTCTAAATTGACATTTGAGTGATCAAATGTTGGAATTAAGTATCCCTGGTTTTTTCTCATCTTAGTTATAAGTCATATCATTAATACAAGTGATTACAAAAATCCTCTAAGGCCATTTGAAGTGATTTCCCAAAATACACACTAGCATTTCTTTTGACTTGCACTTAAACAAGCTAGGGCTTGTGTAATTTGATCATTTTCATGTACCTAAAGCCTAAAATCAATCTTGAGAAAACATATTAGATATGTAGGAATGGAATGGTTAAGTCATTGTCAAAATATGGGCAATGTATAACTATCAAGTGAACATTCTCCCCTTTTTTGGAAATGACAAACCATTCCTCAATCATATTGAAAAGGATATGTAAAGTTATACCTTTTCCTTGTGAATTGCAAGGGGATTTAGGATTTGAACAATGTGAATTGCCCCCCCCCTCAATCTATGCTTACTCTAACATGCGTAGTTAGTCTATCTACACAAAGAAACATGACATATATATACTATATGGTCCTTTTAGCAATTCACATGACAAAAGAATATAATGAACAAGAAAAAGGATCACATAGGCAATAAAAGAAATATGGTTGACCTTCAAAACATTGAGCTTCTCTCCCTATTTTGACATAATCAAAATGGAAGGGGGTAGAAGAGCATAGAAATGGGTCTTCTCTAAGAACAACCAAAACATACATCCACAACATGCAATCTCAAAGCTTACACCAATCAGAGATGAGAGAAACAAACAAACTAAGTCATAATCAAAATAGGTAAATATGGCACAAACTCATGATATATAGTAAATCAAAGAGTAAGTGTACAAAAGATTTAGATTACAATCCTGAAAGCATGTTCTCATAAAACTACAAGCCAAAAATGATGAAAACTAAATGATAAAATAGTACAACTCAAAAAATGTGCCCAGATGTTTGTAATACAAAATAGCCTAGGGTGTAGCAGCAGAAGATACAGGTGGAGGGGTAGGGTAAAAGTGATTGTATGCAAAAGAAACATAGTCACCTCTTGGGTAGGGTTGGTAGATAGGGTAAGGGTGTGTACATGACAATTTCATGTTGGACATGATGGAACAGAGGTCCTGATGCGCTCCTGAACCTAGAGGTTGTATGCCTGTTGATGCATCATGTTGCCCATAAGGGTTTTATTGGATACATGGAACGAGGCACGGGTAGGTCGGGTAGGCTGAGGTGGTGGAAGTGCTTGGGTAGAGGTAGAGGTAGAAGCACCAGGTGTGGTAGACACTAACTTATAAAGTGTGGTTTGATTGATGCAAACTCCTTTCCAGGCAAGTTTGTAGTGCAGGTCATGGAAAAGAGATTTGCCACTGACAAGCTGGAATAGACCACAGATCAGGGTTGGGTAGGGCAGGTGGGTGCCACGGGTGTTCTTGCCTGAGTCAAAGCAGGTTATATGATGGAGAACATATCTAGCCCACTTAACTCCTACGTTCTTTAAGAGACAGTACATAATTACCGCAGTGTTTTCTGCAATTTCAGTCTGATTTTTCTTCGAATGAATATTGTAGTTAACAACTAAAGAAATTATGTGTCTCTTGTGGTCCAAGGCAGAGGGTGTAAGGGTGCACTTATTCCTATGTGGGAATTGAGGCTTATTCAATAACCTATGAATATCAGGGAGAGTAAGATCATACTCCTTGTAGAAGGCCTCATGCTCAACTAGGTTAAAATACTCAACATAGTCCTTATACCAGGTGTCAGTCACTTCAGCACTCAAAAAGAAGATGCTCAGGGTATCCTCAGAGACTTAAAATTTCATTCCGACTATCATATATGTCAGGACTACTTGATTATTAGGTGGGGGTACGAGGGTGTCATAATTCCAACGCAAATTTACATAGAATTCGTAAATGACTTTGGTGCTTGTGATGGAATTGTTATAGCACACGCGTTCAACACCCAAGGCTGAGAGATTGTGGTCGTACAACAACTTCGTTACTTAATCAATAACCTCTTATCTTTGTGGATGTGTCTCAAATAGGGCATGAAAAGGAAAAAGGTTCCTAGGAAGGAGCTCCTTGTACCTATTTAGAGCCTCATTTGAGATGAAGAATGTGTCATGAAAGGGAATCCAGTGAGAGTTGGATGAAGATGAAGGTGCATTAGCTGGGGTGGCCCTCTTCCTCCTATTGGATGCCATGTAGACAAAAAGGAGAGGAAGGAGAGAGCAAAAGCTAAAGAATTGCCACCAAAACTCGTGCACCGAACTAGGGTTGATAGGGAGAAGGTGAAGGAAGGTCGATCTAGGTCAAATTAGGGCTAAGGAGAGGAAGGTCGGGACTAGGGTTGAGAGCTTGAGGGAGCTAGAGGTTGGATCGATCGACTTTTCTCTAGTTGAGAGCGAGAATAGTCGGTCGAACCTATCTCAAGTTTCCTCCAACCCAGCCATCGATCGGGTTCTATGAGTCAAAACATTGGCTGATAGGTTCTTTAAAAAATCTCTCGACCACTGATCGGTCGAGTTGGCAACTTGATCGATGGTCAACCAAAACCAACTTTATAAATTCAAATTTCTAGACATTAGAGTTCTAATTAAATTTATTTTTCAAGTCCATTATGCATTTTAAACATTCTTAGGCAGGGTACTATTTTGTGATAAAATAAGCATTTTCTAAAAATACCCAAAAAAGAAAAAAAAGGTAAAAAGAACATGAAAATTGATTTTTAGCAAATCAACAAGCAATGGTGATCAAAACATAGGCAAAGCATATAGGATAGATGACAACAAGCTAGAAGGCATATCATATTCATTCAAAGAAGTTATGAGCAGTTTTGATCTAATAAAGTTAAATTGCTCTCTAGCTAGAGGATTAGTAAAAATGTCCACCAACTGATTTTTCATGTCCACATGCATGATATAGATATCTTTTTAGCAATGTGATCACGAAGAAAATGATGTCGAACCTCTATATGCTTAGCTCTACTATGCAAGATAGGATTATATGATAGGTTAATTGCACTAGTATTATTACAATAGATAGGAGAAGCATCAAAATGAATGTTAAAGTATTGGAGCATTTACTTCATCCATAAGACATGGGTACAACAATTCCCCGTTGTAATGTATTCAGCCTCGGTGGTTGACAATGCCATTATGCTCTATTTCTTGGAAAATCAAGACACCAAGCATGGTCCTAGGAGAAAGCAAGTGTCACTTGTGCACTTTCTAATAATCAAGCAACATGTATAATTCGCATCACTATAAGTAGTAAGAGTAAAGTCCCTTGACTTGGGATACCATAGTATAAAATTTTAGGTTTTGGATAAGTACCTTAAAATCCTCTTAAAAGCTATAAGATGTAATTTCTGAGGATTTGATTGAAAGTGAGCACACAAACCAACACTAAACATTATATTAGGTCTAGAGGAAGTTAAGTAAAGTAAACTTCTGATCATACCTCGATAGAGCTTCTCATCTACATTCTCGCCTTCATTATCTTTGCCAAGTTTGGTGGTGTTTGACATGGGTGCGTCCATCGGCTTGGTGTTCTCCATCCCAAAGCACTTAGTAGCTCATTTTTTTACTAGCCTTGGTTGATGAAGTTCCCATATTTTGTTTGCTTGGTTTGAAATCCGAGGAAGAATGTGAGATCACCCATCATACTCATTTCAAATTCACACTGCATAAGATCACTAAATTCTTTGCAAAGATCAAGGTTAGTTCCACCAAAAATGATATCATCAAAATATATCTGAATGATAAGAAAATTATTAGAAGTGTGCTTTAGAAATAAGGTAGAATCCACTTTGCCCATGGTATACCCATGATCTAACAAAAAGTTCTTTAATTTCTCATACCAAACTCTAGGGGCTTGTTTGAGTCCATAGAGAGCTTTTTGCAACAAATAAACATGGTTAGATAGACTATCATGTTCAAAGCCAGGAGGTTGTGCAACATACACTTCCTCCTCAATTGTACCATTAAAAATACACTTTTAACATCTATTTAATATAGAAGAAAGTTTTTATAACTAGCAAAGATAAATAACATACCAATGGACTCAAGTCTAGCTACATGTGCATATGTTTCATCAAAATCTATACCTTCCCAGTGATTGTAGCCTTGAGCCACTAACCTTGTTTTCTTCCTTACCACTTTTCCACTTTCATCAAACTTGTTCTAGTAGACCCACTTGGTGCCAATGATCTTTCTACAACTTGGTCTTGGCACTAGGGTCCATACTTTGTTCTTTTCAAATTGCTACAACTCTTCTTGTATAGCTAGTGTGACACCCCACCATCACACAGACAGCAAGGTGACACACGAAAACGTACGGAACCACATATTACTAAAAACATGGGTTAATTAAAACCGATTTCGGAAAGCATACATGAGAGAACTTTTGCATCCAGATCTTGCAGAGAAACATGTTATATAAACATTTACAAGCCTTATATATGTCCACAGCTTATCGGAACTAGCTGTACTATCAGCACCAGAGTTCATCACCTATTTATAAATACATAACGGGCCACGTAAGGCCAGCAGTAGGATATACAAAAATTACAACAGCTAGTCATCGTGAAACGTCGTTAAAACACCTCTGAGGACCTAAGAGTATAGGGATGACTCTAGGACTCTACTACAAAACCACCAAAATAGCAGCATGTCCATCTCTTGCCTTCTACTGCTCTACCTCTTGCTACTCGGCCGCAACCTCATGACCACCACCACATCTAGAGCAATCACCTAAAAAGGTTGTAAACCAGTGGGGTGAGACACACAGTCTCAGTGAGAAACATAACTCCCTACCAAAACTATAAAACCTCAGACGGTTAAAGAAGATAAAGTAGATAGCTGGTAAAGACATATAATGAGAGCAGCATACTGAGCAAGACCACTATTACCATCAATCTTACCAAGATATCCAGGAGGCATATAACCAAGTATTTCTTTATGGAACAAGATTGACAAGATAAGCTTTATAAGAACTTATTACAAAATATAAGGATCGTACGCATAACTGCCAGGTATAACTAGATCAACTATATAAACAAGGCCTCAATCAATGTTCCGTGTTTTGCTCTAAGAAGTATATACTATTCGGCTGGATTATGTTTTATTATGCCCGAAGAAGTGAGCTATCCCTACTCAAATCCAACCTTTGGCTGCGAAGCCCAAAAACTGGTGCCATACAAGGTCAATGGGAGAGCCGAACTCCATGACCTCACCTCCTCGTGGTTAGTGCATGAAAACCAAAGCAAATCCGCAGTCTCATGCTTATATGGCCTCAGCCTTAGGGTCAGCTCCGCAAGCTACCCACATCTCTAGCTCACCTTGACACAGGTGCTAGTATACTTTTTGAGCCACATGCTTGATCACCGTGCTCTTGATCCATGAACACATTCATGCTCTAACTCATTGAGTCATGGGCCTGTTCACCATGCTCTTTACCATACGGAGTATACAACCGCAGTTGTACTCTAATCTGTTGGCTAAATGGACATCTATAAATCCCTTTGTTTTGATTATGACAAACATTTCATTCTTATTGATCTAACGAGCTACTTGAGTGTGCAGGAAAAAGGTGGATGACAAAGTACTAGGGAAATCCATATGCTTACATATTTATATTTTCATGAAATGTAATCGCTTTGTAAAAAACTTATACAAATATATAATGTACAAGTACTTAGATTTCATGTAAATCAAGCGTTAGATCTTCCCTAGCTAAACACCACATTTAGATAAGTCATCCCCTTCAAATAGGATCACATATGCACACTCATACATATAATTAGTGCCTAAATTGAAACATTGAAACAGGATCACTCTCGGTCGACCAACTCCTCGACCGAGACACTCTCGGTCGACAAACTTCTCGACCGAGAATGCTCCAAAGTAGCCGTTAGACACCACTAACAAGGTAGTTGGCAGTTGGAGATAAACGTTGCAAAACACTTGATTCAGAGAGCATGTCGGTCGACAAGAGTTCGACCGAGTAGGTGTCTCGGTCGACCATTCCTCGACCGAGATGAACTCTGACAGAAACTGCAGAGTAAATTAATTAGTCGTTGCTAAAGCAACAAACTTGTACCTAACGGCTAGTTAAGTACTTAGAAACCCCTAGAAGTTGTCTAGAACGTCCTTAAGCATCCTTAAGCCATTCCTATAAATAGGACAAGCCATAGGACACTAAAACTTACTTGTTACACTTGAGAAATCCTTAAGCATACTTTGAGCAATCTGTTTGTGAGCAAACTAAGCATTGTGACAATTGGCTACTTCCTTCCTTAGCTCATATTTCGTGTCCTATAGGCTAGCATCTCCTATCCACTGCAATTACAATTCCATACACTTTGGTTAGGAGATCTATACGCTTGATCTAGGCAAATCAAGCCTTGTGCTACAAAATGATAAGCTGTAATTTCCTTTTCCTTTCTTGTTCTCTATTATTGTTTGTACTCTCCTTGCTACTCCTAGGTTGGAGGCTGTGGATTGGAGAGGGTGGAGATCTTCTTGGTGAAGAAGGAGACCTTGAGCTACTTCAAGAAGGCTGGTGCAATGGGAGGTTACTTCTAGAGAGGAAGGCTACTTCAAGGGGGAGCTTGGAGTTACTTCAAGAAGGCTACCTCAAGTTGGTGCATCTACTTCGAGTGAAGGCTGTTCAAGGGGTGTAAAGGAAAGTATTGTATTTTGTGTAAATCCTTGTGAAGGTAATAAAATATATACTTTCAAAATCCTGGTTGGGTAAGCAACCGGGTAGTGTACTGACAACTTTAGTATTTGCTAAAGTTGGAACCACTCTAAACACCTGTCTCCTTCTTTCAATTTCAATTGTGGTTGTTTGAGTTCAATAATTGTTAAAATTGTTTTAAAACTCTATTCACCCCCCCTCTAGTGTTTTTCAATTGGTATCAGAGCAAGGCTTTAAGGAACCGTAACAAGGTCTTGAAGAATGGGTGACGGAGTGCTCAACAACATTAACCTTGAAGGGATACTTGTTGCTAGACCTCCAGCGTTCGATGGAACAAACTACCAATATTGGAAGAGAAGAATGCAGTTCTACTTCCAAGGCATCAATTGGGACCTATGGAGGATGGTGTCAACCCCATATGAGCTTCCTCAAACTCAATTTGTGGAATGGGATGCAAATACGGTAAAGATGGCTCAAATGAATGCTAAAGCTGTAAGCATTTTATATTGTTCAATTTCAGTAGGAGAATTTAATAGGATATCTAACTGTGACACAGCCTATGATATTTGGCATAGACTGTCCATAACTTATGAAGGTACAGTCCAAGTCAAAAATTCCAAAATTAGCATGCTTAAACAAAAGTTTGAACACTTTCGTATGGATCCTAATGAATCTATTAGTGAAATGTTTGCAAAATTCTCTTCTATTGTTAATGGTTTAAATGCCCTAGGAAAACCTGTCCTTGAAGAAGATCAGGTATCAAAAATCCTTCGATCACTTCCTCCTAAATATAAGCCAAAGGTGACAGCCATTGAAGAAGCTAATGACCTCACTCGGCTGAAAATGGAGCAACTTATTGGCAACCTAGAAGCTCATGAAGCAACCCTAGAAGAGGAAGAAAGAATAGCACGTGAACATCAGCAAGGAAAGAAGAAGGATGTGGCTCTAAAAGCTTCAAAGATCGTCACACCAGAAAGTGAGGAGTCAAGTGAAGAAGAAGGAGAAGAAGCCTTGATTGTCAACGGTAAGAAATACAAAAGGTTTAAATCTAACAAAAATTCTAGTTCTTCTTCTTCTCCTCCTAGGTGCTTTGAATGTGGGAAGAAAGGACATCTCAAAAATGAATGTCCTAAAGCAAAGAAAGGAAAGAAAAGCTCACACAAGAAGAAGGGAGAAAAGCCTATAAAGCTGCATGGGACGAGTCAAGTGACAGTGAAAGCGGAGAAGAAAAGGTGGAATGTCTAATGGCAAGGGAAGATGATGAAGACTCTCAAGAGGTAAGCCTACTTGATCTTCCTAAAGAAGAGTTAATTACTAGTCTACAAGAAACTCATGATAAGTATGTTGATATCAAGAAGAAACTAAAAAAGGTTATCAAATCAAACGATGAGCTATGTGCTAAATTAGATAATCTTTCTTCTGAAAAGAACAACATTAATCTTGAGAATTTGTCTTTAAAAACATCTTTAGATGATTGCACTAGAAAGCTACTCACTTTAGAAACAAATGTTGATCTTATTTCTAAAGAAAAGACTGAATTGTTAGCAAAATTAAAAGATTTTCAGACTCAACCTATTCTGTGTAACCATCTAGACTATGACAATGTTGCAAAAGAAAGAGATTCATTATTATCTGATTTAGATCAAGTAAGAAAAGATTTACACAAGAAGATGAATGACATTGCTAAGCTACAAAGAGAACTTTATGAGTTAAGAAGAAAAGATATTCTTGATAACATTCTAAGCGTTGGTACTGTTTTCAATGAAAGAAAAGGTTTGGAATATGCTCCAAAGAAAAATCAACCCAGAAGAACTCAGACTATGTTTGTACCTAAGAACACAATGGCTAGAAAGAGAAATGAAGTTGATTCTATTACTTATCATTTTTGTCTACGTCTTGGACACTATTCATTTTCATTCCCTTATAAGACTAAGGATTCCGACTTAGTTTGGGTCCCAAAACCCCAAACTTAGTAGAGTCAAATGCAATTTAGTTGAGATATGATTAAATGCTCCATTTTGCAATTTATATTGTCTTATCTCAACTTAACAAAAGGTTTTATGCATATTGTGAATTTTCTGAACTGTTGTACTGAAACAGACACTTAGTCGGTCGAAGTATTGTCGACCGAACAATAAATCGGTCGAACTTTTGTCGACCGACTGGTTGTCTGTAACAAATCAAAATCTACAGCAACTAAACAGCAACTATTTCGGTCGAAAATTGATCAACTGAGCTGAACTTCTGTGTTTCTTTGTTTGTAATACAGTAACCTTCTCGATCGACAATTTGTCAACCGAGAAAAATGTCGGTCGAACAATTGTCGACCGACTGGACTTCTGAAACAGAATCTTTATACAATCTATACTTAAATGGTTCTAACCATATCGGACCATCACATGGGTACCAAAATCTACATTTTCATGCAGGAATGGGTGGTTGACAGTGGATGTTCCAAACATATGACCGGGAACAAGGATGCATTTCAAACCTTTGAAGAAAAGAAAAGTGGCACAGTCACCTTTGGAGACAATGGTAAAGGCAAAATCGTTGGAATAGGTAATGTTGGTACAAACCTCGAAATAAAGAATGTTCTACTTGTAGATGGTTTGCACCATAATTTGATAAGTGTTAGTCAATTATGTGATAGTGGTTATGATGTTTTATTTAACAAAACCTGTTGCAAGTTATTAATAGAAAACACTACAAATGTTGTTTATGAAGGAAATAGAGTTGGAAATCTTTATATTCTTAAACCTAACTCTATGAAATCTGTAGTGGGAAAATGCTTGCTTGCAAATGAAAATACCTTACAACTATGGCATAAAAAGCTAGGACATGCTAGTTCACATGTTATTAAAAAGTTAGTGAAATATGATCTTGTTCGTGGATTGCCTGCTTTATCTTTTGATCAAGTTGAAAATTGTGAACCATGTACAATGGGAAAGCAAACAAAAACCTCTTTTAAACCTAAACATGTACTTAGCACAAGTAGATCTTTAGAATTAATTCATATGGATTTATTTGGACCCATGAGGACACAATCTATTGGTGGCAAAAGATATTGTTTTGTTATCGTTGATGATTATAGTAGATATACATGGGTAAATTTTATTGCAACCAAAGATGATACTATTCATGTTTTTATACAATTTTGTTCCAAGATGGAAAATCTATTACAAAGAAAAATATGTACCATTAGAAGCGATCATGGTGGAGAATTTGAAAATCATATATTTGAGAAATTCTGTACATCTCAAGGGTACACTCACAATTTTTCTGCTCCACGCACTCCACAACAAAATGGTATAGTTGAAAGGAAAAATCGATCACTACAAGAAATGGCTAGAACTATGATGCTTGAACACAACACACCCAAAACCTTTTGGGCTGAAGCTGTAAACACTGCATGCTATGTATTAAATAGAGTAACTGTACACTCTCATTTGAAGAAAACTCCATATGAAATAATACATTCTAAGAAACCTAGAGTTGACTATTTTCATACCTTTGGTTCCACATGCTATATCTTAAATACCAAAGATGATAGAGATAAGTTTGACTCTAAATCACACAAAGCATTCTTTTTGGGATATTCCACTTCTAGCAAAGCATTTAGAGTATACAACACTATCTCTAGAAAAGTTGAGGAATCTATTCATGTTTCTTTTCATGAAGAACCAAAATCTGAAAATCTAGAAATCATAGATCTCACTAATCAATTCGAAAATTTAAACATACCAAATGATAGTGAGAAAGTTACTACAACCAATCACCAAGATGAATCACAACCTACACCTAGGCTTATTAAGGATCATCCTCAAGAACTAATTATTGGAAATCCTAATGATAAAGTCAAAACTCGGTCTTCCTTCAAAGATATTGCAAACATGGCCTTTGTTTCTATCATTGAACCTAAGAAGATATCTGAAGCTCTTAAAGATGATTATTGGATAATAGCCATGCAAGAAGAGTTGAATCAATTCACTAAAAATGATGTATGGGATTTAGTTCCTAAACCACAAGATAAAACCGTCATTGGAACTAAATGGGTTTTTAGGAATAAGTTAAATGAGGCAGGAGAAGTAATAAGGAATAAAGCTCGGTTAGTAGCACAAGGATATAATCAACAAGAAGGAATAGATTTTGATGAAACGTATGCACCAGTAGCTAGACTTGAAGCCATTAGAATGTTACTAGCAATTGCTGCACATAAAAACATCAAACTCTACCAAATGGATGTAAAAGGTGCATTTCTAAATGGCATCATTCAAGAAGAAGTATATGTTGCCCAACCACCCGGATTTGAAATACCGGAAAAAGGTGACTATGTTTATAAACTTAAGAAAGCACTTTATGGTTTAAAACAAGCACCTAGGAATTGGTATGAAAGGCTCAAGACATATCTTTTTGATAATGGTTTTTCTATTGGAAGTTCAGATTCTACTTTATTTTTCAAAACATATACATTTGATTTCCTAGTTGTGCAAATATATGTTGATGACATTATTTTTGGAGCCTCTAATGATTCATTGTGCACACAATTCAGTGACATTATGCAAAAAGAATTTGAAATGAGTCTCATGGGTGAACTAACTTTCTTTCTTGGTTTCCAAATTAAGCAAACACCTGCCGGAATCTTTATAAGCCAAGAAAAGTATACTAAAGAACTTTTAAAACGTTTTGGGATGGATCAGTGCAAACATGCTACTACTCCTATGGCTACTTCTATTAAAATTGATAAGGATGAAAATGGGGAACCTATTGATGATTCCTTATATAGAGCCATGATTGGTAGTTTGCTTTACTTAACTGCTTCTAGACCAGACATTATGTTTTCCATTGGTCTTTGTGCTCGATTTCAATCACAACCTATGCACTCTCATTTTCTAGCAGTTAAACGAATTCTTCGTTACTTAGCCGGCACTACCTATTTTGGTTTATGGTATCCAAAAGGACAATCCTTGGATTTTAAAGCTTATACTGATGCGGATTATGCTGGTTGTCGACTTGATCGCAAGAGTAATAGTGGTGGTTATTTCTTGTTAGGAAGAGCCTTAGTATCTTGGTTTAGCAAGAAACAAAATACGATTGCCCTATCTACAACTGAAGCTGAATATATGGCAGCTGGATCTTGTTGTGCTCAAGTACTTTATATGCAACAAGTATTAAACGATTATGGTTTTACTCTTTCATCTACGCCTATTTTTTGTGACACCACGAGCGCTATAAACTTAGCACACAATCCTATTTTACACAGCCGAGCTAAACATATTGAAATTCGTCATCACTTTTTGAGGGATCATATCTCCAAGAATCATGTTTCCCTTCATCATGTTGATACGGAAGATCAATTGGCTGATATTTTTACAAAACCGCTTCCACTAGACCAATTTAACAAAATTTGGAAGCAATTGCTTATCACTCCTTTGGAAGATGTTTTCTTTGATATTTGTGCTTCTTAAACAAAAACTTTTACTTGCATCATTTTGGCTTTTAATGGACATTTTTTTTATTTGATTTGATCGGACATCTAATTAAGGGGGAGTTTTTCTTAAACGGATATCTTTTTGAAATGACAAAGGGGGAGAAATAAATATATAACTTAGTATTTATGCAAAACTCAATCAATGAGTTTCATAAACAAACTCTTGGCTTTACATTGAAAGTTGCTATATTCCCTAGAGAATTGGATTTCATGTTCCATAATTCATGGGGAATAATAAGCACACATTTTATAAGCAAGAGAAAAAGCTACAAAAGGTAATCTTAAGGTATGAAACTCATATGTTTTATATTTCCTCATTTATATTTTGGAAATGTTTGTCATCTTCAAAAAGAGGGAGATTGTTGGCTAAATGGACATCTATAAATCCCTTTGTTTTGATTATGACAAACATTTCATTCTTATTGATCTAACGAGCTACTTGAGTGTACAGGAACAAGGTGGATGACAAAGTACTAGGGAAATCCATATGCTTACATATTTATATTTTCATGAAATGTAATCACTTTGTAAAAAACTTGTACAAATATATAATGTACAAGTACTTAGATTTCATGTAAATCAAGCGTTAGATCTTCCCTAGCTAAACACCACATTTAGATAAGTCATCCCCTTCAAATAGGATCACATATGCACACTCATACATATAATTAGTGCCTAAATTGAATCATTGAAACAGGATCACTCTCGGTCGACCAACTCCTCGACCGAGACACTCTCGGTTGACAAACTTCTCGACCGAGAATGATCCAAAGTAGTCGTTAGACACCACTGACAAGGTAGTTGGCAGTTGGAGATAAACGTTGCAAAACACTTGATTCAGAGAGCCTGTCGGTCGACAAGAGTTCGACCGAGTAGGTGTCTCGGTCGACCATTCCTCGACCGAGATGAACTCTGACAGAAACTGCAGAGTAAATTAATTAGCCATTGCTAAAGCAACAAACTTGTACCTAACAGCTAGTTAAGTACTTAGAAACCCCTAGAAGTTGACTAGAACGTCCTTAAGCATCCTTAGGCCATTCCTATAAATAGGACAAGCCATAGGACACTAAAACTTACTTGTTACACTTGAGAAATCCTTGAGCATACTTTGAGCAATCTGTTTGTGAGCAAACTGAGCATTGTGACAATTGGCTACTTCCTTCCTTAGCTCATATTTCGTGTCCTATAGGCTAGCATCTCCTATCCACTGCAATTACAATTCCATACACTTTGGTTAGGAGATCTATACGCTTGATCTAGGCAAATCAAGCCTTGTGCTACAAAAGGATAAGTTGTAATTTCCTTTTCCTTTCGTGTTCTCTATTATTGTTTGTACTCTCCTTGCTACTCCTAGGTTGGAGGCTATGGATTGGAGAGGGTGGATATCTTCTTGGTGAAGAAGGAGACCTTGAGCTACTTCAAGAAGGCTGGTGCAACGGGAGGTTACTTCTACAGAGGAAGGCTACTTCAAGGGGGAGCTTGGAGTTACTTCAAGAAGGCTACCTCAAGTTGGTGCATCTACTTCGAGTGAAGGCTGTTCAAGGGGTGTAAAGGAAAGTATTGTATTTTGTGTAAATCCTTGTGAAGGTAATAAAATATATACTTTCAAAATCCCGGTTGGGTAAGCAACCGGGTAGTGGACTGACAACTTTAGTATTTGCTAAAGTTGGAACCACTCTAAACACATGTCTCCTTCTTTCAATTTCAATTGTGGTTGTTTGAGTTCAATAATTGTTAAAATTGTTTTAAAACTCTATTCACCCCCCTCTAGTGTTTTTCATAATCCTCCTATTTTCAGCTAGGAGAAAACCCCGCATATTCAATAATATGTGCTCCAGGTAATCCCACAGGATAAACCTGTTTCACCATCACCAATTTCTGACGATGATGGATCTATGGCCAGGACAAACTACATGATATATTCCACTGTAATTATATAGTATATTTTAAGTGAGTTGTTGAGGCAACCAATTTATACAACATCGAGTTACATTATCACTGTCACTATCATGGGATCTCAATCCCTCCTCACAGATTGCTACTGCCTCTCAAGACATCAATATCCTGCATCAACATCCTGGGATAGCAATCCCTTATCTCATCATCAGAGGATAACACCCCAACTAGGCACTCAGCCTTCATCAGGTCATCAGACCTATCTCATCATACTGGTGATGCATGTTATCTCATCAACAAGGATTATAATCATTTAGTGTTATTCAAATCACATAAACCTCATAGCTCTTACCTGGCTATGAATCCATCTGATACACCTGCATGGTTAGTATGCATATCCAGAGAGAGATAACTTAAAATCACCAGACATAGAGCTTTACTGATTATCATGTCATTAGGGCTTGCAGTTACACATGTCATGATCAAGACTATGTGTGGCATATTGTATCTATTATATTATTGCTATCTAACCATGAGCATACACCATGCCCTATTCTTGAGAACATAACCATGTATATTATCATCTTATGTAGCAGCATCTTAGATTCCCAACATAGTGTAGGTTTGCAACTAGCATCCATATTTCATTATCAACAAAGATGCGATTACATGATAAAGGATCACTAGCTAGGTTTTTCGGGTTGGTCATAACCTTCACCAAAAGTGCCCACTACCCTTACTAGAAATGTGACGGGTAGGGCAACCCTCACTCTAGGTAGATATCGGGCAGGGTAACAACCCATACCAAGGCTTTATCAACTAGGGCATCCAACCCTATAGTGTTATGCCGCCATATCGGCCATCATCATGTCGTGCACTCATGCATAGAGGGTTACGAGCAGACCAACACCCAGGGTATCATGCAAACTGGTTCAAGAACTGTGTCGTGCAGCCAGGTGTTAAGGGATGTGTCGGGCAACACAACTACCCAATGGCCAAGAACTCTATCGCCCATCTACTGTTAGGGTTGCATGTCGGGCAGCCCACATCACTTCATCAGCTAAGGGTCATATCAACTAGGAGCATGGCGCCCAAGACCAAACCCTAACGCCCAACCAGCACACCATATCGTCCAAGACATCAAGTCGTCCAAGGCACCCTATCATCCATGGGCAAGTTGGCCACTAAGGCACCATGTCGGGCAACAAGGTTAATAGAACTGAACTCATCATATCGACCAAGACAACCCTAGAAGAGGGTATCGTGCAAGGACACAAGGATCATATTGGTTAAGGCATATCACCTAAGGGCACCACAAGATCAAGAGAGCCATATCCTCAACTCATCATGTCGGCCAAGATCGAAACTCAAGATAAGGAATGTCGGGCAACACTACTACAAGGTGTGTCGTGCAAGGCACCAAGCTCAACTTGGCATGGTCATCACTAACCTCAAGATCACCATCATCAAAACCCTAAAAGATCAAGAGGATTGGCTCACCTCTCAACAACCAAGAGAGAGGGGTTTTGCTCAATCTCCATCACAAATCGGGCATCATGGTGGATCATCTCCATGTCGGCCAAGGTCTCAACTACTACTAGGTCAACACTCAACCAAGGCTCACATCTCAAATCCATGGTGAGAGAAGAGTGTTTCCCAAGCAACTAGAGTATAGACTCACCTCTCAACAACCAAGTGAGAGGGGTGTTGCCTATATCACTAGAGTCGAACTCACTTCTCAAGACCAAAGGAGAGAAAGGGGTATTGCCCAAGAAACTCCACACATAAGGTTCGGCCACCAAGATCAAAGCACATCTACAACATATCCATTATAGCAACAAGATCATATATCCAACAAGATCAAAGGTGCAAACTAGAGCAAGAAACATATCTAACAACATGCACGGCCGATCATGATCATATGTGAACATGCAACATAAAATAAGGTAGTATAGATAAGGGTAGGAGTTATGTAACCCGCCTTAAGCAAGATCCTCAAGCTCCAAAGCTCCAAGCTTTAAGCTCAAGCACCACCACAAGAGGAAGAAGGAGACTCCAAGGAGAAGGATCGGCCACCAATCTTAGCTCCTCCAAGTGTATCGGCCACTAAGGTTGCAAAGGAGAGGTGTCGTTCACCAAGAAAGAGGGGAAACTAAGGAACTAAAGGGATCCTTAGCAAGAGAAAGGAGATACATATATAGAAGAGGGTGGAGGAGAAAACAAGGCAATGTGTCACCCACCTAGGGACACTTGTCCATGGGCAATGCCACCTTCTCATCCCACCTCATACACATATCCAAGGCAATTGCCACATGCAAGCATCATGCACCAAGTGTCCACTAGAGTGGTGACACAAACGAAGCCAAAGGTCACAGATGGACAAAGGCCGACACACCACACTCCCTTGCCCGATACAGCCCCATGGGTGACACACCCATGGCTGACACCAAGCTCTCTTGCCCGATACAGGGTCCAACAAGGCAAAACAAGGCCCAAACAAGGCAAAACAAAGCCCAACAAAGCTCAACAAAGCCCAAGGCAACTCAAGAAATGAGCCAAACCTTCCTCTCAACTCTACAGGAAGCAAGGAGAGAGAAAACATCTCTCAAGGTGACAAACTTACTCATCAACCCTAAACTTAGGTTATATGCAGTAGCACCTCCAACACTCAACAAAGCACAAACAAACCCTAATCACCACTTGAGGTGATCAGCAAGCAACTAAACACAAGGTTTAGGCGAAGTAAACAGGATAAACCCAAAACAGAGATCAAGGTCCTTACAAGCCATAAACCTCTACAAAGGGATTTCGTCCCCGAAATCCGAAGAGAAAAGCGAGGGATACTTCCTCCTCATCTCTTTCTCAAGCTCCCACGTGGCTTCCTCAATGCCACAATGATGCCAAAGAACTTTCACAAGAACTAGGTCTTTCCTTTTCAACCTATTTACTCTCCTATCAATGATCGTCACTAGACCTTCTTCATAGGTCACATCTTCATCAAGCTCAACCTCAACTGGATGTATCATTGTCCCTGTGTCTGGATGACTTTTCTTTAGCATGCTGACATGGAATACCGGATGTAACCTGTGCAACTCTCGTTGTAGCTCTAACTTGTAAGCTACCTTGCCAACACGTGCTATTACTGGGTATGGCCCCATATACATGGGTGCCAGTGTGCCTTTCCGGACAAACCTCAACACGCCTTTCTAAGGTGAGACCTTGAGACACACTTTGTCTCCCACCTGGAACTCTAAAGGTCGTCGACGATTATCTACGTACGACTTCTGTCTGTCCTGTGCTGCTTTCAACTTTTGTTGTATCACTCTGATCTTCTCTGTTGTCTGCTGCACTAACTCAGGACCCAAAAGCTGATACTCACCAGACTCATACCAACATAGAGGAGATCTGCACTTCCTACCATATAGAGCCTCATAAGGAGCCATGTCGATGCTCCGTTGGTAACTATTGTTGTAGGCAAACTCTATCA
This sequence comes from Alisma plantago-aquatica, assembly GCA_963693085.1. Classification (NCBI taxonomy): domain Eukaryota; kingdom Viridiplantae; phylum Streptophyta; class Magnoliopsida; order Alismatales; family Alismataceae; genus Alisma; species Alisma plantago-aquatica. The sequence continues at coordinate 1,412,671,424 of OY856412.1, read as the reverse complement.
AACTGAGATGCACATCCCAACTGCCTAGAAACTGCAAAACACATGCTCGGAGAAGATCCTCCAAAGTATGAATAGTCCTTTCAGATTGTCCATCCGTCTGTGGGTGGAAGGCAGTACTGAACCTCAACTGAATTCCCAACATTTTGTGCAACTGTTCCTAGAAACGAATCGTGAACTGAGGACCTCTGTCAGAAACTATCGTTGTTGGTACACCGTGCAAATGCACTATCTCATCTACATACACCTAAGCAAGCTTCTCTGTTATATACGTTGTCTTTACCAGTATGAAATGCGCATACTTTGTCTGTAACATCCTAGGATTTGAGGCCTTGGATAAGATCATATTAAAAGGAAAGATTGGACTACCCATATCACCAAGGTGCACCTCCTTTTCTGGGAGACCATCTCTAAAAGAACTCCATAGTTAAGCGTGCTCAGCTTGGAGTAGTACTAGGATGGGTGACCAGTCGAGAAGTTGATCATGGCTTGCGCGTGAGTGAGATTAAGACACGTAGTTAAGGCTAGTACTAGTGGTCTGTGGGGCCAGTCGTCATTCCTGAAATTCTACTAGAGCCTTGGGCAGTGGGCCCAGGCATTACAAATGGTATCAGAGCCAATTCCCCTCCAGTAGGTGGGGCCCACATGGGCTTATGGCATGTCAGTCGTTGAGCTGTGTGATCCACACATGTTGGAAAGGGTTATCCGAGTTGATGGAGTCGCCTATGCAGTGGTAGTGTCCAGGCATGTTGGAAAGGGCTATCCAAGTTGATGGAGCCACCCTTGCGTTGGTAGCCGTGATCGGGAGCTGGGTGTACATGGGTCATTTGGGTCAGCACTGAAATGGGGAATGATTATGAGTCCATATAGTTGAGCCTTGACGAGGACGTCAAGAGTCTAAGTGGGGGAGATTGTAACATCCTAGGATTTGAGGCCTTGGATTAGATCATCTTAAAAGGAATGATTGGACTACCCATATCACCAAGATGCACCTCCTTTTCCGGGAGCCCATCTCTAAAAGAACTCCATAGTTAAGCGTGCTCAGCTTGGAGTAGTACTAGGATGGGTGACCAGTCGGGAAGTTGATCCTGGCTTGCGTGTGAGTGAGATTAAGACACGCAGTTAAGACTACTGGTGGTCTGTGGGGCCAGTCGTCATTCCTGAAACTCAACTAGAGCCTTGGGCAGTGGGCCTGGGTGTTACAAAGCCCTTTCCAACATATTGTAACGTCCCAAGATTTGAGACCTTAGATAACATGATCTTAAAAGGAATGATTGGACTACCCATATCACCAAGGTGCACCTCCTTTTCCGGGAGCCCATCACTAAACAACTCCACAGTTAAGCGTGCTCAGCTTGGAGTAGTACTAGGATGGGTGACCAGTCGGGAAGTTGATCCTGGCTTGCGCGTCGGTGTGGACAAAGTGTGTAGTTAAGGCTAGTGGTGGTATGTGACGCCAGTCGTCATTCCTGAAACCCTACTAGAGCTTTGGGCAGTGGGCCCGGGCGTTACAAATGGTATCAGAGCCAATTCCCCTCCAGTAGGTGGGGCCCACATGGGCCTGTGGCATGCCAGTCTTTGAGCCGTGCAGTCCACGCATGTTGGAAAGGGCTATCTGAGTTGATGGAGTTGCCCATGTGCTGGTAGTGTCCAAGCATGTTGGAAAGGGCTATCCGAGTTGATGGAGCCACCCTTGCGTTGGTAATTGTGGTCGGGAGCTGGGTGTACATGGGTCATTTGGGTCTACACTGAAATGGGGAAAAGATTATGAGGTCATATAGTTGAGCCTTGACGAGGATGTCAAGAGTCTAAGTGGGGGATATTGTAACGTCCAAGGATTTGAGGCCTTGGATAACATGATTTTAAAAGGAATGATTGGACTACCCATATCACCAAGGTGCACCTCCTTTTCTGGGAGCCCATCACTAAAGAACTCCATAGTTAAGTGTGCTCAGCTTGGAGTAATACTAGGATGGGTGACCAGTCGGGAAGTTGATCCTGGCTTGCGCGTCGGTGTGGACAAAGTGCGCAGTTAAGGCTAGTGGTGGTCTGTGGGGCCAGTCGTCATTCCTGAAACCCTACTAGAGCTTTGGGCGGTGGGCCCGGGCGTTACATTGTCAATCTATCCACTATCACCCAAATGGCATCATGATTCCTAGTTGTCCTTGGCAGACCAACCACGAAATCCATGGTTATATGAACCCATTTCCACTGCGGTATCTGCATGGGTTGCAACGTACCTACCAGCTTCTGATGTTCAGCCTTAACTTGCTAGCATACCGCACACCTAGCCACAAACTCGACTACATCCTTCTTCAAGCCAAGCCACCAATATAGGTCCTTCAGATTATGATACATCTTGGTGACTCCTGGATGCATAGCATACATCGATGTGTGTGCTTCCTCGAGCACTAGCTTTCTCAGATCATCAACATCAAGGACCACCATCCTATTATGATAACAAACTAGTCCATCTTCGGACTCATGGAACCCATCACGCTTTTCGCTGCCGAACTCTGACCTGATCAATGACACTGAAGCATCTTCCTATTGTGTGTCTTTGATCTACTGTCTCAATGTAGCCTTTACTTGCATATGTGCCAACAGTCCTGCCAACAAGGAAACTTCTAACTGTACATTCATCTGCTGCAAAGAAATGAACATATCCCGCCTATGGCATACCAAGGAACTCAAATGTGCCTTCTTCATAGGAAGAGAAGAAGACTTTCTGCTAAGCGCATCAACTACCACATTCAACTTACCAGGATGATACTCAATGGTGCAATCATAATCATTGATCAGCTCCATCCAGTGATGTTGTCGCATGTTCAGCTCACTCTGTGAGAAGATGTACTTCAAGTTTTTATGATATGGAAAGATCTAACACACTTCCCCATAAAGATAGTGTCTCCAGATCTTTAATGCATGAACCACCATTGCCAACTCTAAATCATGTGTCGGGTAATTTTCCTCATATTTCTTAAGCTATCACAAAGCAAAAAAAACCACATGATCTTCCTACATCAGCACACATCCTAAGCCTTTCTTGGAAGCATCACAGAAAACAACATAGCCTTTCCCAGACTCTGGCAGCACCAACACTGGAGCACTAGTCAGCTTCTCCTTCAAACTTTGGAAATCTTGATGACAACAATCATCCCAAACAAAAGGTACATCCTTCCTGGTCAACTTTGCCAATGGAAACATGATCACACTGAAGTCCCTTATAAACCTTTGGTAATATCCTGCTAAACCTAGAAAACTACAAACTTCTTTCGGCGTCTTCGGTTGCTCCCAATCTGTAATTGACTCCACTTTCTTGGGGTCCACTCTGACTCCTTCAGCAGATATCACGTGACCCAAGAAAGTCACTTCCTTCAACCAGAACTCACACTTACTAAACTTGGCATATAACTGGTGTTGGCGAAAAAGAGTCAACGCTTGTCGAAGATGTTGTTCATGCTCTTGACTGTCCCGACTATAGATCAAGATTTCATCTATAAAAACTACAACAAACTAATCTAGAAATGGACGGAACACCCTGTTCATCAGATCCATGAAAGCAGCAGGCGTGTTGGTTAGCCCAAACGGCATAACCACAAACTCGAAGTGACCATACCTCATCCTAAATGCTGACTTTGGTATGTCATCATCCTTAATCCTCAACTGATGATATACTGACCGTAGATCAATCTTCGAGAACATTGTAGCACCACACAAGTGATCAAACAGATCGTCTATCCTCGGCAACGGGTACTTGTTCTTGATCGTAACTTTGTTCAGCTGCCGGTAATCTATACACAACCGCATCAATCCATCCTTCTTTACGAACAGGACTGGAGCACCCCAAGGTGATGTGCTTGGTTGGATGAAACCTTTGTCCAACAACTCCTGTAACTACTTCTTCAGCTCTGCCATCTCGGCTAGTGCCATCCTGTACGGTGTCTGTGCAACTGGTTGTGTTCCTGGTACCAGATTGATCTCAAAATCAATCTCTCGAGGTGGGGGAACACCGGGAAACTCATTTGGAAACACATCCACAAACTCTCAGACAACAGGCCCCTCCTCAAGGCTAGGACCTTTCGCCTTGGTATCCACAACGTGAGCTAACAATTCCTTACAACCTTGCCACAGCAACTTCTCTGCCACCATCGCTGACACTAAACATGTCGGGAGAATCTTCCTATCACCTTGGAAGATCCATCTTTCTCCATCATCATCAACCACTGCTTTCTTGGAACCACAGTCCAACACAACCTTATACTTCTCTAAGGTATCCATCCCAAGGATCACATCGAATCCATGCATATCAAGTGGTATAAGATCCACTTGTATATTGTGTCTTGAAAAAGATAGAACACAAGATGGACACACCTCTCGAAGCATTGAGGAACCATCAAGAGGGGTTTCTAACAACAGGCCATCTTTTTTACAACTAATAGGTAAAAGACATCTATCAAGCATACTATGTGCGATAAAAGAGTGTGTAGCACCCGAGTCAACCAAAACAATGATAACCTCCAATTTTGTGATGTTATCTTAGTAATATTCTTCAGTTTTCCACACTCTTTCTTAGATAAATTAGACAAAATCCCTATCTATCCTCTTATATAGCAAATATACTGTTAGATTAACTTTTCTCCTTTTTACTTACAGAAAAAATACAACATGGACTCACACGGTCCCAAGACCGCATGGACTTACACGGTCACAAGACCGCATGAAGCCAACCAGTCCCAAAACTGCATGAAGCCAACCGGTCCCAAGATCGCATGGACTCGCATGGTCCCAAGACCGCATGACGCCAACCGGTCCGAAGACCGCATGGACTCACACGGTCCCAAGACCGCATGAAGCCAACCGGTCCCAAGACCGCATGGACTCACACGGTCCCAAGACCGCATGAAGCCAACTGGTCCCAAGACCGTATGGACTCACATAGTCCCAAGACCGCATGAGTCCAAACGGTCTCAGAGTCCAAACGGTCTCGGAGTCCAAACGGTCTCGGGGTCCAAACGGTCTCAGAACCCAAACGGTCTTCAAAACCGTTTGGGCCCAAAACTGCCCAAACCGTTTGGACTCCACTTGAAGCCTATAAATAAGACCCGAGGGGTCCTCCCAAGACATGAAGTTTCAGATGTCCATAGGCTGCATCTACTACTCTAGAGCTATTCCAACCTCCATCCTTCGCCCAAAGGCTGCCGGTCTGAGATCCACACTCCACCCTGATGCTGCTTTCTCTCTCTTCGCCAAAGAAGGTGGGAAGAGAAGACCTCATCATCGAGCAACCTGTGAAGTTTTAAGATCGTCACTCTCTCTCTTTCCAAGGGGTTGACTTTCCTCTCTCCTTTTGGGGGATGATGTTCTCTCTCCCTCTTCTCGCCTCCTTCTTTGTCCTAGCTATGAGCGAGTAGTCTCTTTCACTAGGGTGCGGGGAGTAGCCCCGCTACCCATGTTTTCATTTCATGCAATGTAATCCATAGTTTGCAATAGATATATACTTCCTTTTCAGTTCAACATCAATCGTTTAATGAATTCTTGTTGCTTGATCACCAACTCGTGTTATCTTTTATCTTTTAGTATGAATTGTCTACGTTTGTACTATCAGATTTGAATCTCGATTGTATGTTGGTTCTTGGTGCATGTATCCACCATGCACCTGTTTCAGTATCTAGGAGTGTTTCTCAAGAAGTGGAGTATACTCACTACCTTTGTTGTACTTTCATACTATGAAATGGAATCAGTTGACGTATGAAAGTACAACCTTGGTGAGTCGAGGAACACACTTTGTGAAGGGGATGATGTAAAGTAAGTGACCATTCGTTCGGGGATGGCTGGCATTGCAACATCCCCACACTTCTCGTAGTTAGTTCTCCGAAAGGAAACTAAATCTACAAAGATACTAATTGTTTAGACTCTTATTGCAGGTTATGTTTTATGTTGCATGTCTTAATCCATGTGTTTTGGCGGTGAAAGTCGATCACATCCTAGTTGCTCCTTATCATTGTTTACAACCTAAAATTCACTTTCTTGCTTTGTTTTACATGCACCTAGTTTAAAACCACCAAATCAAATCTTTGGATTAAATATCAACTGTCAAGAAGTTAAGTGAAATTCTAGCATTTTCCATCTTGTCAATCTCGACAAGACCGTTGTCCCGTGGATTCGACCCTTAACTATACTACGATAAGACTTCCACGTATCTTAGCATACATGGGTGGAGTTCTCGATCTAGTATAAGCAAGGCTAAACCTAAAGATTTACCATCTTTCGGATTTTTAGTGGTGTACGCAATTCCACGTGAGTGGGAGATCCATCAAAAATTGGCGTCATTGTCGGGGACAGCGGAACGTTTTAATTTCATTTACTATCTTACTAGTTGGTTAGGGTTTTACATTTTTTATTTAACTATTAGTCCATATCTTCTTGAATTCATCATATCTCCTGCATCGTCTAAAAGGTGTGTTTCTTTCTCTACTCAGGTAGAAGACGTGTATGCAACCATCACATAACCTCGGATTCTCCCCTGATCCAGAGTACGACTCTGAGGTAGAGAGAAGCTTCCACTGCCGCATCAGACTTAAGCGCCAAAGAGCCAGGCAAATGGCTGAAGATCAACGCCAAGCTGCATTAGTAATGGAAAGGGTCAATGCCGCCATAGCCGCTCAGAGAGCACAACTCATCGCTGACACCCGTACTCAGATTCAAGCAGAGATCCGAGCTGAAGAACAAGCCCGCATCCGAGCTGAAAACGAAGCTGCTAACCAAGCTACCCAGCTAGAGCTAAGGAACATGCAATTAAGGGACTATGTCATACTGAAGAACTATCAAGACAATCATCCAGTTCGGCCACTGATCATTAACATACCCAACTTCGAAATTCGGACACAATGCATTCAGATCATGCAGGGCATCTCATTCTCTGGTGGATCTGGAGATGACTGCATGGACCACTTGAAGAGATTCAAGGCACTTTGCCGACTTGTCCCACAAGCCGGAGTTGCTTTTGACGCAATAATGCTACATCTTTTCCACTTCAATCTATCTGGAAGAGCTTTGAGTTGGTACAACTCACTTGATAGGGAGCCAATAATCACCACATGGGCTCCCTTAGAAGAAAAGTTCCTGGAAAAGTTTTTCCCCCTTCGTTAACTTATGAAATTAGGGGGCAGATCAACCACTTCGCCCAACTTCCTGGAGAATCACTCACAGAAGTATGGGAAAGATTCAAGGAGCTTCTAAGAAAGTGTCCTCATCACGGCATCTCCCAAAATCAACTAATAGAAACATTCTATAGGGGGGTGAGCGATGACATCAAGCAATTCCTGGATTCCTCATCTGGAGAAAATTTTATTAGGAAGAACTACGAGGATGCTTGGAAGATCGTTACACTTGGAGCAGAGAACCAATCAAATTGGGGATGATCATCCGGCAAGGAAGTTGATAAATGTATATTTATCCCTTTTATTTATATATTTTTGATATTTGTTTAGGTTTATTTTGTTATTTATTATCTTAGTTTCATAATTAATTGTTTTATTTTAGATTTTTATCTTTAATTGGAGTTTTAATTCTATTTTCTTGGGTTTTGTAGAAAATTATACAATTTGCAGCAGTCCTGAAATTCATATATACCCTCCACCAAAAGTGACATAACTCTTACATTCGAACTCCAAATTGAGTGAACAAGTATTCATTGGAAAGGGAATTTAATTTCCTAAAATAAAATCCTATTATTTGGACGGCTTTTGTGCTTTAAATGGGATAGAAATACGTTCGAAATCTCTGCTGCGAGAATCTACATTAAAGGAAGTTACATGGTCAAGATAATTAAAGACAATCAACTTTCGATTTGACCAGATCCAGAAAATTCAAAAATTGGTCTCCCTCTCTTTTTTCCCCTCTTTTGAGGGCATCCTACCCCCTCCCCCTCCTATAAAAGGAGGGATTCTTCACTTGTAAAAGTATTCCATTCTTCATTCTATTTCATCCAATTTTTAGTTGTAGACCACATCTTGTATAATGTTGGATCTCATTTTAGTTTGCATTTCTTATGGTCTTGTTATGTCTGAGTAAATCTCTCTGGGGAATGGAAGTAGCCCCTTAGCCCGGTTCTATTCCATATAATCAATTATATTCCTCCATCGAACAAATGTCTTCTCTCTGTTTCTTTGTGGTTATTTGGATGATCTGATATATTCTTATGGAGTGATATGACCGTGGATCTCTGTAAGAATGAAACAATAGTCCCTTAATTGCGATTATCATCTTTTTGTCTATTTAATCTTATTCTTGTTATAATCCTTGGTGACGCGACCACCTGAGCCTTGGGTTTGAACGCCGGTTTGAATTCACATGCTTTTTTATATGATCGCGGATAATGGCATGTTGGACGGTTGGGCAATGATCCGTGAATGCCAGGACCAACGGGTTCATGGGAAGTCCGACCCTTGTGAGTTTTTCCATAAGGACATGTAACCACAAGGTCCTAATTTGATCCTTGGAGTTTATAATTTGATTAGTTGAATAGGAACGTGGTTTTGGTGGTAATCTTGTGGACCCCAGATCTTTATTTCTTGATTAGTTAAATTTTATTGCAGCACTTTTATTTTGTATTCTTAGTTTTAAACAACTCTCTCAAATCGGGATTTAATTCTTGTACTTGCGATCGGATTTGGATTTTGACTTTTCTTTTCTTCCGTCCCTTGGATCGATACCTATCTATACTAAGTTGACTTGTTGTTCGCAACAAGTTGACAACCGGGTTAGAAGGTTAAACTCTAGGACTTTTCCTAGTGATTGTTGCGTGTACAACGACACACATCAATTTGGCGCCGTTGTCGGGGACGACACAGTTGTTTTTCAGATCTGGTTGTCTGTATATCTTGTATAATCCTTGTTCATATTCTCTAACTTTCATAACTTTAGTCTTTTTTATAATTTCTTTTAGATTTTTGTAATTTCTTTTTGCCTTCCGAGCACAATTCTGGAAGTGTATCTCCTCTTTCTGCTGAGTTTCCATTCCAGCAGTACTCCTTTCTAGTTACTTTTTTTGTAATTTTTGTTATTTCATAATTTCTTATATTTATAATTTTTAGTTTTGTTTGTAATTTTGACTAATTTTTTATCTTGCAATCTTTCTTCTCTCATTCGTTGATTGACTTATCTTTCATGAACTTTTCTTTTCAAATGGAGTGGACATCCCAATATCCCTCACAATGTTATTGTTGTGGTTTTTACCACCATGCATCTCTTGTCTGTCCGACTCTACCCCATGATTATAATAGCACCCCTTTTAATTGTGAGCCCTTTCATCCTGGTGGATACAATGTGAATCTACATTTTTCTGAGAACCATTATGGGGAACCTTGTTATCCATATTCTAATGGGGGATATGATCAACAAAATTTTGTGGGGTGTAACCAACAAAACCTTGGGGGTTATGAACATGTTTATGAAACCCAATGTAATCCTCAACAAGAAGAGAAACTTAAGTCCCTAGAGAATATGGTAGCAAAACTCCTAACTAGCCAAATCTTATTGGCCACCTTACTAGAAGCCCAAACCCAAAATATAGATTGTTCAAATATGTTTCCTCATGAATTGGTGACACCTTATAATATTGAATCTTCCTACCAAGATGGACGCAATGGAAATTACAATCCACCATCTTCTGGAGATTATTATGAGGAGCAATGCCACCCAAAACAATATGAGGAGTACTATGGCCAAGGACACTATGGGGAGTGTGGCGAGGATGACCAAAATTTTGGGGTGTATAAATCCTATGGTGAAATGCAAATTGATCTTGAACTAGAAGAGAGACTTAAGGCCCTAGAAAAGATGGTAGCAGAAGCACAAGCAAAATTTGAATCCAGTCAAGCCATGTTAGCTACCTTTCTAGAGGATCAATCACAAACTCCCCCTATAGAGCTTGAGCAACCCAAGATGGTTCTTCCTGATGATGACGATGATGATCCTTATTTTGTGTCATATATGTCAGATCCTGAAGAAATAGAACAAACCATGGAGACATATTTTGTGTGTGATGAGGACGTTGGTATCCTTATCTTTCCTTTAGAGACTCTATTACTTGAATATGAAATGTCAAAGCAGGAGAGTCATTATGAAGATCCAACAACTCCTCCCATCCTCAACATAAATCTAAATGATACCATAGACCAATACCCTTCTTTTGAGTCTATTTTGCATAATGAGAATCTAACCCCCTTTATGAATCTTCCCGAGCCGTCACAGCCAATTTCCATCCCACACATGGCTGATCTAGAAGGGGAGATACCACCATTAGAAGAAGCCCACACACCCCCTTTTATTGTTTGCAAGGAAGACATCATCATCCCTCCTAAATACTTGGGGAACCCTTGTACAAAAAAATTAGAGACATATGTTACATCAACAATGAAACTTACCAAACCCAATGTTGATGGCATTAATTTTAAGGAGAAACAAAACACTTTTGTAAATGATTTTAAATTTTTTGTATTAGCATCAATTCTCCCATATGCAAGTCATCATGATGGTGGAAAACCTGAACCAGATCCTCCACCCGACTCAGTTCATCATGCTCTACTGGCATTACTAGTCGGGTACCCGCCAACCTCCCCTTATCCACATCCATCTTCAACACTTCCCTTGCTATCGAAGGAAGATCTATGGATATTATTGGAGGGAATGCGAGGTGAAAGAAAATATGAGCACCCCACTGAGCTTCTACAATTACCCTATCATAGGATACATTATGAAGCACCTCAAATAAAGGTCCCAGCCCTCATACACATCCCCTTCAGCTGGACATTTTTTGAGCTACCTGGGCCACGTGGCAATCCTCGCTCTTCTCTTCCCTCCATATCGGGTTTTGATTTTGCTCGGGACGAGCAACAATCTAAGTCCGGGGTGGAGGTGGGTGGTATGTTTCTATTCCACCCCCTTATCTTTTTTTATTCTTGCATTATTTCTACCTTTTTTGTTTTGCATATAGTTACTTTGTTCATGGCCATTATCTAGTCGGCCATGTTTTTATTTCTTTTGTTGCAAAATGGCCTTTATCTAGTCGGCCAATATGAATAAATGTTTATCATTGTACCCCTTTGAATTTAGTAAATCTTTTGCAAAAATTGTTACAAATTGCCATGTCTGAAACCACCATGTCACCTAGGATCCCAAAATAGCATCACTCTTTAGAAAAGTCGGTAAGCCGTATGGAATCAATCAAAACCAAACATAAATTTTCTCTATTTTTAAACTGTTGATTAACTTGATATAAATATTGTATAATGTGATTGACATGAATGTTCTTTCTGATGTAATAAACTTTTCAAAAAAAAGAGAAAATAAATGTATGAAGTTATAAGCACAAGGACACCTTTTGTTTCCCCCTTATTTTCTTTCTAAAAAAAGAGAAGCAAAGAATCACCACCAGACAAAAATCAAGTCCGGGGTGGCATGCTTCCCATAAAAAAAATTCCATACCTCACAAAGGGGCATACCATCAAAAGATGCCAAAAGTGCACATTAAAAAAAATTGTAACCAATGTAGCCACAACTCCACAAATTTAAATCCCAAGTCGAATAGAGGAGGGATACAAAAAAAATTCATCACTTCCTTCTTTGTTTTCACACCCCCTAATTTCATCTTGTTCTTGTGCAACAACTCACAAAAAAAATACATTTATAAAAATGAGAGTGTCAAAACAAAAGTAAGATGAAGCATGTTTTTCTACAAAATCTTAATTTAGAACTAAGATATGATATTTGTTTTTAATAGGGAATATAGAATTTTATATTTTGTGGTTTTAGGAGATTGGGTTACTTGGCAAAATTTGGAGGTAAGGAATAAAGTGATGTTACAAGGGTGAGGATAGACATGGTGTTAGTATAAATTGGAATAATTTGAAATTTTAATTGTTTGAGGACAAACAAAGATTCAAGTCCAGGGTATTTTGATAAATGTATATTTATCCTTTTTATTTATAAATTTTTGATATTTGTTTAGGTTTATTTTGTTATTTATTCTCTTAGTTTCATAATTAATTATTTTATTTTAGATTTTTATCTTTAATTGGAGTTTTAATTCTATTTTCTTGGGTTTTGTAGGAAAATTATACAATTTGCAGCAGTCCTGAAATTCATATATACCCTCCACCAAAAGTGACATAACTCTTGCATTCGAACTCCAAATTGAGTGCACAAGTATTCATTGGAAAGAGAATTTAATTTCCTAAAATAAAATCCTATTATTTGGACTGCATTTGTGCTTTTAACGGGAGAGAAATACGTTCGAAATAGCTGCTGCGAGAATCTACATTAAAGGAAGTTACATGGTCAAGATAATTAAAGATAATCAACTTTTGATTTGACCAGATCCAGAAAATTCAAAAATTGATCTCCCTCTCTTTTTTCCCCCTCTTTTGAGGGCATCCTACCCCCTCCCCCTCCTATAAAAGGAGGGATTCTTCACTTGTAAAAGTATTCCATTCTTCATTCTATTTCATCCCATTTTTAGTTGTAGACCACATCTTGTATAATGTTGGATCTCATTTTAGTTTGCATTTCTTCTGGTCTTGTTATGTCTGAGTAAATCTCTCTGGGGAATGCAAGTAGCCCCTTAGCCCGGTTCTATTCAATATAATCAATTATATTCCTCCATCGAACAAATGTCTTCTCTCTATTTCTTTGTGATTATTTGGATGATCTGATATATTCTTATGGAGTGATATGACCGTGGATCTCTGTAAGAATGAAACAATAGTCCCTTAATTGCGATTATCATCTTTTCGTCTATTTAATCTTATTCTTGTTATAATCTTTGGTGACGCGACCACCTGAGCCTTGGGTTTGAACACCGGTTTAAATTCACATGCTTTTTGATATGACCGTGGATAATGGCATGTTGGACGGTTGGGCAATGATCTGTGAACACCGAGACCAACGGGTTCACGGGAAGTCTGACCCTTGTGAGTTTGTCCATAAGGACATGTAACCACAAGGTCCTAATTTGATCCTTGGAGTTTATAATTTGATAAGTTGAATAGGAACGTGGTTTTGGTTGTAATCTTCCGGACCCCAGATCTTTATTTCTTGATTAGTTAAATTTTATTTTAGCACTTTTATTTTTTGTTCTTAGTTTTAAACAACTCTCTCAAATCGGGATTTAATTCTTGTACTTGCGATTGGATTTGGATTTTGACTTTTCTTTTCTGCCGTCCCTTGGATCGATACCTATCTATACTAAGTTGACTTGTTGTTCGCAACAAGTTGACAACCGGGTTAGAAGGTTAAACTCTAAGACTTTTCCTAGTGATTGTTGCGTGTACAACGACACGCATCAGAAGTCCTCAAAGTTTATAAAGTCGAGGAATCAATGGAAATGAAGGCTATTGCTGAAGCTCTAAAGACCATAGCTCATAAATAGCAGGCTCTTGAAACTTCACTTGGAGAATATGATAAGAAGAAAAACCCTCAAGTCCAACATGTTAAAGTTGCCACAGGGACTTGTGAAGCCTGTCACGCATTCGATCACCCTACTCTATCATGCAGTCTGTTTTACAATGTGATGATGGATATGCACCCACCACAACAACAGTATGAACCTATCATCGAACACCCTGAAGAGCAGATGCCCGAACAAGTTAATTCCATTCATTCCATACCGGGACAAGTTTACTATAACCCAAATCAACCAAGAAACCACACCGGTTTTCAATACGGGAACCCTGCAGGGACTGCCAACCCGCAACACCAAACACAAGGCAGATCCTCCAATAGGTTGTCACCTGGATTCCAAAGTAACTTTAACCAAAATCAAGGGAACCTCAGAAACAACTTCCCCAGATCCAACTACCCTAGAAATCCCTCCAACTACTATCAATATAGCCATCCTCCTCTGCACCCGCAACTGCACTCTCAGTTACAGCAACCGCAGCAACCTCAGTTAGCACCACCTCTGTAACAATCGCATCAAGGTCAACAACAACTTACTCAGAAAAATGCCCCCTCCCAGCCAACAAACGAGATGACTTTGATAAGGAAGATGCTACAGTCCCAACAAAGCATGCTCGCCAATCAGCAAGATCAGCAGAAGGCGGTGGAGGCCCAACTGGCGCAAATCGCTACCCAACCAAAACCACCAGCAGGCACTTTTGCAGGACAACCTGAGTCAAACCCTAGACACGACCAGAATAGACCAGAGCGGTTGAATGTCGTTACTACAAGATCTGGATGCACCCTTCACGAAACTACGAGAATCGCTCTTGATGATGATGATACACCTATCCCTATTCCTAATGCAATCCCAAACCTAGGAACTGAGAGAGACTAAAATGGACACTAGGTTCCAAAGATTGAGAGAGACTAAAATGGACACTAGGTTCCAAAGATTTAAGGAGGCAATGAAGAAACTCTATATCGACATCCCGCTCCTCGATGCCCTCTCGGAAGTACCAGCTTGGGCTAAATACCTTAAAACTTTGCTATCAAGGAAGTACATTACTGAAGAGCAAGAGACCGTCAAACTAGCTCAGACCACCACTGATATCATTCTCAATAAGATGTCGAAGAAAAAGGACCCTGGTTCCTTCGGTATTCAATGTTGTATAGGGAATGCTTCGACCAAAAAGGGATTAGCTGACTTAGGGGCTAGCATATCAATTATGCCCTACTCCATGTGTAAAAGATTAGGTTTCACTGACTTTTTACCCACGACGATGACAATTCAGTTAGCTGATTCCACTATCACTGCGCCCCTAGGAATTATTGAAGATATTCTAGTCAGGATAGGCAAAGATGCATATGTCCCATGTGATTTTGTCATCATGGATATAAAGGAGGATATAAGGTACCCAATAATATTTGGCAGACCTTTCCTTTCCACATCCGGGGTGCTCATTGATGTTGAAGTTGGAACAATCATCCTAAGACTGGGAAAAGAAGCAATTCAATTCCGAGTTCTCAACAGCATGAAAGGTTCCAGCATTCAAGAGGAGGTCTTTCTCTTAGATGCAATACATCAAATGTCCCAATTGGAAATATCTGAGCCATCCGATGAGTTAGAGAATGTTCTAACAAATCCATAAGTAGAATTCTCAGCCAATGAATTGGTTCAACAATGCTTGCAACACTTAGAGAAAGCTGAAGAAGCGCCAACAGCCACCTTTGAGGAGCTCAAATCTGTCACTATTTTAGAAGTAACGGAAGCACCCAAGGCTCCCGAGATGAAAACTCTACCAACGGGACTTAAACACGTCTTCTTGGACAAAGAAAAATTATGTCCAGTTATCATTAGTTCCACTCTGACGGAAAACCAGGAAGAAAGGCTTCTTGTTGAGCTAAGGAAACACAAGAAAGCCATTGGGTACAAAATAACTGACTTGACAGGTATAAACCCAGCCTTATGCATGCATAGATTGCCCATGGTTGAAGAATTCAAGCCATCAAGAGAGCACCAGAGGAAGCTAAACCCCAATCTTAAAGAAGTGGTTCGCCTTGAAGTCCTCAAACTGCTGAAAGCCGTCATAATTTACCCAATTTCAGATTCCCAATGGGTCAGGCCTGTCTAAGTGGTCCCCAAAAAGGGAGGAACCACTGTCGTGCTAAATTACAAGAATGTGTTAGTACCGATAAGGACTGTGATGGAGTGGAGGATGTGTATCGACTACAGGAAACTAAACAAATCAACACGAAAAGATCACTACCCTCTGCCCTTTCTTGACAAAGTCCTAGAACGCTTAGGCCATCAAAAGTTCTTCTATTATCTAGATGGTTATTTTGGGTTCTACCAAATCCCTATACACGTGGAAGACCAAGAGAAAACTACTTTTACCTGCCCCTTTGGGACCTATGCTTTCAGAAGAATGCCATTCGGGATGTGCAACGCACCTACTACTTTCCAAAGGTGCATGTCTGCTATTTTTGCAGGATTAACGGAATCTATAATGGAGGTATTCATGGATGATTTTTCCGTTTACGGAGATTCCTTTGATAAGTGTCTACTCAACCTTGGACAAGTCTTACAATGATGCGAGGAACCAAACCTCATCCTGAATTGGGAAAAGTGCCATTTTATGGTAACTGAAGGTGTCATCCTCAGACATAGAGTGAGCGACAGAGGGATTGAGGTAGACAAGGCAAAAATCGATGTTATCTCTAAGTTGTCACCACCAAAATACATAAAAGGAGTACGAGAATTCTTGGGTCATGCTGGGTTTTACAGAAGGTTTATTAAAGATTTCTCAAAAATAGCAAAACCCATGACCCAACTTCTGACCAAAGACACCGAGTTCAATTTTAATCAAGAATGCTTACAAAGTTTCTCAACTCTGAAAAATGCCTTAATCTCTGCACCCATACTAAGAGCCCTGGATTGGTCACAACCTTTTGAAATCATGTGTGACACCCGCAATTATGCCATAGGAGCCGTATTAGGATAGAGAATCGACAAGAAACCTTATGTAATTTACTACTCATCTAAAACGCTCGATGAAGCACAGAAGAACTACACCACTAAAGAAAAGGAGTTCTTAGCTGTCATCTATGCATTCGAGAAATTCCGCTCCTACCTGATTGGAGCCAAGGTCATCGTCTACACTGACCACTCCGCCATACGATATCTAATTCTGAAGCAAGATGCAAAACCCAGACTTATCCGTTGGGTATTGATGCTTCAGGAATTCGATTTGGAAATCAAAGACAAAAGCGGAGTGGAA
Organism: Alisma plantago-aquatica; assembly: GCA_963693085.1. Taxonomy (NCBI): domain Eukaryota; kingdom Viridiplantae; phylum Streptophyta; class Magnoliopsida; order Alismatales; family Alismataceae; genus Alisma; species Alisma plantago-aquatica. Next base: position 1,412,654,706 of record OY856412.1, on the reverse strand, counting down.
AACATCATCACCGATCATCTCAGCCATATTGAAGTCGAGGATGAAGATAAGGTACCTATCTGAGATTCCCTTCCAGATGACCAGCTAATGAAAGTTACCAATGGATTCCCCGGGTATGCCGACATTGTCAATTATCTGTCTACAGGAATCATTCACCCTTCTGCCTCTCATCATGACGAAAAGAAATTCCTCCACGATGTAAAGCAATACTATTGGGATGAACCTTACCTTTTTCGCCTATGCGCAGACGGACTCTTCAGTCACTGCTTACCCGAAGAAGAGATTACTTTTGTCTTAGAGCATTGCCATTCCAGCCCCACTAGGGGACACATGAGTGCAAAGAAAACCGCTATGAAAGTTCTGCAATCAGGTTTCTTCTGGCCAGCAATAGCAAAAGATTCCCATGATTTTGTAAAATCATGCAAGAAATGTCAACTTTCAGGCAGCATATCTAAAAGGAATGAAATTCCCCTCACCATGTGGCAAGAGATCGAACTTTTCGATGTGTGGGGGATAGGCTACATGGGCCCCTTTCCTTCTTCATATGGTTTCTCCTACATTCTGGTCGCAGTAGATTATGTCTCGAAATGGGTAGAAGTTATACCCACAGTGTCCAGAGATTCCAAACCAGTCATTAAGATGTTTAAAGATATCATTTCCCCAGATTTGGAGTCCCCCGAACTGTCATATCCGACGGAGGGACCCATTTTTTGGAACGAAGCCTTGAAGCCCTCTTAAAGAAATATGGAGTTAACCATAAAGTTGCCACGCCTTACCATCCACAAACCAGTGGTCAGGTTGAAGTTTCAAATAGACAACTGAAGGAAATCTTAGAAAAAATGGTCAATAGATACCGCACTGACTGGTCCACCAAGCTTCCCGATGCCCTCTGGGCTTACCGAACAGCTTATAAAACACCATTTGGAACAACCCCGTTCCATTTGGTATACGGGAAATCATGTCATCTTCCAGTAGAACTGAAACATATGGCTTGGTGGGCCATTAAACAACTAAATTTTGATTTCAAAAGTGTCGGAGAAACCAGACAACTCCAACTACAAGAACTAGAGGAGCTCTGAATGACCACTTATCAAAGTGCCAGGATTTATAAAGAACAAACCAAGATGTGGCACGACGGTCATCTAAAAAGAAAAGACATCGCCATTGGAGATAAAGTCCTTCTTTTCAACTCCAAGCTCAAAATGTTCCCCGGAAAACTCCGCACAAAGTGGTATGGGCCTTTCACCATTAAACATATATACCGGACTAGAGCCATCATAATTGTTGACGACAATGGAGGAGAAAGGATAGTCAATGACCATCGATTGAAAAACTACTATACTCCAGCGAACAAAATGCCGAGATAGACTATTGAGATCAGAGGCGCCTCAACATCACCATAACGAAATCAAAACCTCGTCGAGCCAGTGACGTAAAACCCAGGCGCTACTTGGGAGGCAACCCAAGATCTTAGTATCATATTTTTATTTTTTGTTTCTTTAGTTACCTTAGGTTTATCTTCTGAAAATATAAAAATTCACATAACCAAAACAAATATAAAAAATATAAAATCAAAATAACCTTAGCCTTCCCAAAGGACCGTTTGGAGCCAAACGGTCCTGAAACCGTTTGGAGCCAAATGGTCTCGAAACCGTTTGGAGCCAAACAGTCTTGAAACCGCTTGGAGTCCAAACGGTCGCTAACCCATTTGGCCTAGGGGCTTTTGTATAGTCAACCCCCGTATCCTATAAATACAACCCTACCCCCTCTCCTTTTTCTTTCTTTCGACCCCCGAACTTCCTTAAACCCTCGGTCGCGCCTCCTGTTCCCACACAACCCTTGACGCAGGTCCTCTCCTTCACCGTCGCTCCATCTTCCATGCATCTTCACGACGACCTCGCCTCGGCTATTACAGCTTTTTCGCCGTCGTCTACCTTACCTGCAACTGCAAGGTAAATGCACCACCATCTCCGACGTCTGCAATGCCACCGTGGTTCCCTGTTCAATCGCACCATTGTCCTTTTCGCCTCCTCCATCATCTTTACCATCACCGACATCTTCAGCGCCGCTGCGGTACCCTGTTCATAGCCATTGTCGTCCTTATCGCTGTCGCCTTTGCCATCGCCAGCCGCTCCCCGACGTTTCACCTTCCAAACGGTCTTGAAACCGTTTGGGACCAAATGGTCTTCAAACCGTTTGGGACCAAATGGTCTTAAAACCGTTTGGGACCAAACGGCCTTCAAACCGTTTGCAACCAAATGGTCCTGAAACCGTTTGGAACCAAACGGTCTTCAAACTGTTTGGAACCAAACGGTCTTCAAACCGTTTGGAACCAAACAGTCCTGAAACCATTTGGAACCAGACGGTCTTACCACCGTTTGGAGGCAAATGGTCTTGAAACCATTTGGTCTTTTCAAAACCGCTTGCTTTTCGTTAAAACATGAAAATATATAAACACATACAAAATCAAAATTTTTCCCTTTAATAAACTTGTTATTCTAACACATGCCTTCCCATTTTCAGAAATGGCTTCACCAGCAAAGCAACCCACTGGAACAGAAGACGCACCCTTCTGGACAAAGGAACAACTAATAGAAATCCGTGCCAAGCTCCAAACGATCATCGATAACTACAATGAGACTGGAAAGGCCCCACCAAAGGTTAGCATCATAGCGGTCTTGTGTGAAATCGACCGCATCAACTAATGTCTAACTGAGGAGCCTGAAGAAGAAGTGGAAGATATTTCTTCCAGTGATGATGAAGGCTCTGAATACAAGCCGCCTTCCGAACAAGAATCCCCAACTGAAACGTCCAAGGGGAAACGAAAGGTACACAAGGCTATGACCGAACAACCCCCAATAAAGCGGGCAAGGAAGCAAGTCCGCCCCGTTACTGCCAGGGAACAAATCCTTGCAGAGTCTGTCCCAACATCCGCCACTACCACCCCCGTCTTCTCCGTACTCACCACCACCGCACCACCACCAGAAAACCTCTACGTCCACACCAGCCCCTCCATCGACAAAATACTAAAACCAACAAAGTATGTATGCTCAAGCATACTACTCAAGATGGGGATCTACGACAGAATCCTCACCATGCTAGACAACGCCAATCTCTTCCGGCTATGCTTTGTCCCCAAAGTCTCATATGTCGAGCCGACTACTGAATTCTTCACACATCTCACCAAAGAAGCAGTGGACATTACGCACCGAGCAAGCGACGGAGGTGACCGCAGGATGGTCACCAAACTCTTTGGAAATGACGTCGGTATAACAGAAAATCTTCTGAACAAAATTTTCATAGACAACCAAGACCAGCTCCAAAAGGCCCAAGCTGTAGGCACGGACAAGTCCCAATTCAATAGACATAGTTTCTGGAAGACCCTAACAGGGATCCCCGCTTATGAGGCAAAGACATGCAAAGCCTCCAACATTCAGTCTGGGTTCATGCGCATGCTTCATAAAATCCTTACCAGTGCATTTTCCCCATAACAGAGGGAGGCAATGTTATCACTGCCGACCTTTTTCTCCTATGGTCCATCTTGCAACGAAATTCGGTCAACATCAGACGGCATATGATATAAAAATTCTCCACCTACGCCATAGGAAAAGAAATCGGCATGGGCGGGCACATAACTTTCATCATCAAATATCTCAAGATGGACAGATTTCTCCCTCAATGCACAAAGATCAAGGGTGACATCCTTACCAACGAGCAAACTTTGAAAAATTCCTATATTATCAAGGAAAATGATGCGAAATTACACTACATTTTTTGCCCAACAGTCCGATCTACCAGGACTCTACTGCCGCTCCCGGAGCTACCGGATTATGACAAGGACAAACTTCTCTTCACTGACGAAGAGATAACCCAACTCCTAGCTTCCGTCAAAGTCCAAGAAAAGAGAACCAAAGCGGGCCAGACAGAGCTAAGCATAACCACCCCGACAGCTAGGATAACAAAAATACCGGTAAAATGACCATCTAAGGTACATTTACAACCACCACAGCTGTCGGGGATGCTAACATCAAAGTTACAACCAGAGATGGAACGCCCCCCTCCGGAGGACCCAATAGATACCTCTTCTTTGGATTCATTCATCATGAGCCTACATGATGAGCTCACTACCACCATTCCCATCATATTACCATCCACTACCCTCCCACCATCTACCACCACCCCACCTTCCTCCATAGCATTCCCTCCACCCACATCTTCCACTTCCCCATCTTTCTCCCCAAGCACCCCCTTTTTCGCTCCAACACCGGGCTTCACATTCACCGCTCCCATCTCCACCTTCTTTTCCTCAACTTTTTCACTCCCTCATATCTCACCCAGCCATTTACCATCCCCTTCATCCGCCACCACTCTGACACCACTGGTGACTCCATCTACGGTCACCACGCAGTTCGCGGGACCATCACCAGTGTCTCTTTCGCAAGACACTATCACCCTTCCACCCCGACCCAGCCATACCACCCTTCCGCATCTGGGGTCCCTTTTTCAAATGTCGGTGAGGAATTCGGACATCGATTTGACGCCATCCGACACCTCCTCACTGACCCCTCTAACATAATTCAATCTATTTTTTCATGTGTGCAGGGTATTTCCCAACAGGTCGCCAAGATCAATGAGTAGAACAATGCCTTGCCAAGCATTCTCCACAGCATTCAACAACGACAGGACGTAGTGGCCAAGCAAGTCGAGCATATCGATGACCACTACAGACACTTGCCCGAGCTGGTCCTTGGAGTAAAAAGCCAGCATGAAGCGTTGGCTAAGCAAGTTGATAGGATCTCTACGCAGACTCAACCTCTGCCCGAGACCCTGCGCGAGCTTAAGCAGCAACAAACTGCTTTTAAGCATGCGCTTGGATGACATCACCAATACCCTCAAACAGCTCCACAGCCGCCAAGAGGAGTCAGCAAACACCGAGATTAACCAACTACGCACTCAAGTAACAGATCTTACAGCGCGCCTCCTCTCTGCCGAGGGACGATACTCAGATCTAAAGGAAACACACGACGCACTACTCGAATCCCACGAGCATGTGCAAGTGGCGTTTGATGAGCTACAAGCAACCCATCGGTAGTGCAAGAAGCCTCCACAACCGAAGCCAGCAGACAAAGAGGCAGGCGACGATGATGATGAAGATGACAACAATGATGAGGATTCTGACTCCTCGGCTAATTCCAATAATAGCACCTCCTTAGACGACCAATCTGATGACCCAGGCAATGTTGGGGAGGGCACAAGCTGAGGAGCTGCATCAAAACAAAAAGATCACCATGACGGTGATAAAGATCCCAAATTCCCGACACACAATGACAATGTTAATATGTCTTATGGGGACCAATTCTTTGACTACTCCGCAATGGGATCTCTGGGGGAATCTGCTAAAGAAGTAGCCTTTGCTGAGTTCCAACAATGTATACTCAAAACCAGCACAAGTCAATAATAAGAAACATCAGCTCAACATCTTTCCGCACCAGACCAATCGGTGCTCTTTCCCCCAGAACAAGAAGATCTAGAAAGAGTCAGCTTGGATACAGACGAAGATCTGGAATCCACTTCTGACTCAGACAAAGATGAAGATATGCAGAAATATATAGACAATCTGAAGCAGACTTCCCCCCTCCCTCCGCAAGAGCTACCCATGCCGCCACCACTACCGCACAAAATGCATGATCTTGATATGATGGCCATCTCTACTCTCGACGCTCAAGACATCTTCATCCTTAACACTATAGTAGATGATGCCAAAGACAGGGGCGACATTATCTACCAAAATACAAAGACTCAGCGAAAGTTGACGCGTGAAGACTTCCGCTCCATCCTTCGACCACAATCAATGGTGAAGATGGCAGTCTTCCACATCCTCCTTGCCAATTCTATCGAAACCTACAGAAGCTCTCGGCGGCAGCAACCCGTTATAAATGCATCACCAGCTCTAGCAATGAGTCTTATTTACAAAAAATTACAAAGCAAATCAATCGAACGGTTGCAAAGGGGAATTGCAAGGAAGGCACGCTACATTACCGTGCCCTTCCAAGTCTCTGGTCACTGGCTGTTTATGATCGTGGACACCGCGGCCCGAGACGCTAAGGTGTACAACTTTTGTGCCACTAAACTAAGAGCTGGAATAATCAACTTCGCTGGAACAGAGGTCGGGGAGGCCAGATGCATACCATTTCGGCTCCTGAAGTTGATCTGGGCTGCTTGCCCATCCCTCTACAATAATTGGAACTAACCTTGGTTCCAAATCATCAACCCCCATGCTCAAACTCAAGAAGGTTCTAGGGATTGCGCTTTCCACGTAATACGTCATATACAAGCGCTCAATCAGCAAATTCCCTTTTACTGATTTGGCCACAGAAGATTTCCATTCTTTGCGCGGTCGTTATGCCATGGAATTAATCTATGATAGACGGTTCTTCAAGGACCCAACTATGGAACCTAATGACATTCCTCGCTATCTCTTTTCGGCCATCCAATGTCCTCCAAAACTGCCATTTAGACAAACAATATAGGAGTTGGAGAAACAATAGCCCGCCAAGGTTCCCGAGAAAAAGAAATGGGATCCTTACTCTTTTGATCTGGTGGATGATGAAGGGGTTACTCAGTTACTAACTGGGGCGACCATCAATAGATCATCTTCAAAAATGGTCCCCCTATCTGCCATTTCACCAACATTCCCCAATTTTGACCTTAGTGCTTGCAAACGTCTCTCCGACAATGAACTTCGTCTCATCATGTCAAGGCTTTACGCCGAGAATGATGACCTCGTTTTCATGTCTGGTGACATTCCGGTCATGGCAGACGCGCTACGAGAAACTGTACAGCTAAAAGGGTCTCTCTCCGTAAGCTTAATGGTCGCCTATCAATTTCTTATCAGACAGAATCACCCTACAACCTATATGGCATTCCCCTACATGAAGGGTGATTTATTAAAACTAAAGAACTTCGGAACAACTGAGGCACTCATCTCCTTCTTAAAACATACAACCCCAAAGTTCATCATGCTCCCCTTTCTTCATTCAGAACACTGGATGTTGTTGGAAACAAATCTTCATGAAGGAACAACAATCATATACAACAATTCCAACAGCCAGTACAATCCGAATCAACAACATTACACTACAACACCAAGAACGCCTACGGAGGAGGTGGTGAAGGAGTGTGTCGACCAACTTCACACCCTTCTCAGCAAGCACACACGGGCATACAACAAAGAACACTTTCTTCGCCCTGCCTTCAACCACAAGTGCCCACAGCAGCTCCACGAGTCAAACGATTGCGGTTTCCACGTCCTCTACTCGATATACACCATCATAGCACTTGGAAGACCAGTAGAAGACATGACAGAAGTGGATTATCACGCGTTACGAGGGAAGTTCGCTGCTAATCTCCTCCGCACACATGGCGCCAATAAAGGACTAATAGTAGCCTGATGCCCTTGTCCTTGTCCTACTCAAACTATCACTTTGACACTCTGCAGACAGAGTGAGTGATAAGTTAGGGGGGGAGTACACTGGACAAGGGCGAGGTATCATTTTCAAAATCCTTCTCTCTAAACCTCTTCTTTCAATTTTGTTTTATAACTCCCTTTGCGCATTTGATTTTCATTTTAAAACAATTTCCCTTCTTAAAATAAACCCTGAATAAAGTCACCCCCAGCTAACTTTAGAATCAAGTTAGTCCTCAAAAGTAATAACAAGAATAGCACTTAGACATATAATGGCGACTTAATAATTTCTCTCCATTCTTAACTTTCATGCTTTTGTTTCACTTCTACATCTGACTCTCCACAGGTCAATATCAAGGCCGAAACGAGCCAAGCACTCTCAAGGATGAGAGGGGCATCAGGTGACATCCAAATCAAGAAGTCTCGCAAGTGGACCATTAAAAAGAAACCAAATAAGTGCATGTCGAGAAACTCTAAGAATAGCTTTCCTCTCTTCAAATAAAAGAGGCTTGGCCGCCCAAAATAATTTCCCTAAAAACCCCATATCCTAAGCTTGTGAGTTTATGAATAAAAGCTAGAGAGTTGAATAAAAATATGAGAGTTGTGCCATAAATAAGGATCTATATAAAGAACCAATGAAGGACTCACCCGGCCGGTACATTCAGCTACCCTCATGAAGGCAGATGTGTCGTGCCCGGTAGTGAAACCCTAAGGTATATAAATATAAGAAAGGCTTATAAAGGACTCGCCCGGCCGGTACATTCAACTGCCCTCACGAAGGAAGATGTGTCGTGCTCGGTAGTGAGATCCTAAAAGCATAGACAACCCCTCCCCCACTTGAAGCGGGAGTTACACGTAAAGCCTTTAGCCAACCCTCATACCCACTCTAGCTCCCAGTAGGCTTTTTTCAGAGAGGTATAAATCTGATTAGAGTCAACGACATGCACAGAATAAAAAGTGGTCCCGATGCAGGCTACGAGATATGGAAGAAACCTGAGACCCAAGCAACTCTCAATACCTGAAAGAGTTAAGGCAAGCAATAAGAACCGATACAACCTTAGGAGAACTCGGGTTTATAATTGAAGCAAGAGTATGGAAATGTTAACTAAATAAAATCGCCTCGCCATTACATGCCTCAGCTTTATCTAACTTGAGGACAAGCTAGACTCTAAGTTAGGGGGGTGATAACCTCCAATTTTGTGATGTTATCTTAGTAATTTTCTTCAGTTTTCCACACTCTTTCTTAGATAAATTAGACAGAATCCCTAGCTATCCTCTTGTATTGTAAATATACTGTTAGATTAACTTTTCTCCTTTTTACTTACAGAAAAAAACACAAAAAAATCACAAAAGACTCACACGGTCCCAAGACCGCATGAAGCCAACCGGTCCCAAGACCGCATGGACTCACACGGTCCCAAGACCACATGGACTCACACGGTCCCAAGACCGCATGAAGCCAACCAGTCCCAAAACCGCATGAAGCCAACCGGTCCCAAGACCGCATGGACTCACACGGTCCCAAGACCGCATGAAGCCAACCGGTCCCAAGACCGCATGGACTCACACGGTCCCAAGACCGCATGAAGCCAACCGGTCCCAAGACCGCATGGACTCACACGGTCCCAAGACCGCATGAAGCCAACCGGTCCCAAGACCGCATGGAGTCACATGATCTCAAGACTGCATGAGTCCAAACAGTCTCAGAGTCCAAACGGTCTCGGGGTCCAAACGGTCTCAGAACCCAAACGGTCTTCAAAACCGTTTGGGCCCAAAACTACCCATACCGTTTGGACTCCACTTGAAGCCTATAAATAAGACCCGAGGGGTCCTCCCAAGACAGGAAGTTTCAGACGTCCAAAGGTTGTCTCTACTACTCCAAATCTATTCCAACCTCCATCCTCCGCCCAAAGGCTTCCGGTCTGAGATCCACACTCCATCCTGAAGCTGCTTCCTCTCTCTTCACCAAAGAAGATGGGAAGAGAAGACCTCATCATCGAGCAACCTATAAAGTTTGAAGATCGTCACTCTCTCTCTTTCCAAGGGGTTGACTTTCCTCTCTCCTTTGTGGGGATGACGTTCTCTCTCTCTCTTATCGCCTCCTTCTTTGTCCTAGCTATGAGCGAGTAGTCTCTTTCACTAGGGTGCGGGGAGTAGCCCCGCTACCCATGTTTTCATTTCATGTAATGTAATCCATAGTTTGCAATAGAGATATACTTTCTTTTCAGTTTGACATCAATCATTTAATGAATGTTTGTTGCTTGATCACCAACTTGTGTTATCTTTTATCTTTTAGTATGAATTGTCTACGTTTGTACTATCAGATTCGAATTTTGATTGTATGTTGGTTCTTGGTGCATGTATCCACCATGCACCTGTTTCGGTATCTAGGAGTGTTTCTCAAGAAGTGGAGTATACTCACTACCTTCATTGTGCTTTCATACTATGAAATGGAATTAGTTTACGTATGAAAGTACAACCTTGGTGAGTCGAGGAACACACTTTGCGAAGGGGATGATGTAAAGTAAGTGACCATTTGTTCGGGGATGGCTGGCATTGCAACATCCCCACACTTCTCGTAGTTAGTTCTCCAAAAGGAAACTAAATCTACAAAGATACTAACTGTTTAGACTCTTATTGCAGCTTATGTTTTATGTTGTATGTCTTGATCCATGTGTACTGGCGGTGAAAGCCGATCACATCCTAGTGGCTCCTTATCATTGTTTACAACCTATAATTCACTTTCTTGCTTTGTTTTACTTGCACCTAGTTTAAAACCACCAAATCAAATCTTTGGATTAAATATCAACTGTCAAGAAGTTAAGTGAAATTCTAGCATTTTCCATCTTGTCAATCTCGACAAGATCGTTGTCCCGTGGATTCGACCCTTAACTATACTACGATAAGACTTCCACGTATCTTAGCATACGTGGGTGGAGTTCTCGATCTAGTATATGTAAGGCTAAACCTAAAGATTTACCATATTTAGGATTTTTAGTGGTGCACGCAATTCCACGTGAGTGGGAGCTCCATCAAACAGATATAAAGCAAGAAGAAGACAAATCATAATGAAATAACTCCATCTGACCTACAACAACTCGCGGGTTGACTATCGCCTCCGGCTGACTCATAGCATAGAATCGAGGTGTTGCTTGCTGTCCACATCCTCTGCTTCCTTGAGCAGACGATCCCGCATGTGACGCTTGACCACGTCCTCGCCCTCTACTACCACTGGGCTGATGTTTGTCTGACCCTTGCTGATAGCCTCAGCTGTTGTGTTTCTTCAACATCTCTCTTTGGGCATTTTGACATCAAGTGCCCAGTTTGTCCACAGTGGTAACATGACCTGTCTTCTATCTGTGGCTTAGATGGCCCTGCCACTATTACTGAAACTATCCTATGAGCTTTGGATGGCAAAAATCCACGCCCTCTTCCCTTACTCGAAGACCACTGAGATGGTACACGGGTACTCTGCATCGTGGAAGGTGCCAAATACCTTGGCTTCTTGAAGCCATCAGACCTCTGTCTCTGGAACTAAGCAGGACTTTTCTTGGACATGGTCTCTCTCTTTTCCTTGACTGACCATTTGATCCTTCGGACATACTCCACAAATGTGGAAAACCGCTCCCGATTTTCCAAAGCAGCAGCAGGTGTCGACATCTCAGCACTCAAACCTTTCTCAAACTGCCTGATTCTCTCATCATCTGTTGCCACCATGTGAGGACAAAACCTCAACAGGTCCATAAACTTGGCTTCGTACTCGGTGATGCTCATCGATCCTTGGAGCAAACGCTCAAACTAGTTGATCTTCTCATCCAGATACGTCTTTGGGAAGTATCTGCTGACGAACTCTCGCCGGAAAACCTCCCAATCGATCTCCTTATCGGGTCGCTTCTCCTCCTCGATGGCCTACCAGTGGCCAGCACTACCTTTCAAAAGGTAGACATCGTGCTTGACTTTGTCTGCTTCTGTGATGTCGAGGATCTGGAAGGCCTTCTCGAGACCTATCAGCCACAGATCTGCATCCGCTGGATCAGCCGTTCCAACATAATCTGAAGCTCCGACTCAGTGAAGCCGCTCAAAGGTCTTCCCAATGCCTGATGATTCACCATGGGGAGCATGTTCTCTTGGTGGAGGAACTGGGACTCTTTCCACCATGTGATTCATCGTAGCCATCAACTGCCCCATAAGCTACTGGTAGGCAGGGTTTTCAAGAATGGTCGGGTCAAGTTGGGGGACCTTAGGCACCCGATCTTCATGTTCCTGCACTCTAGCTCCATCAACTGATGCAGCCTCGCTTCTCTCGGCATCATGTTCTTCATGGTTTCCAGACATCTTTAAGCTTTTTCTTCTGCTGAGGGCAGAAGATTATTGTAAGAAAATCTGTAAAACTCACAAGAACAGACATAAACCTAATCCTAGATCCCTGTAGACTCAGCAAACCTAGAGCTTTGATACCAAACCAACTATGACACCCCGCCATCACACAGACAGCAAGGTGACACGTGAAAATGTGTGGAACCACATATTACTGAAAACACGGGTTAAGTAAAACCGATTTCGGAAAGCATTCATGAGAGAACTTTTGCATCCAGATCTTGTAGAGAAACATGTTATATAAACATTTACAAGCCTTGATATATGTCCACAGCTTATCAGAACCAGTTGTACTGTCAGCACCAGAGTTCATCACCTGTTTATACATACATAACGGGCCACGTAAGGCCAGCAGTAGGATATACAAAATTACAACAGCTAGTCATCGTGAGACGTCGTTAAAACAGCTACAAGGACCTGAGCGTACAGGGATGACTCTAGGACTCTACTACAAAACCACCAAAACAACAACATGTCCATCTCTTGCCTTCTACTACTCTTCCTCTTGCTGCTTGGCCGCAACCTCACGACCACCAACACGTCTAGTGTGATCACCTAAAAAGGTTGTAAACCAGTGGGGTGAGACACACAGTCCCAGCAAGAAACATAACTCCCAACTGAAACTATAAAACCTCAGACGGTTAAAGCAGATAGCTGGTAAAGACATATAATGAGAGCAGCATACTGAGCAAGACCATTATTACCATCAATCTTACCAAGATATCCAGGAGGCATATAACCAAGTATTTCTTTATGGAACATGATTGACAAGATAAGCTTTATAAGAACTTATCACAAAATATAAGGATCATACGGATAACTTCCAGGTATAACTAGATCAGCTATATAAACAAGGCCTCAATCAATGTTCTGTGTTTTTCTCTAAGCAGTATATACTATTCGGCTAGATTACATTTTAATATGCCCTGAGGAAGTGAACTGTCCCTGCTCAAATCCAACCTTTGGCTGCGAAGCCCAAAAACCGGTGCCATACAAGGTCAATGGGAGAGTCAGACTCCATGACCTCACCTCCTCATGGTCAATGCACGAAAACCAAAGTAGGACCGCAATCTCATGCTTATATGGCCTCAGCCTTAGGGTCAGCTCGAAAAGATACCCATATCTCTAGCTCACCTTGACATAGGTGCTAGTATACTTTTTGAGCCACGGGCCTGATCATCGTGCTCTTGAGCCATGAACTCAGTCATGCTCTAACTCATTGAGTCATGGGCATGTTCACCATGCTCTTTACCATACGGAGTCTACAACCGCAGTTGTACTCTAATCCTCCTATTTTCATCTAGGAGAAAACCATGTATATTCAACAATATGCACTCCAGGTAATCCCACAGGATAAACCTGTTTCACCATCACCAATTTCTAACGATGATGGATCTATGGCTAGGCCAAACTACATGATATATTCCACTGTAATTTTTTTGTATATTTTAAGTGAGTTGTTGAGGCAACCAAGTTATACAACATCGAGTTACATTATCACTGTCACTATCATGGGATCTCAGTCCCTCCTCACAGATTGCTACTGCCTCTCAAGGCATCAATATCCTGCATCAACATCCTAGGATAGAAATCCCTTATCTCATCATCAGAGGATAACACCTCAACTAGGCACTCAGCCTTCATCAGGTCCTCAGACCTATCTCATCATATTGGTGATGCATGTTATCTCATCAACAAGGATTATAATCATTTAGTGTTATTCAAAGCACATAAACATCATAGCTCTTACCTGGCTATGAATCCATCTGATACACCTACATGGTTAGTATGCATATCTAGAGAGAGATAACTTAAAATCACCAGACATAGTGCTTTACTAATTATCATGTCATTAGGGTTTGCAGTTACACATGTCATGATCAAGACTATGTGTGGCATACTATATCAATTATATTATTGCTATCTAACCATGATCATACACCATGCCCTATTCTTGAGAACATAACCATGTATCTTATCATATTATGTAGCAGCATCTTAGATTCCCAACATAGAATATGTTTGCAACTATCATCCATATTTCATTATCAACAAAGATGTGATTACATGATAAAGGATCACTAGCTAGGTTTTCCGGGTTGGTCATAACCTTCACCAAAAGTGCCCGCTACCCTTACTAGAAATGTTACGGGTAGGGCAACCCTCACTATAGGTAGATATCAGGCAGGGTAATAACCCTCACCAAGGCTCTATCGACTAGGGCATCCAGCCCTAAGGTGTTATGTCGCCATATCGGCCATCATCATGTCGTGTACTTATGCATAGAGGGTGACGAGCAGACCAACACCCTGGGTGTCATGCAAACGGGTTCAAGAATTGTGTCGTGCAGCCAGGTGTTAAGGGATGTGTCGGGCAACACAACTACCCAACGACCAAGAACTCTATCGCCCATCTAGGGTTAGGGTTGCATGTCGGGCAACCCACATGACTTCATCAGCTAAGGGTCATATCAACTAGGAGCATGGTGCCCAAGACCAAACCCTAATGACCAACTAGCACAGCATATTGTCTAAGACATCAAGTCATCCAAGGCACCCTATCATCTATGGGTAAGGTGGCCACTAAGGCACCATGTCTGGCAACAAGGTTAACAGAACTTAACTCAGCATATCGACCAAGACAACTCTAGAAGAGGGTATCATGCAAGGACACAAGGATCATATCGGTTAAGGCATATCACCCAAGGTCACCACAAGATCAAGAGAGCCATATCCTCAACTCATCATGTCAGCCAAGATCAAAACTCAAGACAAGGAGTGTCGGGCAACACTACTACAAGGTGTGTCGTGCAAGGCACCAAGCTCAACTTGGCATGGTCATCACTAACCTCAAGATCACCATCATCAAAACCCTAAAAGATTAAGAGGATTGGCTCACCTCTCAACAACCAAGAGAGAGGGGTTTTGCTCAATCTCCATCACAAATCAGGCATCATGGTGGATCATCTCCATATCGGCCAAGGTCTCAACCACTACTAGGTCAACACTCAACCAAGGCTCACCTCTCAAATCCATGGTTAGAGAAGAGTGTTGCCCAAGCAGCTAGAGTATAGACTCACCTCTCAACAACCAAGTGAGAGGGGTGTTGCCTATATCACTAGAGCTGAACTCACTTCTCAAGACCAAAGGAGAGAAAGGGGTATTGCCCAAGAAACTCCACACATAAGGTTCGACCACCAAGATCAAAGCACATCTACAACATATCCATTATAGCAACAAGATCATATATCCAACAAGATCAAAGGCGCAAACTTGATCAAGAAACATATCTAACAACATGCATGGCCGATCATGATCATATGTGAACATGCAACATAAAAGAAGGTAGTATAGATAAGGTTAGGAGTTATGTAACCCACCTTAAGCAAGCTCCTCAAGCTCTAAAGCTCAAAGCTTTAAGCTCAAGCACCACCACAAGAGGAAGAAGGAGACTCCAAGGAGAAGGATCGGCCACCAAGCTTAGCTCCTCCAAGTGTATCGGCCACCAAAGTTGCAAAGGAGAGGTGTCGTTCACCAAGGAAGAGGGGAAACTATGGAACGAAAGGGATCCTTAGCAAGAGAAAGGAGATACATATATAGAAGAGGGTGGAGGAGAAAACAAGGCAATCTATCACCCAGCTAGGGACACTTCTCCATGGGAAATGCCACCTTCTCATCCCACCTCATACACATGTCCAAGGTAATTTCCACATGCAAGCATCATGCACCAAGTGTCCACTAGAGTGGTGACACAAATGAAGCCAAAGGTCAAAGATGGTCAAAGGCTGACACACCACACTCCCTTGCCCGATACAGCCCCATGGGAGACACACCCATGGCCAACACCAAGCTCTCTTGCCCGATACAGGGTCCAACAAGGCCCAAACAAGGCAAAACAAAGCTCAAGGCAACTCAAGCAACAAGCCCAAACATTCCTCTCAACTCTAGAGGAAGCAAGGAGAGAGAAAACATCTCTCAAGGTGACAAACTTGCTCATCAACCCTAAACTTAGGTTATATGCAAGTAGCACCTCCAACACTCAACAAAGCACAAACAAACCCTAATCACCACTTGAGGTGATTAGCAAGCAACTAAACACAAGGTTTAGGCAAAGCAAACAGAATAAGCCCAAAACGGAGGTCAGCGTCCTTACAAGATAGGATCCATTCATCATCCCCAAGAGCTTCCTTGACGTTCTTTGGCTCGAGTTGTGAGATAAAGGTGTTGTTGGCTTGTTCTTTGTTGAATGCAGCCCGCATCTTCATTCTTTCAAATGGATCACCTAAAATTAACTCTTTAGGATGACTATTTGTAAACCGAGGAATTGGATCCTTCTTCTCTTCATCTTTCTCTTCTTCTTGAGTGACCACCTCTTTTCCCTTTTGGATGATGTTGAGATCTTTTAGAATAGGAATTACTTCTCCTGCAATATCACCATTTGGAACAATATTTTTGGGAATAGAGGGGTTAGTCTCAATAATCTTAACATTTATAGATTCTTCTACTTTAGCAATATCAACATCAAATACTCTATAAGCCTTGCTAGCAATGTTATAGCTAAGAAAGAAAGCCTTAAAAGATTTTGGATCAAACTTGTCAAGAGAATCTTTCGTATTCAAAACAAAACAAAGACATCCGAAAATATGGAAATACTCGATAGAAGCAGCAGAAGATGCAGGTGGAGGGGTAGGGTAAAAGTGATTATATGCAAAAGAAGCATAGTCACCTCTTATGTAGGGATGGTAGGTAGGGTAAGGGTGTGTACAGGACAATTTCATGTTGGACATGATGGAACAGAGGTCCTGATGCAGGTGCTCTAGAACCTAGAGGTTGTATGTCTGTTGATGCATCATGTAGCCCATAAGGGTTTTACTGGATACATGGAACAAGGAACGGGTAGGTTGGGTAGGCTGAGGTGGTGGAGGTTCTTGGGTAGAGGTAGAGGTAGAGGCACCAGGTGTGGTAAAGGATAGGAGAGGCACTAACTTCTGAAGTGTGGTTTCACTGATGCAAACTCCTTTCCAGGCAGATTTGTAGTGCATGTCATGGAAAAGAGATTTGCCACTAACAAGCTGGAATAGACCATAGATCAGGGTTGGGTAGGGTGGGTGGGTGCCACGGGTATTCTTACCTGAGTCAAAATAGGTTATATGATGGAGAACATATTTAGCCCACTTAAGTCCTATGTTCTTCAAGAGACATTACATAATTACCGCAGTTTTTTCTACAATTTCAGTCTGATTTTTCTTCGGATGAATATTGTAGTTAACAACTAAGGATTTTATGCATCTCTTGAGGTCCAAGGTAGAGGGGGGAAGGTTGCACTTCTTCCTATATGGGAATTGAGACTTATTCAATAACTTATGAATATCAGGGAGAGTAAGATCATACTCCTTGTAGAAGGCCTCAGGCTCAACTAGGTCAAAATACTCAGGATAGACCTTATGCTAGGTGTCCGTCACTTCAGTATTCAAAACGAAGATGCTCAGGGTATCCTTAGAGACTTAGAATTTCATTCCTACTATCATACATGTCATGACTACTTGAGTATTAGGTGAGGGTACAAGGGTGTCATAATTCTAACGCAAATTTGCATAGAATCCATGAACAACTTTGGTGCTTGTGATGAAATTGTTATAGAACACACGTTCAACACCCAAGGTTGAGAGATGGTGGTCGTACAACAACTCTGCTACTTGATCTATAACCTCTTCTCTTCATGGACGTGTCTCAAATAGGGCATGAAAAGAAAAAGGGTTCCTAGGAAGGAGCTCCTTGTACCTATTTAGAGCCTCATTTGAGGTGAAGAAAGTATCATCAAAGGAAATCAAGTGAGAGTTGGATGAAGATGAAGGTGCATTAGCTGGGGCGGCCCTCTTCCTCCTATTGGATGCCATGGAGATGAAAAGGAGAGGAAGGAGAGAGAAAAATCTAAAGAATCACCACCAAAACTCATGCACCGAACTAGGGTTGATAGGGAGAAGAGGAAGGAAGGTCGATCTAGGTCAAATTAGGGCTAGGGAGAGGAAGGCCGGGACTAGGGTTGAGAGCTTGAGGGAGCTAGAGGTTGGATCGATCGACTTTTCTCTAGTTGAGAGGGAGAATCATCGGTCGAACCTATCTTAAGTTTGCTCCAGCCCGACCATCGATCGGGTTATATGAGTTAGAAACTTGACTAACAGGTTAGCCACTGATCGGTCGTGTTGGCAACTCGACCGATGGTCAACTAGAACCAACTTTAGAAATTCTAATTTCTAGCCATTAGAGTGCTAATTAAATTTATTTTTCAAATCCATTATGCATTTTAAACATTCTTAGGTAGGGTATTATTTTACAATAAAATAAGCATTTTCTAAAAATACCCCAAAACAAGAGAAAAATAAGGCAAAAAGAACATGAAATTTGATTTTTAGCAAATCAGCAAGCAATGGTAATCAAACCATAGGCAAAGCATATAGCATAGATGACAACAAGATAAAAGGCATATCAGATTCATTCAAAATAGTTATGAGCAATTTAGATCTAATAAAGTTAAATTGCTCTCTAGCTAGAGGATTAGTAAAAATATCCGTCAACTAATTTTTCGTGTCCACATGTGTGATATAGATATCTTTTTAGCAATGTGATCACAAAGAAAATGATGGTGAACCTCTATATGCTTAGATCTACTATGCAAGATAGGATTATATGATACGTTAATTGTGCTAGTACTATCACAATAGATAGGAGAAGCATCAAAATGAATGTTAAAGTTTTGGAGCATTTGCTTCATCCATAAGACATGGGCACAACAACTCCCCTCTGCAATGTATTCAGCCTCGGTGGTTGACAATGCCACTGTGCTCTATTTCTTGGAAAATCAGGGCACCAAACATGGTCCTAGGAGAAAGCAAGTGCCACTTGTGTACTTTCTATCAATCAAGCAACCTGCATAATCCTCATCACTATAAGTAGTAAGAGTAAAGTCCCTTGACTTGGGATAACATAGACCAAAATTTTAGGTTTTGGCTAAGTACCTTAAAATCCTCTTAAAAGCTATAAGATGTGATTTCTTAGGATTTGATTGAAAGCAAGCACACAAACCAACACTAAACATTATATCAAGTCTAGAGGCTGTTAAGTAAAGTAAACTTCCGATCATGCCTTGATAGAGATTCTCATCTACCTTCTCACCTTCTTCATCTTTGTCAAGTTTGGTGGTGTTTGACATGGGTGTGTCCATCAGCTTGGTGCTCTCCATCCCAAAGCACTTAGTAGCTCATTTGTTTACTTTCCTTGGTTGATTAAGTTTCCATATTTTGTTTTCTTACCTTGAAAGCCAAGGGAAAATGTGAGCTCACCCATCATACTCATTTCAAATTCACTATGTATAAGATCACTAAATTCTTTGCAAAGATCAAGGTTAGTTCCACCAAAAATAATATCATCAAAATATATTTGAATGGTAAGAAAATTGTTAGAAGTGTGCTTTAGAAATAATATAGAATCCACTTTGCCCATGATATACCCATGATCTAACAAAAAATTCTTCAATTTCTCATACCAAACTCTAGGGGCTTGTTTGAGTCCATAGAGAGATTTTTGCAACAAATAAACATGGTTAGGTAGACTATCATGTTCAAATCCAGGAGGTTGTGCAACATACACTTCCTCCTCAATTGTACCATTAAAAATACACTTTTAACATCTATTTGATACAGAAGAAAGTTTTTATAACTAGAAAAGGCAAGTAACATACTAATGGACTCAAGTCTAGCTACATTTGCATATATTTCTTCAAAATATATACCTTCTCGTTGATTGTAGCCTTGAGCCACTAACCTTGTTTTCTTCCTTACCACTTTTCTGCTTTCATCAAACTTGTTCTGGTAGACCCACTTGGTGCCAATGAGCTTTCTATCACTTGGTCTTGGCACTAGGGTCCATACTTTGTTCTTTTCAAATTGCTCCAACTCTTCTTGCATAGCTAGGATCCACTCATCATCCCCAAGAGCTTCCTTGACGTTCTTTGGCTCGAGTTGTGAGATAAAGGTATTGTTGGCTTGTTCTTTGTTGAATCCAGCCCGAATCTTCATTCTTTCAAATGGATCATCTAAAATTAGATCTTTTGGATAATTCTTTACAAACTCGGGAATTGGATCCTTCTTCTCTTCATCTTTCTCTTCTTCTTGAGTGACCACCTCTTTTCCCTTTTAGGTGATGTTGAGCTCTTTTAGAATAGGAATTACTTCTCCTACAACATCATCATTTGGAACAATAACTTTGGGAATAGAGGGGTTAGTCTCAATAAACTTAACATTTATAGATTCTTCTACTTTAGCAAGATCAACATTAAACACTCTATAAGCCTTGCTAGCAATGTTATAGCCAAGAAATAAAGCCTTGTAATATTTTTGATCAAACTTGTCAAGAGAATCTTTCATATTCAAAACAAAACAAGGACATCCAAAAACATGGAAATACTCGATATAAGTCTTCCTACCACTCCATATCTCATAGGGGGGTTTCTTCTAATAAGGATGTGTAAAAACCTAGTTTTGCACAAAACATGAGGTACTAACGGCTTCGGCCCAAAACTTATTTGGAGTGTCATACTCTAAAAGCATGATCCTGGCCATCTCATGTAAGGACCTATTCTTCCTCTCTACAACCCCATTTTATTGAGGTGTTCGAGGTAAAGAAAAGTTATGTGCATAACCAGATTCTTGACAAAAATGTTCAAAAAGATCATTTTCAAATTCTCCCCCATTATCACTACAAATGGAAACGATGTGGCAAGAGGCTTCATTCTCAACTTGTTTACAAAAGCTGAAGAAAACATCAAGTGTATCATGCTTGGAAATGAAAAAGAAAGTCCAAGTATATCTAGAGAAATCATCGACAATAATAAGGCAATACTTGGAACCACGAAGCGACTGAGTTCTCATTGGTCCAAATAGATCGATGTGAATAAGTTCAAGATCTCTCTTGGTACAAAGGGCTCCTTTGGATTTGAAGGAGGACTTGGTTTGCTTTCCTTGGGTACAAGGTTGGCATTCCTCATCCTTTTCAAACTCCAATTCGGGAAGTCCCTTGACCAAGTCCTTTTTGTTCAACTTCCTCAACTGATGCATATTTACATGACCAAGCCAACGATGTCAAAGAGAAATATCATTCAAATTGACTACTAGGCATCTACCAACAATAGGCTTAATAGAGTCAAGAATAATGATGTAAAGATTACCAGTTCTAGTTCCCTTATATATAACTTGATAGGTGAGGGAATCTAGAATCAAGCATTCAAAGAAAGTAAATAACACAAGATAACCATTGTCAAATAATTGACTAACACTAAGTAAATAACACAAGGTAACCCCATTTTGTAATAAATAGGAATCTTATGATTTCTCCTTCTACTTCCAGTAATTTTGTTTTTAGGTCTATAGGGTTTTCCATTCAGAAAGGATTGGCAACTCAATTTGTTGCCCGCTCTTCTGTTAAGGCATTTTTGTAAAAGATTGAAAATTTTTTTGTAACCCCAATATAATTTTAGTGAAATTGTGATGTAGGTAATCCAAAAAAAAAGAATATTCTTGATACACAACGATTCACCTACATCACCCTCACCTTTGACCTTACCTTTCTTTTTGTCCCCAAAGGTAACAAAACCTTCTTTCTTTTTGGTGAAGTTGTTGAAATGGTTTATATCACTTGTCATATGGTTAGTGAAGCCACTATCAACAATCCATATCCTTTTTTCTTGAAAGAAAGGATAGTGTCAGTTCCTAACTCAAACATTAGGATCTGGGGTTAGCTTGGGGACCCATTTTATCTTTGGGTTGGTCCCCTTAGGCTTGTAAGGACAATAAATAGAGTAATGATCATCACACTTGCAATAAGAACAAACTATATGATTCTTAGTGTCAGAAGACTCTCCAACAAAGAAAGAGGTCTCCTTGTTCTTTTTCTTCCCTTTGGCTTTGTTCTTGCCCTTTGGTGCCCCCTAGAAATCCAAACCACCAATGCCATTTTGTTTGGTAGAATGGTCAAGTATTTCATTTAGGGAGTTTTTCCCTTTGAGGAATTTCTATAGAGAGGCCCTTAGTATATGATTATCATCATTAAGAGATATGATATTACAAGATAAAATAGCAATATCATCTCTAGCATGAATAAGGTGCCTCTAGACAGAGAGGACTTTAGTCAAACAAGAATCTTTATCAAGAGAAATAGAATCAATATCATTACTAGGAAAGATAGGTCTAGAAGATAAATCATTAACTTGACCAAGAAACCTAGCATTTTCAGATTTAAGCACTTAAATTTTCTTAAGACATCAACAAGAAGCTTAAATTCAACATTTTCAATTTTAAGAGTTTCAAGCTCCTTTAGGCACTTTTTGTTATCTTCCTTAAGAGTTTTAATGTTCTTAAGATAGACACCATTCTCTACCTTAACTCCATTGTATTGGAGCTCAAGATAAAGATATTGGCCTTGTAAGTTATCAATGCTCTCAAGATGATTTTTCTCATTAAGCTCATCAATTTCAAGTTTAGCATACAAATCATCAATATTTTTTCCTAACCTTTTTCTTTTAGATTTACACTTAGCAAAAGAATAATGGGTAGAAACAAGCATATCAATAATAGCTTATTTAGATAACTCATGAAATCTTACCTCACTTACCTTACCAATTTCTTCACTAGTAGAGTCCATGAGTGCAAATGTGGCACTCTCCGTCTTCTTTAGAGCTTGAGCTACTTGAGGATGAAGCTTCCCAAGCTGCATGAGCTGCATTCTTGTGCCTTTTCTCCTTCTTTTCCTTCTTCCTATACTTTCTCTCCTTCTTGTACTCTTTCTCCTTCTTTGAGCCGCCCTTGTGGTGTGACTTTCTTGACTTGGGACATTCACTCTTGTAGTGTCCCTTTTGTCCACACTTGTAGCATCTATGATTAGAGGAGGAAGATTGCTTTCCCTTGAAGTACTTGCCTCTGATGTAGTTGGGTTTATGTTCACTCGGGCCATCATCTTCATTAGAGGAGGAAGGAGAGATCCGGAAAGGAAGTTGTTGTTGAAGGATGACTGCCTCCATTTGTGCTTTGAAAGCACTATATTTGATCTTCTAGGCTTCCTTCTCTTCATGCTTGGCTTCTTCTTCTTTCTTGTCAAGCCTTGGCTCATGAGCTTGGAGGTTTCCAATGAGCTCTTTAGTTGGGATGTCACTAAGGCTCCTCACTTCTTGAATGTAGATCATCTTTGACTCCCATATCTTTGGTAGAGTCTTCAAGATCTTAGAGTTGATTACGCCTCTATCCAAAGTGTTGCCCAAAGCAGCCAACCCATTTATGATGACATTGAGTCTTGAGTACATCTCTGCAATCCCTTATTTCTTGCCCATCTTGAAGTTCTCAAGAAGGATATTCAACATGTAGATCTTAACATGCTTGACTTGCTTTTTGTCCTCATAAGTGATGCATAATTTGTCCCAAATCCCATAGGCAGTGTCCCAAGTTGAGATGTGGTTGAACTCCATTAGGGTAAGGGCTGAATAGAGCATGCTTATGGATTTGTCATTGAGCTGGGTTTCTTTAAGTACAACTTCACTCCATGTTGCAACAACTCCGGTTGGCTCCTTGTATGGTGAAATCATCATCTTCCACATGTCAAAGTTCATGCCTTGAATGTATAATAGCATGCACCTCTTCCAATAGAGGAAGTCGGTGTCGTTGAAGACTGGAGGACGCATGGAGAAGCCTCCCTATAGGTAGTAGGTTGTCTCCCATCTTCTAGTCTCGTGGGAGATTATTGGAGAAGATCCTTTGCTCTGATACCACTTGTTGGATCTAGGGCTCTAGAGGGGTGGGGGTGAATAGAGCTTAAAAACTTCTTACAAGATAGATTAGACCTTCAAATTATATCAATCAAAATCAATATCTTAAGTGCAATTTGAAGTCCTAACTAACAAGCATAGAAAGGATGAGAGAAAATGAAACAAGCACTTGGACAAGGTCATTTAGAGTGGTTCCACTCTCCAAACTAGGAGAGAGTCAATCAAACCTAGAGAGGTCAACCACTAGGACTTTGTAAGTGAATTCCTCTATATATTCACCAATAACAGTTACAACACAAGACCAACCAAAGGACTTACCTGTCCAATACAAAGAGTCTTCAACCTTACCAAGGACTTACCCACTTTGCAAGAGTCTTCCGTCTTCTTTCAAGGACTTACCTATTCTTAAACAATTCGTTAGCCTTCAAGGGATTTACCCACTCTTCTTGGATCTTCAGTCTTTGCCTTCTCCTTCACCTGGAAAAGATCTTCACCTCTTCTTAAACCTTGAAGAAGAACAACAACATCTCCACCTTCACTCAAAGTAGCTTGCTTCACCTTTGCTTCTTTGAGGAAAGGGGTAGGGAAGATAGAATGGAATGAGGGAATTACAATCACAAGGAAATATGTCTCTTACAAATGGCCTAACTCACTCATAATCACCAAATGTTATGTAAATAAGAGAGAAAAAGCAGATCAAGGAGTTGCAACACACTCAACTATAGCAAAGACTTAGAATAGCATGAATGAGCAAACTTAGAATGAACTCCAAGGGGTCCTATTTATAGTTGGGGTTGTTCCCTTGAGTGTGGGATCACTTAAGGGCAAAATATAGCGGTTTTCTAAGTTGTAACAGATCTATTCTTGCTCAAACCAACTCACCAATGGTTATAATCACTTTTTTTTATTTTATGTACAGTACATTTGGTCAAGTTTCAATAAAGGTAACTCGACCGACCCACTAAATGAAAAGGCCAATTTTGAAAGTATCGGTCAAGTTTGTTTTGGAAAACTCAACCGATGAGCTGAAATCAATTTTTCTCAGTGAGTTGAATGGTCAAATTCTATGAGTGTGCAACTCGATCAATTGGTCTCTCCAGAATATCCATCACTAGATCGGTCTAGTTTCTAACTCTACCGATGAACAACCTGTGACAAATTTTCTAAATTGACATTTGAGTGATCAAAAGTTGGAATTAAGTGTCCCTGATTTTTTTCTCATCTTAGTTACAAGTCATATCATCAATAAAAGTGATTACAAAAATCATATAAGGTCATTTGAAGTGATTTCCCAAAATACACACTTGCATTGCTTTTGACTTGCACTTGAACAAGCTAGGGCTTGTCTAATTTGATCCTTTTCATGTACCAAAATCCTAAAATCAATCTTGAACACACGTTATTAGATACATAGGAATGGAATGGTTAAGTCGCTATCAAAATATAGGCAATGTATAACTCTTAAGTCAACAATTACAACAAATTAAAAACTTATGTTTCACTATATCCTCCTGTAACCTCTCTCCTCTTCATCTTATACATACTTAACCTATCTCCTCCCCCTGATTCTCTCTCTCTCACACTTCACGTAAAACATGCATATGTTCCCCTGCACTCCTGCCTCTGTTCCTCTTCATGCGACTAGTAATTGTTAGCGATTGTTACCAAACAATATCCAACCAACGCGATCAGTTGACCAACACCAATGTGGGTGCTAAGAAAGCAGAACTAGAGACTTCTTCTCATATTGACACAACTGCTCTGGCATGGCTTCTTCCATCCTTCCACATTTGTTCACCACTGCTTTCTCACATTTAGAAGTTGTAATTATATAAGTAAAGATAAAAAAAACTACCAGAAACCAACATTTTCAAAGTACTAAATACACAATGTCGACACTAAATTCTAAACTTACATCAATTTAAACAAACATGCAATGGTGCTTCATCTTCGATAGGACAAGGTCTGCAATTTTATGAGGAAGAGTTAGCTTAGGTATTCATTTGCACAATTGAAGAGAGAATCATTTGAATAGAAATTTATTTTTCTAAGAATCTAGATTATGTTCCTATAGTGTGCACCCATGCACCAATTCAAGTACCTATAATGTGATTTAACCAAATCCATAGTGGCATCACACCTGTGCATTAGAAAAATATCCAACACGAACACTATAGCTATCAGGTTGTTGATGATGAACATGTATGATTTCTTGCGGATTTTCTGAGGTGAGAAAACTATGTGAAGTAGGCTTACTTTTTATGTACACGTAATAATTTACTATTGTATGTCTACAAGTATAGGTTATGCTATTGTGTGAAGCTTCGCGGGTCATGGATAGCTAATGGTAGAACCAAAGGGGACCAGTAGGGGCCATGGTCCCCCCAAAGAAAAATGATATATATATATATATACATATATAGATATTTATTAACATTTGTTCATTCAATATATAAATGTATTAGCGCTACCCAAGAACAATTTGTCACTTCACGTAGCGGTCTATGTTTAATGATATTCAATTACTATTGTAATCTATTATATCAACATCAATAAAAGGTGGTTGAATCGGGGACGTTACAGAGATGGTATCAGAGCAACAAGATGAGACCTTACCCAAGGAAAATTTTAGAAGTATAAACTTAAAACTAGATTCTGATAACCTTAAGTAGAATAGACTAAAATAAGTCATAACCTAAATCTTATAATTTTTTAGGATGAAAATTATTTGAAGGGGTGGTATATGTAACATCCTGATCTCCTGCTTAAGTTAAAACTCCTTATTTAGAGCTATTCATAAAAACAAGCTTCTTTCAGGATTTTTTTGTAAAATCAATTTTAATATTAAAATAATCCATCTTGATTAATTTAAAAGCTTGTACACATTGAAAATATAATTGCGGTACTTTTGCCTAATTTTGGAAAAAAAAATATATTGGTGGGTAAGCACACAAGCAGGTAGCTGGGTGGCAAGAAAGTTGTTTATAGAGGCAAGCATGTAGCTGGGTAGCAAGTAGGTAGCTTGAGCAAGCACATTAGTTGGTGAAGCAAGTAGGTGAGTGGCATGCTCCTTCCCTTGACACCTAGCACCACAAAAAGTTGACACCTATCCTTCCATGTGTCAACCACCCTTTAATAGCTATCTTGAGATGACACATATGCTTCCATGTGTCATCTAGCAATTCTTGAGATGACACCTAACCATCCATGTGTAACCTAACTAGTAAACATCCACCTAAAGATGACACCTTGCACCCATGTGTCATCCATACACTTTTTTCTATTAGGACCATGCTACCCTTCACCATTCCTATATAAAGGGCCCCCATCCACCCCACCATAAGCACAAGTTCTCTCCTCTTCATCCCAAACCAAAGGTGAACGTCCCTTCTCCCTCCTTTCCCATATCCATCACCATAAACCTCCCATCTCTCACTAGATTAGCAAACCACTCTCTCTTTCTTTATGTTAGTGAAAGGAACCACCTCCCAACAAATACTCTCTCTATAGAAACCTACTACCTCCTTCCTCCACCATAGTAAGAGAAACCCAATACTATGTCTTCCAAAATATCCTTTCTCTAAGAATGTATAAGCCATCTCTCTTCTACCCTAGTGAGAGAAACCCTAGAAGCTGATCTAGCTAGGAACGATGATCGAGGTAATGGAAAATGCAACAGAATGTTGCCGAAATATATCATGACTGGATATATTTAATGATGCTATGGTCTTCTTGTGGAACTATGTATCAATGTACATCTAAAGGTATGGTTCCCACATTTTATCATCCAAAAAGTACAGGTTATTATTGTTTAATATGATATTCAATTCCTATTGTAATCTATTATATCAACATCAATAAAAGGTATGGTTCCCACATTTTATCATCCAAAAAGTACAGTTTATTATTTTTTAATGATATTCAATTACTATTGTAATCTATTATATCAACATCAATAAAAGGTGGTTGAATCGGGGACGTTACACTATGTCCTACATGCTAGTTCTGCAGCCTTGAGTTTGAACCCTCGTGCTTGGCATGTTTAATTTTTATTGTTATCTTTATGGTCACGTTATATCATATAAATAGGTATCACTGAACATACATTAGTCATCTTATTGCAAAGTGGTGTGTGTCTTAGAGGATGGTTTTTATACCTTGATTTGAACCCTTGATCTTGGGATTTATTTTTGCCATGTATAAGAAAATAATGGCAAACCCAATTCTATGAAAAACTGCATCCATAGACTTGGGGGTCATAACATTAGTATTCATAACCTTTTGAACCCTTTTGAGAAGTTCTAAAGAATCTGGTGCTAAGAACCCAAAAGTATCAAAGAATTATAAAAACATATTGATTGTCAATACATGCTTTCCCATGCTTTATCACTTTGGCAAAGGTAGCTTTACGGGCAACATGTCTGACAGTAAAATTATAAGGACCCTAACCCAGGTTTTGTGGTAACCCTATTTTCTTTGCCTAATCTTATGCTCAGATCCTTACTCTAATCCTTTAATATGTGATTAGAGCTTGTGGAGAGTTTAAAGTTTCCA
This sequence comes from Alisma plantago-aquatica, assembly GCA_963693085.1. NCBI lineage: Eukaryota > Viridiplantae > Streptophyta > Magnoliopsida > Alismatales > Alismataceae > Alisma > Alisma plantago-aquatica. Next base: position 1,412,626,502 of record OY856412.1, on the reverse strand, counting down.
GTTTGAGCTAGTTTGGATTATGTTTGTGCTTTCTGTGCTAGTTTTGGTATAAATTGCAATTTACCCAATATAGGGGGTTGATGTACAATTTTCCACCTCTAGAGTGTTCCTTCTCTCTCTTGTCTTCATGAGAGATAGTTTGGTACTTTGGGACACTTTGTTTGACCCTTGGTTGGGTGGTGTCACCCATAGTGGTGATTAGGGTTTTCTAGGGTTGGTGGGGTTTGACCTTGTGACCTTTGTTGGTTTGTCTCGACCTAGGTTGTAACCTAGGGTTTTTTGAGGGGGTGGCATGGTCGAGATTGGTTTGGTGGTGGTGACTAAGGTTGTCTTAGGTTGAGAAAAAGGCTTGGAGAGGGGTGTTTCGACATAGGTTGCTTGTGGTGGTTTTGGGGTCACGACCTATAGTAGTATTGCAAGGGTGTGTGGCGACCATGGATCCCCTTGGTGTGTCGTGGTCATGACATAGAGGGTGGAGTTGCTAAGGTGGTTGAGAAACTACTTATAGTATATCACCATGCCTTTCATGTCGTGCTTAAGTGGTTTCATGTAGTTACATGTTGGCCTTTTTGGTGGACAAGTGTCTCTTTGGAGCCCTATCTTGTTGACACCTCATCCTTTGTCTTAACTCCCTCCTCCTTTGCTATATGAACCCTCTTCTCTCCATGCAAGTGGCTCGTTTCGGTCATCTTCTTCCTCCTTTCTCTTGTACTCAACCTTGGAGCTTGGTGGAGCAAGAAGTGTTCTTGGTGTCTTAGAGGTGGTTGGTCCCTTGCAAGTGGTGCTTGCGGTGATCCTTGGTCATCTTTGATCTTTGTGAGTGTTTATCTTCTTTCTTTGGTTCTTCCTTGTGATCTCCTACTATTGTGGTAAGAACCTTTCTTTGGATTTCGGGGGTGAAATCCTTGTTAGGGGTTTATGGCTTGTAAGGACCCTGACCCAGGTATTGGGGTAACCATGTTTTATTTGGCTAATATTGCACTAAGAACCTTTCTTTAATCCTTTGGGATGTTATTAGAGCTTGTGGATAGTTTAAGTTTCCAGTTTGAGCTGGTTTGGATGATGTTTGTGCTTTTTGTGCTACATTTGGTGTAAATTACAATTTACCCAATATAGGGGGTTGATGTGCAATTTTTCACCAATAGAATGTTCCTTCTCTCTCTTGACTTTGTGAGAGAGAGTTTGGTGCTTTGAGGCACTTTTTTTACCCTTTTTTGGGTGGTGTCACCCTTAGTGGTGATTAGGGTTTTCTAGGATTGGTGTGCTTTGACCTTATGACCTTTGTTGGTTTGTTTTGACCTAGGTTACGACCTAGGGTTTGTTGAGGGGGTTCTATGGTCGAGACACTTCCTCTTGGTTTGGTGGTCACCACCAAGGTTGTCTTGGGTCGAGACAAAGGCTTGGAGAGGTGTGTTTCAACCTAGGGTGCTTGTGGCGGTCTTGGTGTCTTGACCTAGTAGTGTTGTAAGGGTGTGTCGCGACCATGGAACCCCTTAGTGTGTCGCAGTCACAACATAGAAAGTGGAGTTGCTTATGTGGTCAAGAAACTACCTAGAGTATATCACCATGTCTTGCATGTCATGCTTAAGTGGTTGCATTTGGTTTCATGTTGGTCTTTTTAGTGGAAAAGTGTCTCTTGGGAGCCCTATCTTGTTGACACTCATCCTTTGTCTTACCTCCCTCCTCCTTTGCTATATTAACCCTCTTCTCTCGATGTAAGCAGTTCTTTTTGGTCATCTTCTTCCTCCTTTCTCTTGTTCTCGTCCTTGGAGCTTGGTGGAGCACGAAAGGAGTGTTCTTGGTGTCTTAGAGGTGGTTCGTCCCTTGCATGTGGTGCTTGTAGTGATCCTTTCTCATCTTCAATCTTTGTAAGTGTTTATCTCCTTTCTTTGGTATTTCCTTTGAATCTCCAACCCCATCTTCTTCCTCTTTCTCGACCTTAAATTGTGTTTTGACATGGTGGAAATTCTTGAGAGTCATCTTCTCATCACAAGGGTAATAGGCCATGTTTTGATAAGGCGACACCCAAGTGAGAGGGAGTTTCTTCTCTCTTTTCCCCCGTCTTTCTTTTGGTTTTATTTTGAGGTTTTGCTCTCTTTCTTGAGCTACCCTTTGACCTTGGTGTTTCACCTTTCTTGGGATGATCTTAAGGCCGAGTGTGGAGCTTTTCCAACCCATGGATCGTGTGCTTGGAGCTTTGGTGGTGATCTTCTTAAGGCGGGTTATATAGCTCTTTGCCATCTTATTAATTGCAACCTCTTATACATTCAAGTTACTACTTAATCTCTATAAAACATTCCCCTAACTTGATCTTAGATGATGATAATCTCTAGAACTTGTTTGGTGGTGGTTATCTTGCTTGGTTTTGAGGAAATCTGAAACCCTAATTTCATATACCCGATCTTGATGATTGTGGTGTTATGATGATATACCTCTATCCTTTTAACCTTAGTTTTGCTCACATGCTTAATGTTCATGTACCTAGATATTAAGGGAAGATTAGGTTTTGTCTTTGGGTACCTTATTCATGGTTTCCTCTCTCTTAGATGAGACCCTTCCATGTGGTATCATGATGTATGACCTAGGGTTTATGGTGATTGTTTTGCATGAGCCTTTCCCTTCATGTTGATCATGGTTTTCACTTAGTCTTGTTTCTATTTTGAGACCTTGATATCATCTCTAGAGGTGGTCGAGACACCTACCCCATGTTGGTCATGACCATAGTTCATCTTGGGAAAGATGCTTCCCTTTTGTTGTGTTGTACCTAGTGTTGATGGAGGTCGCGACACTTGAGGATTTAGGTCCATGTTGACCCCTATTTTGGTGAAATAGTTGACCTAGTTTTGGGACTTGACCCTGCATTAGTGTTGGTTGTAACACACCCCCTTGAGAGAGGTTGCGATAAAGTGTTTGGTCGTGACATGTTGCTAGTTGAGGGTCGAGACATCTGTTGGATGAGACACCCTTTGGTCGAGACCTTTGTGGGTGTTAGAAACCTTAATGTCGTGGGCACATCATGAAGGAGATGGGTCATGACATGGTTATGGCTTTGAGGGTCGCGACACTCATGGTGGATGTCGAAGTTGTGACATATCATGGATGGTGGTCCGCGACCCATGTGTATATGTGGTTACTTGATGATGGTAGGTGGTTGAGATGTATACTTAAGCACATGATAATATACTTGTATGAGTAATACATAAGTCACATGACGTGTTGTTTTGATAACATCTCATCTATTGTAATCATGTTCTTTAACCCTAAGGATGCTCCAAGATGATGGGAGATGGTGAATCTTATATTGGTGGTTGAATTTAGATCCCAAACCCTTGTTAGCTACGGAGGGGAAAACCCTAATTCCATTGATGAGTAATGTGACATGTTTGCTTCTATTTCTTGGAATGGCTAGTATGTTATGATATTATCTCTCCTATCTTTTAACCCCTAACCTTACAGGATGAATGCATGCCACTTCTTGGGTATGCTATGATAATGATTATGAATAGTAGAGGCACGAGGAGATAGTGATGTGTTACATGGATTTAGATGTTTCCTCTTTCTCATTTATCAAATTCTAACAATGCAGGTGATGTGAACTTGGATGTCATAGCTAGTGCATGATATGGTGAGTATGATGTGACACTGGTTGAATGAGCCTTTATGGGGTATGTTGAAATAGTTGTAAAACAAGAATGATGTAAATGGTTCATATGCCCTTATAATGGCTTGATGCCTATTGTGAAGTGGTACCCTCTACTAATATGATTAAGGGATTGATATCCCATAGTGATGTGACATTGGTTATAGCCTTGATAGGTTGTGTAACAATGGTGATGGTATTGTGAGTGGCAATGGTACATGTATTATGTGGTGATTGTGTGACAAGCTCACACCCTATGTATTTACATCTGTTGAAAGTGTTCTACGCCCTTATCTTGTATAGTTGGTAATGGTTTTATATGTTGTAACTTGATTGATACTAAAAGTCACCTAATTGGCTAACTAATCAAGTATAAACTTAATCACGTAGGTGCCCAGTGCCATAGATCATTTCACTATTGGCCTAAACTGTTGGATAGGTGAAATGAGTTTTCCTTAGAGCGCATATTTTTGAATATATGGGGTGCAAGTCGAGTATTCCCTTGCATCCTTAATTTCAGGTTGTGTGAGACGGCCATGCGTGAGCCGATCTCATTGTGATATGGATAGACATGTGTGAGTCACTCCTTGTTAGAACGTCCATGCGTGAGCATGTTCTTCTAGTATCATTACCAGTACCAAGGTGGGCCAGGTGTTAATATATGTGGACGGATATGCATGAGTTGATCCTTCTGTTCACTATGAGTCACTTGTGTAGTTAACTGACATGTCTCTATGATTTTACTCTCATGCTGACCGGGAGATTTTGGAAAGGTCGTGGATTTTGGCTCTTCCATTGACCTTGTATGGCGCTGATTTTGACTTAGTAGTGGTCGGTTGGATTTGAGTGGTACGACTCGAATCCTCCGGACATAATAAAACATGTAACCATTTGTGTAGTGTACATACTTAGGATCAAATACAAAAATATTGGATGAGGCCTTGCTTTCTTTTGCATAATATAATTGGTAGTGGATATACATGTTCTTCATATTCATTTATTGATGATAAGATGTTCTACAATCCAATTGCAAAAGCTTATGATGTTTTAGAATGGATATCTTCTCTGTTATATCTACCAGATATGCTTAGAGGATAATAACTACCCTACTTACATTAGTAATTGAATCTACTGATCATAGATGTAGCTTTATTTTGGATCTTTATATATCTTTATTTGTACTTTAATATTGGTGAAGAGTTATAGCTCTCGCTGGGACATTTGGTCTCATCTCATGGGTTTCCATATCAGTTTGGTGGTCGTGCATGACATGATGGTGATCGTGCAGTCGAGGAGGAGCAGCAGAAAGATCACTGCGAAAAATATGGTCTTTAACTACAAAAATTTTGATAGCAAAAACCCCAAAATTTGTATCTAAAAGCTTTGGCTACATTTATCCTTACATTTAGAATATGAATCTAATACCCGTGTAGCTAATTGTTTAGGCTACATTTTTCAAAATTGTAGTTAGTTATTCCTCTGGCTACAAATTCAAATGTAACCCTAATTGTAGGTAAAAAAAATTCCTTACACATAACAATGTAGTTTCCATTGCAGCTAAATATATGACTTCAATTCAATTTGTAGATATGATATGTAGGGAGAGATAACATTGGTTACAATTTGTATATGTAGTTCATGTATAGCAAGAATTAGCACTTACTACACTTGTAATTATAGCTAGTGTGTAGTGAAAGACATCATGTACTACACCTACATATGTAGTGAGAGACATTATGTATCAGTCGCTTGCCAATATAGAGGGGTTTTTCAAAAAGAAGAAATAATGAATAGTGATCAAGATCAAGTTGTGCTTATAAAGTCAACAATAATAATTTTATTTATATTTGAACAATGAGTACACATGGGGAGGACATTAACATGGCCCCTATTTTACAATATGCATGGAAAAAAGGTACATGTATATGATACCTTCTTCTGACTGCCTCTATCCACTACATACTCTATATGCCACATGATCATGTGCATATTCTTCTATCTTGATTTTTCTTTTGTATTAATTCCACCACTTATATCATCAACGAATATGATAACATTGATAAACTCATAAGAAGATAAAGACTGCTAAGGTATTGCTCTTCTTAATTGAAAATATAGAACTTCTTTGTGCTCTACTTTTGATTGGCCATAGGAAGCTCATGTAGTTGATATTTATATTCATGGAGATTCTTGAAAGCCAAATCATTCTCATTAATGAAGTTCCACCTGGTCCCCAAGTTTGAGGTTTCCATATATCTTAGCAATTTTTGTAAATCGTGAAAATATGTATAGGTACATCAGCTAACTGCCCAAATAAGTGAGATTGTCCCTTGAACTTCCCTTTGTACTTATCTTCATGTTTTCTTTTCTCCAACTCAATTTCCATCATAGAGATGAGCATCTTCTCAGTTTGAACTTCTATGGAGTAGGGCGAGGAAGGCTTGTTTGAAAAGTTCCAATGCCTGTAAAATACAAGAGCCTCAATTAGAAGCTTGAAGAGCTGAGATGCACATTTGAAGAACATATGAGGAAGGCATGTTTGAATTATAAGTTTGTTTGTGCAGCTGCTTACTTACATGTATGTTTGTACATGTGGTTAAACTCAAGAACTGAATTTCACCAAAAACAATAAATGTCGAAGGCTAGTGAATACATGTTTACCTATTGCATCTGAATGTCCCTGAGAGATGCTTTGCAAAGCCGAGGTGGAGCTCCACCAGAAGACCAAAGTGGGTATATATTATGCCTATAGACGGAGGAGATGCTTGACTTATCCCAAGAGCAATTCAACTTCTTGCAATCTCAGACTATATGTCTCTATTTGGGATGTAAGTTAAACTTTTTCTCTACATTTACAATTTAAGACAATGTTAGTGAGATGCAATGTGGCATACCATGTATTATATAAGATATTGTCCTACAGACACAGAGATCAATATATTGGATATCAATCGTTTACAATAGGAGTTGTATCAGCTCAATAACTATATCTAGATAGTGTACATTTTTAGTGGAAACTTAGTTACATAAACAAATAAGAAACAAACTTGGTAAATTGATCGGTTTAGTTATATATTATAATTGATGCATACCTAGCTTGGTGCCAAATAGGACAATTGGAACATTTGGAGCATAGTGGTGCAGCTCAGGCATCCACTGATAACCAATTAGAATAAAACAAACAAGTAGTTAGCATCCAATGACAAGTCAACATGCTGCAGTCCAAATCGTAAGGCAAAGACAAAGTTTTGTGCCAAGAAACAATCTGGAACTATATACTAATTGAGCTTTAGGTAAAATATATCAGGACTGAAGTGGAAAGGGAGCGAAAAGCCAACAAATATTAAATGCGTGTACTGTCAATCATAGACAATACATTGCAACACAAATTTGCTCGATTGCATATATGTATATGATAACAGCATGCTGCCAACTTTATACAGCAGCATACATAGAATGATAGACAAAATCCACAGTAATATTTGTGAGTACAATAGTCGTTCATAATCTAAGACATATGTACTTCACCTCCTTGTGTGAGCGACGTTCTCTTCAAAAATTGTAGAAACTATTAATAAAGCAAGCAGTAGCATGCATGGCAATAGATTTACCTTCTTGAGTACATTCTTATAGCTCACCCTGCTGATCAGTGAGAATGCCAGAACAAATACATCCACGTTCCTGTAGCTTAGCTACCTCAGTCTGCTATAATATTCCTGGCCTTTAAAAGTCAACAAGAAAAGAAAATTTCAGGATTGTACATTAATATCACCTTTTAAAGGGACAGAAAAGGCTAATACAAATTTAAACATTACTCGTTGTATCCCAAAGACCCAAATTGACAATACTTCATCTGGTCTCTAATAGATTCAAATGTCCTGTGGTATGTTTTGCATGTGTAGAGCCAATGATAGAATATTGTGAGCATCAGTTTAGTCTGTGTCAGCAGTGGTAATGATTGATGGTTCCAATTGCATTGTTCATCTTAGGTGGTGGAGCATTTCCTTGTATGAGGCAAACACAAGTCACTTTTATGTCAGACTATTTTTGTGTTGATTGGCTAGCCTTCCCTTGGTTTGGGTACCTCTGAGTGTTGTATTATGCGTACCATGTTATATCATACACATATATTATGGTACATGCTATATCGTATTGGTTTCCCAATGTGAAAGCATGTTCAACAGTTTGAAGCCACTAATCTAGAGTAGTTGTCATTAGCAACCTCACTGATAATTCTAGGAACAAGGATCAAGCAACTTCTAGGTACAAAGAACTTTAGACAAGGACTGTATCTATGCTTTCTAGTATGATACTATGAAATAGTTTTGTTAAGTTAGTAACTTATGAATCCTACATAATAATTAGTTGGTACTCATTCAAGTGTGAGAAATAGCTCTTTTGTGATTTCTAAATCCCGTAGCCCGAACATAGAGGCTAAAATTGAAAACATAGATATTTATTTGATTGCAAGACAAACCGAATGAACTAAAAAAAATAGATGAACAAAGTTACTTATTTTTTATCAAATTGAATTAGAAATAGATCGCTGACATTCACCCCAGGAAATATAGTTAGTATAGGGTCAAGACATTTAAATATAGAACCTAATACAAGCATCTTGTCAAGTATAGGTTCAACGGGACGCATGTCTAACAATCAACCAGTTTGGAAAACTCCAATTAAATTTTTTGAAGATTGAAGCCCAAAGAATTTACTAAGGCAAGGACAATAGAGTGATTTACCTAGATTTGTAAACTCTTCTTTGTCATCAAGTGCTCTACTAATTTGTACATATTCAATGGAGTTTTGTACGTAAAAGTTTGCACACAAGAAAGTAACACCTCAAGATAATGGAATAAAACTTGAGCAATTATAACATTTTCTGGAATAAGCAGTAGAAAACACATAACTCGTTTGCAATCTATACAAGAATAGCAGAAACGCATGCATACATCCACTGAAGTACTAGTGCAATATATTGTGGTGTACTAGTGCTGAAGTACTAGTGCATTATTACAAATTCGTGTATAATTTATTGAGAAGATAGTAACTTATAAAATAATGGCATAGAGAAAAGGTGTAAATAGCTAGAAACAACTAATCACTACTTCATACTCTAGACCTTTGTAGATTTAGTGTAAACATATGCATATGACACTAGTGTGCGACTCTTGGAGAAGGATGCTAAGGTGGTGGCATATGTTATCGCATTGGCATGGAGGGGTCAGTTGATATGGAAGATTGGTGTAATAGTGGTATCTTCCCCATCTGTAGCCAAATAGGTATTGTAGGTAGTAGCTCTGACAACTAACCTTTAAATGATGATATAAAAATATGTTGTAAAATACAAAGTTGCTTGTATCTCAAGTATAAATTTGAAAGTAATGTAGTAGTGACTGGGACTATAGATATAAAGTGAGTAGAGATTATTTATAATCATTAGCAAAAAAAATTTCTAAGACCTTATGGCATACCTCAATCATAATTGTATAAAATATTCATAAGATAGAGCTAATGGATGATTTCTACTATGCAATTTTCAGAATTTGTTTGTCAGTCTTGCCAGCAACATGGGGTTTATTTGATTCCATCCCGTCCAAACTCATTTTGCCGGTTGAAGGTGGGGTGATGGAAGTAGCCCTCTCCAGTAGATCGGAAGACTCCTTCCTGGTCCATGTTAGATAATGGTAAAAAACCAACATAGTTAATGACACTAAAGTTTGCTACCTGCAAAGAAGAGAAAAATTAGACGATTCACAAAAATTAATACACGACAGTTCATCTTTACATCCCTAGGAGATGACCAACTATGTGTTCCTAATTTATAATTATTGATCTATATCTCGTATTATGATAGCAGCTACGGTGCTCGTTAAATATATTTAAAGCTAAATAATACAATATGGTCACGAGGACATATATGCCAATAGAAATAGATAAAAGAGAAATATACCAATAGAAATAGACAAAAGAGAAATACAATGTTCATCAAATATATCTTAAGAGAAACTTAAATTAATGATCTAGACATCTATGTTGAGCCTCACCATCTTGAGGATGCATGCGGACATCTCTAAACTAATATACGGTCACAAACTAACCTTAAAATATAACTAATTACACTAAACAATTTCTCTCAAGTTCCATGTCCTGACTTGGGCTAGATGAAAAATTTCTGGAATATAGGGAGTACTAATGCAACATGTTCTGAGTTTTTACTTGAGCTTATTCACTAAAGAATGATGGAGACCCTCCTGGCAAGGTCTAATAACAACGATCAATTATGGGGTAATTATGTAAAGAATTCAAGAGAGATTCTAGAGACATGAACAAAGAGGGATCTCTTTGCCCAACAGATTCCCAATTGTCTTCTTTTCTTTCTCCAAGGGGCGGGGAAATGACTAAAACATGACATATGAAGATATTTGCAGCAGTCAACACAGACTCGATGAAAATTAGTTTCCTTGAACCAAAATGAGCGACCCTCATCGCATAAGATTTTGTAAATGTGTTTGAACTAGGACCCATTAATCCCTTAGAGTAATCAAGAAGGTGCTATCAGACTTAATCACAAAGGTTTGGGACAAATGTAATGAACAACAGAGCATATTATGATATTAATGAAAGGCCAGTTGATATACTGACAATATTCATGTAGCTTACAGAAACTTGACATTGGATGAGAACTATAACACTCAAATGCTGGATTTAGAAAAACCTTTGTTATAATAAACTGAAATTTTACTCTACATATTATGAAAGAAATGGATTTTAATAATAGATTGACACAGATATCTTCCTGCATTAGCATTGCAAAATTAGTATGGTTTGTCTAAAGTAGACCTAAAGGTAAATTGCTAGGCGTTCATGCCTTTTTCTGAATGATTATTAATTAATAACTCCAATTTCTCAATGGTGTTGCACCTATTGAAGAACTAGTCAGACTTGACATCGATCAATTATGACTTAGTTATTGTTTTATTGGTCAGGAGTATACTCAGGCAAACGAGATCATTTGGTTGATGGCATCATCCAGTTAGATACTAGCTACGACTTTACATGCACACTTGATTGGAATGACAACTACATATCTCTGTACACCTACTGAAAATGATTAAAAGATTGCTTGTTTTTCTTTTATTCATGTGTTTACAATCCACAAAATTAACATTTATAACTCGATGGTGAATATTGAAAAAAAGGAACTTATTAGTTTTGTTAGGAAAGTTTCTTCATTCCTAAATCCAAATTTTTCTTTAGAAATTTAGATAATATTTTTAAATTTGGTAGTTAAGGAAAGATGTGGGTAATTGGCGTCTACGAATGATGTTTATACCTAGAATCAGAAACAAATTTTTGTGTAATCTGTACATTGGATTTGAGACGCGAACACAAGTAACCTTTAGCTTTCTCCTTTATATTTTTATGTTCTCAATGGACTTGACTCCTGGTTCCCTTAAGTTTGTTTTATAGCTTAACTTTTAGTAATGCATTTAAAATCAAAAAGTTATTTAGCTAAAATGTAAGGCTCTTATATATTTGACGAGGTTGATTTTAGGTTTTCATTATAGAGTTATAGTTATGTGGTTTTTCTTTCTAAAGTCATCATAGGGGTGACATAATGTTATTTTAAATTAATTTTTAGGCTCAGAAACTTTGAAATTTCTTAACAGTCAGAAAATAGATTATGGTATAGTTTAATCTTCAAAAATAATTCTATTATGACCTCTACCCATTCTGTTATGGTTTATCTGCGTTCTCTATAGATAGACTCAATGTGAGAATATATTAGCGATGATTTTGAGATTCCTTTGTAGGGCTCCCAGGTTGCATGCAGTTTCTTCTGATTGGGGACCTATTATTAGGCATTGTATGAGGCTTGGGGCACGAGATTTAAAACTTACAAACAAGGAAACTATGCTTCAGTCTTGTGAAACATTATGAGAAGATTGCATAAGATTTTCCCTGGCTCATGCAAGTTGAGTTAACTCACTTCTGGAGTTTTGAACGACACTAATGAGTTATCGAGATTCAGGCCATTTTAATGCACAATGCAGGCCTACAGAAAAGGCTTGTTCAAGTAAAATAGAAATAGGGATGTCAATATGCCCGGTCTTATTACATACAGTCAGAAGACCTTGGAAGAGGTTAACAACATTCTTACCCAATTATGAGATTTCCGTGCATGCAAATGACCTTACGTAATCATTTAATAACTTTCACTTCACGAATTTCAAGTACAAACCAATATTGTACATTAACAATAATAATGCATAGGAAAGGGGTCAAACGTGGATTTGGTTGTGGGGATTAAAGGAAGGTCATAGAAACATGCAAGACCACATAGACAACATGTCAACATAGATAGTTTCAACTAGCAAAAACTGCTACTTATGATGAGAGGGTGAGGAGAGGTACGAAAATATGATATATTCCCAGTGCATCAATTTAACTAGAAAATCTAGCACACATTCAATGAAACCAAGAATTCACAGTGGGTCAGGATAAGGTATGATTCGCCCCTAGAAAATCTAGTATCCAATAAACAATAGTACTTAATCCGTATCCATTTCCAACCGCAACAAAAAACAGGATGCGTCTGAAACAATGATTTTAAATTGATTTCAAGAACTGGACTGTATTAAATAGCCGTGCAGTAAAAGTAATTGGTGAGTCCTAACCACAGCCCTCCGACCTCTCCCGCGAAGGCGACAACGAAGGTGACTGTGAGGTTTAGGTTTTTAGTATCTCACCCGGCGGCTGGGATCTCGTGGTCCTGGAGTATCCAGAGAAGGTGAGTCCATCGTGGTGGTGGCTCGTGGGCCAGAGCTGGGGATCGCTGCCAAATGGAGGATGAAATATCCCAACATTGCAAAGCCCTAAATCTGGAAGACGAAGACATAGCGGTCTTCTCCGAGGAGGATGACGAGGCAGAGAAAGAACAGCTAGAGCTCACGCTGGCGGCTAGGCTATTGACGGAAAGACCATACAATTTCAATGCGTTCCAAAAGACTATGTGTGCGATCTGGGGCTTGAGAAGACAGCCCATTTTCAAGAAGATTGAGCATGGTGTGGTCATCATCCAGTTTGAGAATAAAGAGGATAAAAGCAAAGTCTCAATAGGCTCACCGTGGAGTTTTGATAATAGCATTATTCTTCTCGAAATGGAGTTCAATGAAACACCCATATGGATCAGACTATACAACCTCCCCCTCGGATACAGATCTGACAAAGCAGTAACGACAGTGGCAAGAAAGGTCGGAACTTTCTGTGAAATCGACAGTAAGGAATCCACCTGGGACAGAGCCAGAAGGGCAAAAGTGTTCATCAACGTGCACCAGCCCCTCAAAACAAAACAAAGGATGAAGGACCCCCAAGGCAATGTCGCTGAGATCGATATCCGCTATGAACGACTGTCTAATTTCTGCTATGGTTGCGGCCTAATAGGACACATACAAAAAGAGTGCAGGAATAAAGAGAAGGGGGAAGAAGGAAAGTGGGGCAGCTGGTTACGGGCATCACCAAGGAAACAAATCAGAAATGAGTTTGATACTTCAAGCTACGAATCATGTAAAAGGCAATTGCAGATGGGAGGGAGGCCAAATGAGAGAAAAGAAGACAAGAACACAGGCAAAGCTCTGGACACACGAGCAGAGAAGAGGGCAGGCAACGACGAAGGGCAAACAGAAAAAGAAAGGCACCACGGCAGTATGCAGATGGAAAGCCAGAGGAAAGAAGGGGTCAGGGAGAATGAACAAACAAAAAAAGCAGCCTACACAAGGGACATCGATAACCTGGAGCCCCCACAGCAAGGATACAACCAAACTAAGATACCCGACAGCTCCACCCAGGATCACGGGTAGAATAAGAAATCACATGCTGGAATCCCCAATCTACCTCTCTTCCAAACGTTAATATCCTCTCTTCAATGCCCACCAAGGACCAATAACTCCCCAACCACCGCAGAAGAACAAGGCACAAGGCAGAAGGAGTTAAACAATAAAGCACTAAAGGTTACTGACAGCGGGCCACAAAGAAGATAGAATAAAGAAAAGAACACTGAGACTAGGAAGGACCGCCAAAGGGGTAAATACAAGAAAGTAGAAAGAGGGACAATCACACGCAGCCAGAAGGCGGACTGAGATACAACAAATGAATCAAGAAAAAGAAGAAAATAAGGGGACCGGGGTCCCCAGGAAAATACGGAGGAAGACAGGGCAACAAAAATGAACACAACAAATGAAGTCATAATGGTGTGGGAAACCACTTCCAACCAAGTAACGGGCCCGTGAGAACAATGAAACTCTTAAGTTGGAACTGTCTGGGGTTGGGCAACCGTGGCACGTTCCGAACCCTCCGACGGTTGTGTTGGAGGGAGCGCTTGGATTTTGTGTTCCTCATGGAAACTAAGATCAAGAATACAGAGTTAACTGAAATACGGAAAAAATACGGCTTTGATAATGGAGTTAGCCTTAGTAGTATGGGGCGGTCTCGAAGTTTGGGTTTCTGGTGGAATGAACAAAAGGTTTCTATGTTCTCGTACTTAAAGCATCATTTATGTACTATCATAGAGGGAAACAAGGGCATACCTGATTGGAGATGCATAGGAATCTATGGTTGGCCTGAGAGGCAGCATAAAACCAAAACTTGGGAGCTGATGATTAAGTTAAATCATGAAAGCGATCTGCCTACCGTCTTCATTGGTGATTTCAACGAAATCACCAACCACAATGAAAAGATGGGAGGAAACCTACAGGAGGAAAAGTATATGAACAATTTCAAGGAGGCTATCGACACATGCGAATTGGCTGAAATTTCTTTTAAGGGAAATCCTTTCACCTGGTTTAGAGGAAAAAAACGGGGTACTGCAATTAAAGAAAGGTTGGATCGGGCCTTAGCAACTATGACGTGGTGTGCCATCTTTCCAAATGCTACTACTGACCACCTCCTACAACACAACTCTGACTATGCTCCCATTTTGCTCCATAAAGGGGGAAATACATCCTAGAAACAGAGAAAAAGTTGTTTCAAGATGGAACATTTCTGGATGGAGGAACCTAGTTGCACGGAGACCATTCATAGCCGCCGCTGGAGGATGGATAATAATGCTGACCTGCCCCAGAAAATCACAAATTACACCAACCACCTGAGAGAATGGGCAAAGGAAAAGTTTGGGCAGATTGAAAAGAAGTTAAGAATTGCTGAAAAAGATTTAGAACGTGACCAAGGTAGGGCGATGACAGAAGAAAATATAGCACATTGTCGGAGATTGAGTGTGGAAATTAATAAGCTGCTAAAACAGAAGGAAACATACTGGTTTACAAGAGAAAAAATTAAAGAAATGAAAGACGGGGATCAGAATACTTCCTATTTCCATAGCAAGGCTACCATTAGAAGAAGGAGAAACCACATCAAGTGCCTAAAAAATGAGAATGGAATTTGGAAACATGATGAGAAGGAGATCGCTAACATTGTGGCTTCATACTATAACAACTTGTTCTCATCACAGAGGGGTGATGACCCTAGTCAAGCACTTGCGGGCATTAGCAAGGTTATTGACGCAGATATGAATGAGTTTTTGGAAAGGGAACCCGATGAAGGTGAAATCAAAAAAGCCCTCTTTGATATACATCAGAACAAAGCCCCGGGACCTGACGGCCTCCATTCTAGCTTCTTTCAAATACATTGGGAAATTGTTGGGGAGGATATAGCATCGTACATCAAAGGGTGGTGGAAAAACAAGATCTCTATTAACGATAAAAATAAGACCAATATCGTTCTTATCCCAAAATGCAAAGACCCCGAGGATATCTCAAACTTTAGACCCATCAGCCTTTGCAAATTAGTTTATAAGATTATCTCCAAAGTTATGGCTGCTAGAGTGAATCCCCTTCTAGACAAGATCATCTCGCCCAATCAAAGTGCTTTCATCCCTGGCCGTCTTATCACTGATAATGCCCTCATTGCTTTTGAAACCTTTCATGCTATGAAACGGAAAAATAAAGGAAAGAAGGGGCAGATGACAATCAAGTTTGATATGAGTAAAGCTTATGACCGTGTTGATAGGGAGTTCATCATCAAGGTTCTTGAAGCTTTTGGGTTCGGGAGAAAGTGGTGTAAGAAAATTTATGAATGTATAAGTACTGTTTATTTTTCTTTTATTATTATTGGTTGTAAAAGGGGTAATATCAACCCGAAAAGAGGGCTCCGCCAAGGCGACCCCATATCACCTTACCTCTTCCTCTTTTGTGCAGACGCCCTTTCTAATTTTCTCATTAGAGTAGGTTTGGAGAAGTCCATATCAGGGGCTCAGATCTGTAGAAAGAGCCCTAGGGTCACGCACCTCTTCTTCGCCGATGATAGCATTCTCTTCGCCAAGGTGAATCTCCAAGAAGCGGATAAAATAGCTTCCTCATTAAGCTACTACGAACGTGCTTCATGGCAGAAGATAAACTACGACAAGACGGAGATTACTTTCAGCAAGAATGTCACCGAGGAAAGAAGAGCCCAGATCCTAGACGTCCTTAAAGTCAAAGGGGTGGAAAATCATGATAAATACCTTGGCCTCCCTACCATGATAGGTAGATCCAAAAGGAAGGTGTTTGGCGACCTCAAAGAAAAAATTTGAAAGAAGATCAACGGATGGAAAGAAAAAATACTAAGCCAAGCGGCGAAAGAGATTCTGATCAAATCTATAGTGCATGCTATACCTGTTGGTATGTATGCCCTGAGAGCCAATCATGTGATGATTGGTGGGATACATTAAGATTGATTTGATAAACATCAAAGGCAAGCTTCCAATTCTTTATGGTTCAGTCATATGAGATAATGATAGAACAAGATTGAATGTCTAGAGAATGATAGAACTCAATGACGTATGCTTTCAGGTTGAGGACCTGAACGATGAGATCGTACGGATGCTAAGAGTTTGTACATTATTATTATGTCCCTAGTCAGATGTCATTGTGGAAGGTAGATAGACAGCAATGACACACAAAGACTAGATTGTGGTTTTGGTTGATGACAGAATCTCATTAGTCATGATATGGAGATATTAAACCAAACACATAGGTACTTGTTAGAGAACAAGTGTACCGGACAGACCCACCATGAGTTTGACACGTGGAACCATGACATGGTAGTCATTGTTAGTTCTCACAGTGATGGTGGTGAGTGTGATTCTTTAACCTGAAATCACTACACTCAACACATGTCGTTGGGTACACTTTGACATCATCAAACACAGTCATGAAACATGGGTTGTTATAAAGGTGATGATTGGGTGGCTTTGACACATGGGGCTTTTGAGGGGTGAGTGATATATATGGGATTTGTCCCACCTGAGGGAGTTTGATATCCATGCCCACTTGATGAGTAGGATTGAGACAGGCGTGCGCACGCATGTGTGAATCAGTATGTGATATTGATGTCATACATATCTCCTCCACTCTACTCTGAGATCAAGAAAGTGAATGAACGTTGACAAGATGACTGTTCCATGCCTTGAGTTCATTCGGGATATCAGTGACAAAGGAATTATACATTCGTTGTAACACCATTCACAAATTGTAGGATTGAAAGTTGTTCTCCAACTTTCCTTTTCACTTGGGTAGCACTGATGTGAGACTAGGTACCTCTCTTTGCTTGTGAAGTCATAAGTGTTATGGACTTTCACTACCAACGTGAAATGGGCCTGCAGGGTCACACACATAGAATTTAACCTAGAAGAGGAGTTTATCCACAAATGATGTTTAGATTGATTACTAAAGGAGTTTAGTAGTTCAATTAAACACCTAATCGATTGATAGCTCAATATCATAGTGTTCAAGGTGTTGGACCGATTGATTAGAGTATCAGATTGATTGAAACTGCAATTGACTAATTTTGCGCAGTCTGCACTCCCAACCGATCAGCTCATGTGAAGAACTGATCGGCTCAGGTTGGTGAACCGATCGTCTCAAGTGGTGAGTCGATCGGCTCATGTGTCAATGAAATGATCGGCTCAATTGTTGAACCGGTCGATTCGTGTGACCAACCGAGATCGTTTGGAAAGTCAGAAGACTCTTTTTGCAAAAACATATTTGTTTCACTTGTACAAATTCGATTTGGAAAATGACTAATATTTGATTATTCGGAAACAAACATGGAAAGTCAATTCGAGTTGGACCAGGACCACGAACCGATCAGCTCATGCTTGAACCGGTCGGTTCAGGTGCCCCAACCGATCGGCTCAGGTGCCCCAACCGATCGGTTTAGGTGTGAACCGATCGGCTCAGGTCCCCAACCGACCGTTTCATGCTTGAAACGATCGGTTCAGCTGACGCAGTTGGTTGTTTTGTGAAAAATCTCGAACCCTTCTACTCCTGCTTTAATCCCGCATTGTCCGGGGTAGAGAACCCTGTCCCATGACCCTCCTATATATATAGGGGTAGTGGGGGCTTCTCAGAAACAACAACTCAGAACACCAGTTGCTCTGCAAAGTTGTCGTTCTCTCTGGTTTTGGTAACCGAGAGAGCCTGAGCAAGTGCTACCCGATAAGGGAGGCACAGCAAGGGAAAGACAACTGTAGAAAGGCAACTGGTTGCAGGAGAGTGTGTCGGTGACTAGTCGCCTACAAGAGGGTGCGACTCCTTTTGATTCCTTATGGGACAAGGAGATCAGAGTTCGAGGTGGTCCGTGTGGACTACTACAGAGGTGGGAGACTTCTGCCGCTCGGAGGATAGTTGTCAATCCTGACAGTCCCGCTGAGACCAGGAGTTGCACAGACACCATCCAAGACTGGGGGTGAAGACCGCTCAAGCCGCGAGGTAACGTCGACGAGAAAGCCTCGGGACAAGGTATGTCTCTACAAACCATCCTTCCTACTGTATAGACGTTGACGTGATTCCTTTATTCTCGGTTTGGGAGAAGAAAATTTTTGTTTCCACTGCCTTCTCTGTCTCCCCTAAAATCCTACAGTGGTATCAGAGCCACATCAACTGTTCTATACTTTAGAATTGTCGATATGATCGATTTTGGTTTGTCTCCTTTATTTATTGCATACAATGTGAATAAAATTGGCTTTTTATATGTCCAATCCTGAATCCACAAATCCCAATATACATATATGATATGTAATATGAATGCACTCGATACGCATCACCCTTAAACGAGTTTTGTGGTGGATGTATAGCGTGGTTATGGCCAATAAACCCTATGTATGTGTGCTTGGTTGAATGTGGTTGCTTGCATCTCGGTCTGCGCACTGATTCCCTACCTCCTTATTCCTGATGTAACTCGAGATAACTCGAGATTTCTTTCCTACCTTTGCTCCCCCCGAATGTAACTCGGGGTTTCCCAATTTAAATAGGATAGATCTTTTTATATTTCCTGTTATGTCAAAGAATGGAGGACAATCTGACGATGATTGAGATGATCGGTTCAAGGCGTGAACCGATCGGTTGGCAATCCAGACGATCAGCTCGAGAAGCGAGACAAGCGGGTGACCTGAGGAGATGTACGACGACCAGGCGAACCGATCGGTTGGAGGAGCCAACCGATCGGTTGGTGGCACCCAAACGACTGGCCAGGGCGAGCGGGTCATTCATGTGATGAGTTCATCAACTCAGATGGTGATAACACTTCATCATGGAAAGTTTGAATGTGATGTAGACCTAGATGACCGTGATTCCTCTTGGCTCAAGGAATCACAGTAGGATGGCCATAATCATCGCTTTTATCATTTCACATGTTTTCTATGGGATATAGCATGTATATGATGCATACTATACATTGTGTTGATTGGATATGTATATGTACCTATTAAATCAAATCCCTCATTAAATATTAAAGTTTTAGATGCCTTCCAAATGCAACACACGTGAAAAGCTTGATCGTCCAAGTGTGGGCACACCCTAGCATGGTGCACCGTCTATCTCGTGGAAGCATGAAGGATGGATATGTGGGTATGCCCTAGCAGGGTGCATATTTACCGTGTTGGCTTTGGGTCAGACTTAACAAGGTGACCTAAATAGGATCTAGCACCTTGATGCATGGAGGTGATCATGGCAAGGAGTTGCACATGACATCTTTCAAGAGTTGCATATGATGCAATTGGCAAAAGTTGTTTACCTGGAAGATCTAAGTTGTGGGTGACAGCCCTAGCTGGTCCATGACTCAGAGGATTTCAAGATCTTGACCCACTAGAAGATTGTACGTTGCAATCTTCCGAATTGATGGTGAGGGCTATCAATTTGAACAAAAATAGTGGGAGCGATAATTAATTAAAGTCCTAATTATATCATCAACATTTCAAATCAATCAATTAAGTCAAAATTGAGTTTTGGACTAAATTGCATATGTTTCCTTTTGTAGTACAAATGACAACAAACAACAATCACTTTTCATTGCGATCGGTCCTTGAAAAGGACAAGCTGAATGGGACTAACTTCCACGACTGGTTTAGGACATTGAGAATTGTTCTCACTCAAGAGCGAAAGCTCTATGTCCTGGATACTCCAGCTCCATAGGAACCTGCTCCTACCGCACCAAAGGCAGAAAGGGATGCTTATAAGAAGCATTCTGAAGATGCCATTGATGCAAAGTGCTTGATGTTGTGCTCCATGAACCACGAGTTGTAGAGACAACATGAGAACATGGGTGTCATTGAGATGATTCAGCATCTCAAGAACATGTATGAAGATCAAGCACGACAAGAGAGATGTGATGTCTCCAGGGCGCTGTTCAAGTGTGTCATGACAGAAGGAAATCCAGTTGGTCCTCACACGCTCAAAATGATTGGGTATGTGGAGAACCTGACAAGACTAGGATTTCCCTTGAGCCAAGAGTTGGCTACTGACGTGATATTGCAATTGTTACCAGAATCCTACAGTCAGTTTGTGATGAACTACAACATGAACAACTTTGACAAGTCATTGACAGAGTTGTTGGGCATGTTGAGGACAGCCGAGGCACAGATGAAGAAGAACAAGCCTAAGTCTGTGATGATGATCAACAACAAGAAAGGCAAGTCCAAGCGCAAGGGCAAGGGCAAGGCTAAGAAAGGTTCTGATGCTAGCCAGCAGCCCAAGTTGTCTTCAACTCTCAAGGCCAAGGGAGGTGTGACCAAGAGAGGCAATTGCCACCATTGTCAAAAGCCAGGACATTGGAAAAGGAATTGTCCACTCTATCTGGAAGAAATAAAGAAGAAGGAGGCGACATACGTCTCCACCTGAAGGTGTCATGAAATAAACTTGTAACATTTTTTAGGTATATGATACCAAGAATAAAATGTAAAGTACTCAATAAATGGGGCAAGTGTTTCCGCCATAGATAGGAGTACTTTAGTTTATTTTCAGCCTTGAAGGCATGTAATAGAGTTATGAACTGCTATTTCATATTTTCCAATAGATAGAAACACATTATTTTTGCATATTGTATGACAATAATGGCAATTAATAAAGTTGATGTTTCAATTTCAAGGATATGATCTTTATGGCAATGCCTTGTTTATCTTGTAGTACTTGGTATGCATAAGATAAAAATGATACCTAAAAGTTATTGATAACTCAAACAATCAAATTAGCATCAATCATGAGAAATTCATTTCTAGTTTCCATATGATAGATAAGTCTAGACTCTTTTTGGTTAGAGAACCAGTAAGAGACATGAATCTCTTGAACATGATCAATCTTCACTAGTCATAGTGGGAGAATGATTATCCTATTAGGTATAATGCATGTGATGTATTTACATACCTATTGGAGCAAATGCTACTACTTCAAACCATGTTTAGAGAAATACCAAAATGAATATCTTGAAGTGTTCAAGAATATCATAGATGAAGTACAGATTTGGTAAAGTGTTAATTCTTGATGAGATCAATGAATGAAATACTTGGACCAAAAGTTTGAGATCCTTATGAGTGATTATGATAATTTATCATAGTGAGCTCATGATTAAGGCATGGTGTTGTCTAAATCAAAAGGAGTCATACTCTAAGGAGTTAGAGGATGATTGTCAAATAACTAATTTCTTCTTAAATAAAGAATACCCTACACTAATAAAGGACATTAAGAATCACAAGGAGTTGGGAGTTCTTATATCCTTGACAGATACACCTCAATTATCTATGTGATGAGTTGGTCATGTGATGAATCAGCTATCTAGATGAATATGAGGAACCGGATTTTGAGTTATGGTTTGTGACTATTACATCCTAAATGACTTCTATGTGAACCATAAGGTATGACTCTAATGGTAGCACCCATTGGGATGAAATCCATAAGTGTGAATGAGTCTTAAGTGTTAAGACACATGGATGACATTTTGAGAAGGATGATGCTTGTTGATTGCAACTTAATGACTAAGAGATTTGGCATGCGGATACTAAAATCGCATTCCTATAAGGAATAAAATGAGGATGTGTACGTGACACAACCTACAAGGTTTATGAATCCATTAATGCAAATGAAGTCTATAAGTTATAATAGACTAGTCAATGCGATTGATTGAGTACAAGCAGCTCAGAACTTTGATCTTTACTTTGATGATATAGTCAAAGGGATTGACTGATATGACAACGATAAAGAAGGGATATGTGATTTAGTGGGAGCATATTCACATTCCACATGTTGATGTGAAATGGAAATGTTCTAAAATGGAAATCCAAAGTGGAAATTAGGGAAGATAGAGACGTTTCCTATGTGATAGGAATAGATATCTATAGAGATAGTTCTCCAAAACCTCTTGACCTGAAAAGAGAGAGAGCATGCATTGGCAATCTATACTGAAGGGTTCAGTATGCATAGATTTAGTGGGAGAAAACTTATCCATGTTACATGGAGTTAGTATCCCAAGGCCAAGTGTTCAATTCTTATGAAGAATGGGAACACTAAGAATAGATATGGATCTATCATGTATGTAATCATCCCATTATCTTGCATGTATGGACATAGAAAGAATAAAATACATTTATCATCTTGTATGTAGGACATGACAATATGATGTGCTCATCCTGATAACTCGTATGTGGGACATGATGAGTGGATGTCTATCTAGTTCCAGTAAGGGTTACTGGAATACCATAAGAACTTGATAAGTACTAGTTCTATGGAAATAAGGAAGGGTTTACTGTAAAGAGTTACACTAATGCAAACTTCCAAAAAGGACAGAAAATTAATCGCAAAATATATATGGGATATATAAAAGTGAATGTTTGTTGATAAATGGAAATGTTCCAATAAAGCCGTTTAAAAGGAAATGTCGAGTATCCGTGTGTTAGAGAACATCAGTGGATACTATATGAATCTGGAAGTTCATGAGATGAACTTATAGATATTCTGATCTTTGATGACAAGTAAGGAGTGCTTGATCATGAAATGTGGCTAAAGGTTAGCGAAAGAATACTAGATCGCATATTACGGCAACTCCATCTCATACGTGTGACGTACAATGAAGAAATGAGAGAGATGCAGTTAATACGGACTTTGGCAAGGTGTTGTCATAACTCACTATGTTAGCACTAGAGCACAGCAACAAGTGGGACATTTTTGAAGATCACTAAGAATATGATTCAAGGGTAATTGGCTCACAGTCCAAGTGGGAGTCTGTTGGTATGTATGCTATGAGAGCCAATCATGTGATGATTGGTGGGATACATTAAGATTGATTTGATAAACATCAAAGGCTGGCTTCCAATTCTTTCTGGTTCAGTCATATGAGATAATGATAGAACAAGATTGAATGTCTAGAGAATGACAGAACTCGACGTATGCTTTCAGGTTGAGGACCTGAATGATGAGATCATACAGATGCTAAGAGTTTGTACATTCTTATTATGTCCCTAGTCAGATGTCATTGTGGAAGGTAGATAGACAACAATGACACACAAAAACTAGATTGTGATGTTAGTTGATGACAGAATCTCATTAGTCATGATATGGAGATATCAAACCAAACACATAGGTACTTGTTAGAGAACAAGTGTACCGAACAGACCCACTGTGAGTTTGACACATGGAACCATGACATGGTAGTCACAGTCAGTTCTCACAGTGATGGTGGTGAGTGTGATTCTTTGACCTGAAATCACTACACTCAACACATGTTGTTGGGTACACTTTGACATCATCAAACACAGTCCTGAAACATGGGTTGTTATAAAGGTGATGATTGAGTGGCTTTGACACATGGGGCTTTTGAGGGGTGAGTGATAGATATGGGATTTATCCCTCCTGAGGGAGTTTGATATCCATGGCCTCTTGATGAGTAGGATTGAGATAGGCGTGTGCACGCATGTGTGAATCAGTATGTGATATTGATGTCATACATATCTCCTCCAGTCTACTCTGAGATCAAGAAAGTGAATGAACGTTG
Source organism: Alisma plantago-aquatica (assembly GCA_963693085.1). Classification (NCBI taxonomy): domain Eukaryota; kingdom Viridiplantae; phylum Streptophyta; class Magnoliopsida; order Alismatales; family Alismataceae; genus Alisma; species Alisma plantago-aquatica. The sequence goes on along the minus strand of OY856412.1, from coordinate 1,412,602,507 downwards.
ACAGGATGACTGTTCCATGCCTTGAGTTCATTCGGGATATCAGTGATAAAGGAATTATACATTTGTTGTAACACCATTCACGGATTGTAGGATTGAAAGTTGTTCTCCAACTTTCCTTTTCACTTGGGTAGCACTGATGTAACACCCCTGACCTGGGTTATACTTTGACCCTAGGTGTTTTGATTAAGAAAGATGATTAAATGCTTAATCTTATCTTGTGAAATGTAATTAGGGTTCAAGAGGAACTTATATTGCAATTCTAGTCCTTTTTCAACATTGTTGAAATCAATGTTTTGCCTGTTTTGGACTAAAGTGCAAATTACCCAAGTTGAGGGGTTTAAGTGCAAATTGTGCATGATAATATGTTCCTCATGTGTTGAATCATCATGAGAGTAAAGATGATGCTGTGGTATGGCTTATGGAAGCCTGAATACCAAGAAAGAGCTGATAAAGCAATGTATGTGCATGAAAACCTAGTTTTGGTGTAATGAGCAATTTACCCAAAACCTAGGGTTCAATATGCAAATTACCACTTCAATAAGGTCCTTAATGTTCCTTGGCATCATGTAGAGAAAATAAAATGAGAGGGGTGCCTCATTTGAATTAAGTTGGAGGAGAGAGAATCTTGATATTAAAATAATCAAGATTTAATCATAAGTGAAACCCTAATTCAAATTAGGGCAAAAATGAATGTATTAATTAAAGGGCCTTCAACCAAAATGTTATTGGTTGATTTTGAATAAGGATGGACGTTCTTTTTCCAAGATAAGGAACGAAAATATCCTAAGGAGGTGAAATTCCACTCACCATTATTATAAGGAAAAGAAAATCCACTCACATATGGATATTAATATAATAAGCATTAAGGTGCTTAATTTGATTTTCTTTAAATCATGGATAATGAAGAAGAATAAGAGGCAATGAAGATAGCCTCGTCCTTAAGGATTTTGAGGGGAATTTGAGGGGGAAGAGGCGGCCATATTTTTGGAATTTAATGCATTTTAATAATGCATTTTCTCTCTCATCAATTTTCTTATAAAAGTACCTTTACCAAGCCAAAACAAAGGCTATTTCGGATTCTTTTCTTTCCTCTTGCTTGGAAAACGACTAAGGAGATGTGGAGGAGCAGGAGGACGACCCCAACCTGTTGGTAAGGTCCTTGACCTTCGTTCTCCTTGATTCCATGGTGGAAATCAAAAATAAATCATTGATTTCTTCTTATTTTGATCTCCTCTTCAACCCTAGCCAACTTTTTCATCCAAAAGCTTGAGGACGAGTTTAGGGGGAGTTGCTAGAGCTTCATCCACCATTAATGGAGTGATCTTGAAGCTTTGGAGCTCAATTGGAGGCGGGTTTTATAACTCAAACCCTTAATCATTGCTATTGTATCAATCAATTATGCTTTGTTGATTGTTTTCTTCAATTTGATACATACTTGTTTCTTTGCTGCAATTTCCATCAAGAACGGTTGTTGTTCTTGGTTGTTCAAAGGAAGGGGATGATGAAATTATCCTAGATTCTTATCCAAAGAAAAGTACCAAACCAAATGGTCTTGATAGCTACTCCAAATCGAATTGAATTAAATGCTGATTTTCAACCTGATCAACTTGACCTGTTTGGGAAAACGGTTTCAAGACCATTTGATATGGTTGACCAAGCATTTACCGTTTGGGTATATTGTTCCTAATTATGTAGGATAATGACCCTCCAAATTTTAGGGGTTAACTCCAAAGGAATCGTGAGTTGAAGGCCAATCAATTAGATAAATCGAATTGAATTAAATGCTGATTTTCAACCTGATCAACTTGACCTGTTTGGGAAAACGGTTTCAAGACCGTTTGAGTGTGTTGACCAAGCGTTGAACGTTTAGGATTCCTGTTCATAATGATTTTGGTTAATGACCCACCAAATTTGAGGGATTAACTCCCAAGGAATCGTGAGTTGAAGCCTAATCAATTAGGGAAACCTAATTGAATTAAGTGCTGATTTTCAACCTGATTTAATTGACCTTTTTGAGTAAACGGTCTCAAGACCGTTTGAATGTGTTGACAAAGGGTTGACTGTTTGGTATTACTGTTCCTAATGATGTGTTATAATGACTCACCAAATTTTAGTGATTAACTCCCAAGGAATCGTGAGTTGAAGGCTATTCAATTAAGCAAACCCTAATTGTTTATGGAAGCAATAACTATGTCAAACATAGTTGTTTGTATTTGATCGGATGGTTGATGTAACCAAATCAAGTGGAGAGAATGATAGAAATGAATTCATACATGAGTATGATTCATATGGTGATTTAGGGTAGGATCCTTAGTAAAGAGATCAAGAAACCCTAATTGAGTAGGTTAACGAACCCTAACCCTGATTTAGGGAAATTATGAGTAAAACCCTAATCTAGGGTAATAGTGTAACCCTAATTAAGGGTAATAGTGTAATCCTAATTAAGAGTAATGACTTGGGTAACTCTAATTTAAGGTAATGAAATTCCAAACCCTAATTGGATGAATAATGAATCCCTAATTTATGGGTAATTGAATGAAACCCTAATTGGGATGATTAGTGAAACCCTAATTGAGGGTGATTCCATGAGAAACTCTAATTGAGGATGATTCCATGTGAAACCCTAATTGAGGGCGACGTCATATGAAACCATAAACCTAACACAGAGTAAAGCTATGTAAACCCTAAATTTGGGCTATAGTGCATGGAATTCTAATCATGGGCAATATGATGATAAATCATAAGCCTAATGTCTGGGTAATGATATGAGTAAACCTTAATGATGAAATAATGAGTAATACCCTATAATGATGAAAAATCTCAAGTGGTTGAATATAGGCAACCTTATAACAGGCAATGCCTTAATTTGAGATGAGTCCATATCATTGAAGATAGTTGGACAATCCTTATGTGTGATCTATGCACATCATGGTAAAGGTGATAGGTTGGTGGATGAAAGTATTAAGATGTGAAATTCCTTATTATAAGATAAGTTAATAAACTCATGTAAGATAGAAGTGATGAGGGAAGTGATACATTGAGACATGATAGATATCACATTTAGCATTTCAGGGTTGATATACCTTGATGCATCTCAAATCCAATATTTTTGGATAAGATACACAAGGAGAGTGTTATGTAAATTGTTACAATGAAATGTAATGAGTTTAACATACTTGATAAGTAATCTAAAATGAGTATGATGTAATCATACCATGATAAGGATGAGAGATAAACTCATACCTTGTGTTGATGATCATTTAATGATAAATGATAAGAATATTAAATACTTGGAATGTCGATGGATGCTCCTAGATGTATGGAACAATATATTAGGGTTGGATTGATAAAATGAACATGAAACCCTAATTGATGTGATAGTATGATGGTCTTAATGACCTTTGGGCATGGTTGAGCCCTGAATGAGGTGTATTCCTCTTATGTTGATAAGGGTTGATACCTTGTGATATTGTGAAAAGGATTTATATCATGTGATAGCATGATGACTGGTGTAGTCTCATGAATGGCAAGTGAATATTACCATGTCATGATGAGATGAGAAATTATATTTCATATGTTTTATATCTTTTCAGGTTTTGATATTTATATGCTTGCTAGAAGTGAATTAGGGTTTGTATGTCCACTTGTTTGATGTAGCCTTAATTCACCCAAGTGGCATAACTAATCAAGTGCAACTCTAATCATGTAGTGTCCTGTGCCATAGATCCATCTGAGTGTCAGAACTTGCCAGATGGTGAAATGAGTATTCCTAAGGGAAACTCGGAGCGCATACTGATGAGTATGCGGGGTGCTTGTCTTCCTGAATTCAAGTGTTTAGGGAGGATGACTGCGGTCATACCTAGCCCTTAGTTGAGAACGGCTGCGGTCGTGTCTCGGTGATTATATATGTGATGATATTAGAGGACAACTGCAGTTGTACCTCATATGGTAGGGTATGCGTACCCACCTCTTTCACTAGTGCCGTGACCTGTACCAAGGACGGACTAGGCTGTCAGCAGCTTGACCTTTTGTGTCACTGTGGCAGACCCGTACTGACCGGGGGCGGAGAAGATCTTAGGAGTCCGGCTCTTCCTAGATCTTGTATGGCACTGATTTTTACTTAGCAGTGGTCAGTTGGATTTTGAGTGGTATCCTCAATTTCCTCAGGACATAATAAAAGATATAATACAGCCGTATAGCATATCTGTTTAGGGTTATACATGACGCTTCACATTGGATGATAACCCTTGCTTGTTCTCTTTACATAAAGATGATGCTTAGTGCAACTAAGAGATAGTAATTATACTTATGTTGTGGATATGCATAAGACTGTAAATGTGTACATATAATAGTCATGCTTATGTTGATATCCTACTGCTACTATTGATTATAATCATGATGCTAGATATCTCATGTTGATAGTTATGTTTCGCATGCTATCCATGCCTCTATAATTAGAAATACATGACAGAGGCTTAATACCTGTAATTAGGTTTGGTTAAAGTCCAATGCCTGGTTGTGTAATCAGGATTGGTATAGTCCAATGCCTGAAACATTTATACCTGATTGATATAGTTTAATGCTTAAATAAGACATGATAATTTATATAATCACATGTTTGGCATAAGTGAATACCTGTTTAGCAGATTGGCTAAGGCCAACAAATAAAAACAAGAATGAATCATGGGTGACACATCAGAATAATGAATGACATGAGAAAAGCTTGAGATGTTGAAAATGTATGGTAGATAAATGTTATACACGTTCTTTCTATTTCTTATAAAGAGAATAGATGAATTACTGTTCAATCATAGATAGGTGTAATACTTTAAAAGATGAGAATGATCTAAACTGCTTATCCTCTGCTCAGTTTTATATTAATTAAACTACAATAATGATGTTTCTGGCAGAGAGTTATATCTCTCGCTGGGGCAATTTTCAATTGTCTCACCCCCGTGGGAACCAATATTTTTAGGTGGACGAGTGCGAAAGGGACTGAGAATATCTTGCAGAGGAAGAACATCAGCAGCAATAGGGACAGTAGTGACAACTCATGTTGAGTATGTTGTCTGTCGTGTTTTATAGATAGAAGTCCTATGTGTCGTCTCTGTACTCTCAGGTCCTCAGAGTTAGTACTTAGTGCTTTTAATGTATCGTTTTGAGATTTTTGGCTTGATGCCTCGAGGTTATTATGTTGTCTGTGTTTAGCTTTTAACAAGGCAGTTGATGTTGTAACCCTCGAGAAGAGATGGTATAAGATATATACTTATGAACCATGATGTAAATGTAATACATTGGTTATTGTTGAAAGATTTTTCCTATGATTGGGTCTCTTTGAAAAAGGTTTTAATTTTTAGTGATTTTCTGTAATCCGCTGCTTAGTGAACACTTCCGCATTAGTTAATTATGTTTTTGTTAGTTGGATGCTACAATTTAGTTGGTATCAGAGCTCTAGGTTCGTTGAGTCTACAGAGACATAGGACTAAGGTAGTAGAGTTTGTTCTGGTATCATCTAGTGTATCTGATAATGTCTTCTGCTCATATAAGAGAAGAAGAACTTAAAGATGACTGGGTCACATGAGGAGATTGCTGCTGAGAGCAACAATATTGCACCAAGAAGATGTGCATGGGAGCAGGCAAGAGAGAGACAATTGCCTAAGAGTCTCCTAGTTGATCTATTATTGATAAGAAAATCTTTCTTTAAGTATAACTGTTGGGCAGATTAGGGCAACAGTAATGCATATAGTGGACTGGATACTAGCTTTACGATCTAGGTTATCAGTCCTTAATACAGAAGTTTGAGCTTTAAAAGAGTTCCTAAATGACTTAGTCATGTTGGAACAAGGGAAAGTCATGTGTGTATAATGATATTAAAAGTGAGGAATATGATCGCAAATAAAGTGCATACTACCTAATCTCAGTATTTATATACCCTGGCCAGGTATACAACTATTGATGATAAAGTGGGTATGGAAACTCTTAGATTGTTGTCTTTTTTATTGCTCTGATCAAGTAGTCATTCTGAGACAATCAAATGAGTATCATGAATTAGGAATATGGAATGAATAAATGTGTCATATCCTATGCATAAGAAAGAGAAGTCTGAGATAATCTCAGATGAGCATGTTGTATGTGGAACTAAAAGTGTACTCCTCATAAGATAAGAATAAGAATGAGGGAGATGAACCCTGTTCAACAATGCTGCAAGCATAATAAAGATCTTTCCCATAATGAGGAAATGGGAATTGTGATGAGATCATGAGATGATCATAAACATGCTAGATAATAATAAAGAAAGGGATAATGACATGCAATCATCCTTACAAATTTCAATGCTAAAGGCAAGGAACCTAGGATGAGATAAAAAGTAAATGGTTTATGAATAATTGAAAATACATAAATTAATAAGAGGAATATGAATCCTTGTTTTCTTTCCTTTCAGGGACATGGCAATCAAGTGGGTCTTAGGACACTTGATGTGCATAAGATAAATGTGTTCATGTGATGGATACTTAGAAAAGTATCAGTTATCTTGGACTTTGGTCCCAAGATGAGGACATGAAACAATTAACGTTCCAAGATGAAAGGAAGAGATATATATGATGTGTTTCCAACACATGTGATAGATACCAAGGTGAAAGATTCTGGTATCTGAGAGTTATCAGATGGGTTAGGTTGGCTACCTAGAGTGGTTAACTGTGAAATTAGTCTGATTATAATAATATGAACATTATATGTTAGGGGTTTATGCTCTGCATAAACATGATATTAATAAAGAATGTACGATGCTTCTCTGAATAAGAAAAGTGTTATTTGACACAAAGTTGACTCTATAGTCAATGATGAGGGACAGTGGGGCATGTGCCTTGTGTGTTGATTCTATGAGAATCTTGTATGGAAACACTTGGTGCTGATCAAAGTTTTATGGTGTCTCTATAATAAGGAGATGATATGTGAATACTAGATAGTATGATGAATAAAATACATTTGTCTTCCTTTATCTGGATTTCGAGGACGAAATCCTTGTTAGGGGTTTATAATTTGTAACACCCCTGACCTGGTTTATACTTTAACCCTAGGTGTTTTGATTAAGAAAGATGATTAAATGCTTAATCTTATCTTGTGAAAGGTAATTAGGGTTAAAGAGGAACTTATATTGCAATTCTAGTCCTTTTTGAACATTGTTGAAATCAATGTTTTGCCTGTTTTGGACTAAAGTGCAAATTACCCAAGTTGAGGGGTTTAAGTGCAAATTGTTCATGATAATATGTTCCTCATGTGTTGAAGCATCATTAGAGTAAATATGATGCTGAGGTATGGCTTATGGAAGCCTGAATACCAAGAAAGAGCTGATAAAGCAATGTATGTGCATGAAAACCTAGTTTTGGTGTAATGAGCAAATTAGCCAAAACCTAGGGTTCAATATGCAAATTACCACTTCAATAAGGTCCTTAATGTTCCTTGGCATCATGTAGAGAAAAGAAAATGAGAGGGGTGCCTCATTTGAATTAAGTTGGAGGAGAGAGAATCTTGATATTAAAATAATCAAGATTTAATCATAAGTGAAACCCTAATTCAAATTAGGGCAAAAATGAATGTATTAATTAAAGGGCCTTCAACCAAAATGTTATTGGTTGATTTTGAATAAAGATGGACGTTCTTTTTCCAAGATAAGGAACGAAAATATCCTAAGGAGGTGAATACCACTCACCATTATTATAAGGAAAAGAAAACCCACTCACATATGGATATTAATATAATAAGCATTAAGGTGCTTAATTTGATTTTCTTTAAATCATGGATAATGAAGAAGAAGAATAAGAGGCAATGAAGATAGACTCGTCCTTAAGGATTTTGAGGGGAATTTGAGGGGGAAGAGGCGGCCATATTTTTGGAATTTAATGCATTTTAATAATGCATTTTCTCTCTCATCAATTTTCTTATAAAAGTACCTTTACCAAGCCAAAACAAAGGCTATTTCGGATTCTTTTCTTTCCTATTGCTTGGAAAACGACTAAGGAGCTGTGGAGGATCAGGAGGACGACCCCAACCTGTTGGTAAGGTCCTTGACCTTCGTTCTCCTTGATTCCATGGTGGAAATAAAAAATAAATCATTGATTTCTTCTTATTTTGATCTCCTCTTCAACCCTAGCCAACTTTTTCATCCAAAAGCTTGAGGACGAGTTTAGGGGGAGTTGCTAGAGCTTCATCCACCATTAATGGCGTGAGCTTGAAGCTTTGGAGCTCAATTGGAGGTGGGTTTTATAACTCAAACCCTTAATCATTGCTATTGCATCAATCAATTATGCTTTGTTGATTGTTTTCTTCAATTTGAAACATACTTGTTTCTTTGCTGCAATTTCCATCAAGAACGGTTGCTGTTCTTGGTTGTTCGAAGGAAGGGGATGATGAAATTATCCTAGATGCTTATCCAAAGAAAAGTACCAAGCCAAATGGTCTTGATAGCTACTCCAAATCGAATTGAATTAAATGCTGATTTTCAACCTGATCAACTTGACCTGTTTGGGCAAACGGTTTCAAGACCGTTTGATATGGTTGACCAAGCATTGACCGTTTGTGAATATTGTTCCTAATTATGTAGGCTAATGACCCTCCAAATTTGAGGGGTTAACTCCAAAGGAATCGTGAGTTGAAGGACAATCAATTAGATAAATCGAATTGAATTAAATAATGATTTTCAACCTCATCAACTTGACCTGTTTTGGAAAACGGTTTCAAGACCATTTGAGTGTGTTGACCAAGTGTTGACCGTTTAGGATTCCTGTTCATAATGATTTTGGTTAATGACCCACCATATTTTAGGGGTTAACTCCCAAGGAATCGTGATTTGAAGCCTAATCAATTAGGGAAACCTAATTGAATTAAGTGCTGATTTTCAACCTGATTTAATTGACCTTTTTGAGTAAATGGTCTCAAGACCGTTTGAATGTGTTGACCAAGGGTTGACTGTTCGGGATTACTGTTCCTAATGATGTGTTCTAATGACTCACCAAATTTGAGTGATTAACTCCCAAGGAATAGTGAGTTGAAGGCTATTCAATTAAGCAAACCCTAATTGTTTATGGAAGCAATAACTATGTCAAACATAGTTGTTTGTATTTGATCGGATGGTTGATGTAACCAAATCAAGTGGAGAGAATGATAGAAATGAATTCATACATGAGTATGATTCATATGGTGATTTAGGGTAGGATCCTTAGTAAAGAGATCAAGAAACCCTAATTGAGTAGGTTAACGAACCCTAACCCTGATTTAGGGAAATTCTGAGTAAAACCCTAATCTAGGGTAATAGTGTAACCCTAATTAAGGGTAATAGTGTAATACTAATTAAGGGTAATGACTTGGGTAACTCTAATTTAAGGTAATGAAATGCCAAACCCTAATTGGATGAATAATGAATCCCTAATTTATGGGTAATTGAATGAAACCCTAATTGGGATGATTAGTGAAACCCTAATTGAGGGCGATTCCATGAGAAACTCTAATTGAGGATGATTCCATGTGAAACCCTAATTGAGGGCGATGTCATATGAAACCATAAACCTAACACAGAGTAAAGCTATGTAAACCCTAAATTTGGGCTATAGTGCATGGAATTCTAATCATGGGCAATATGATGATAAATCATAACCCTAATGTCTGGGTAATGATATGAGTAAACCTTAATGATGAAATAATGAGTAATACCCTATAATGATGAAAAATCTCAAGTGGTTGAATATAGGCAACCTTATAATAGGCAATGCCTTAATTTGAGATGAGTCCATATCATTGAAGATAGTTGGACAATCCTTGTGTGTGATCTATGCACATCATGGTAAAGGTGATAGGTTGGTGGATAAAAGTATTAAGATGTGAAATTCCTTATTATAAGATAAGTTAATAAACTCATGTAAGATAGAAGTGATGACGGAAGTGATACATCGAGACATGATAGATATCACATTTAGAATTTCAGGGTTGATATACCTTGATGCATCTCAAATCCAATATTTTTGGATAAGATACACAAGGAGAGTGTTATGTAAATTGTTACAATGAAATGTAATGAGTTTAACATACTTGATAAGTAATCTAAAATGAGTATGATGTAATCATACCATGATAAGGATGAGAGATAAACTCGTACCTTGTGTTGATGATCATTTAATGATAAATGATAAGAATATTAAATACTTGGAATGTCGATGGATGCTCCTAGATGTATGGAACAATATATTAGGGTTGGATTGATAAAATGAACATGAAACCCTAATTGATGTGATAGTATGATGGTCTTAATGACCTTTGGGCATGGTTGAGCCCTGAATGAGGTGTATTCCTCTTATGTTGATAAGGGTTGATACCCTGTGATATTGTGAAAAGGATTTATATCATGTGATAGCATGATGACTGGTGTAGTCTCATGAATGGCAAGTGAATATTACCATGTGATGATGAGATGAGAAATTATGTTTCATATGTTTTATATCTTTTCAGGTTTTGATATTTATATGCTTGCTAGAAGTGAATTAGGGTTTGTATGTCCACTTGTTTGATGCAGCCTTAATTCACCCAATTGGCATAACTAATCAAGTGCAACTCTAATCATGTAGTGTCCTGTGTCATAGATCCATCTGAGTGTCAGAACTTGCCAGATGGTGAAACGAGTATTCCTAAGGGAAACTCGGAGCGCATACTGATGAGTATGCGGGGTGCTTGTCATCCCGAATTCAAGTGTTTAGGGAGGATGACTGCGGTCATACCTAGCCCTTAGTTGAGAACGGCTGCGGTCGTGTCTCGGTGATTATATATGTGATGATATTAGAGGACAACTGCGGTTGTACCTCAGATGGTAGGGTATGCGTACCCACCTCTTTCACTAGTGCTGTGACCTGTACCAAGGACGGACTAGGCTGTTAGCAGCTTGACCTTTTGTGTCATTGTGGTGGACCCGTACTGACCGGGGGCGGAGAAGATCTTAGGAGTCCGGCTCTTCCTAGATCTTGTATGGCACTGATTTTGACTTAGCAGTGGTCAGTTGGATTTTGAGTAGTATCCTCAATTTCCCAGGACATAATAAAATATATAATACAGCCGTATAGCATATTTGTTTAGGGTTATACATGACGCTTCACATTGGATGATAACCCTTGTTTGTTCTCTTTACATAAAGATGATGCTTAGTGCAACTAAGAGATAGTAATTATACTTATGTTGTGGATATGCATAAGACTGTAAATGTGTACATACAATAGTCATGCTTATGTTGATATCCTACTGCTACTGTTGATTATAATCATGATGCTAGATATCTCATGTTGATAGTTATGTTTTGCATGCTATCCATGCCTCTATAATTAGAAATACATGACAGAGGCTTAATGCCTGTAATTAGATTTGGTTAAAGTCCAATGCCTGGTTGTGTAATCAGGATTGGTATAGTCCAATGCCTGAAACATTTATACCTGATTGATATAGTTTAATGCTTAAATAAGACATGATAATTTATATAATCACATGTTTGGCATAAGTGAATACCTGTTTAGCAGATTGGCTAAGGCCAACAAATAAAAACAAGAATGAATCATGGGTGACACATCAGAATAATGAATGACATGAGCAAAGCTTGAGATGTTGAAAATGTATGGTAGATAAATGTTATACACGTTCTTTCTATTTCTTATAAAGAGAATAGATGAATTACTGTTCAATCATAGATAGGTGTAATACTTTAAAAGATGAGAATGATCTAAACTGCTTATCCTCTGCTCAGTTTTATATTAATTAAACTACAATAATGATGTTTCTGGCAGAGAGTTATATCTCTCGCTGGGGCAATTTTCAATTGTCTCACCCCCGTGGGAACCAATATTTTTAGGTGGACGAGTGCGAAAGGGACTGAGAATATCTTGCAGAGGAAGAACATCAGCAGCAATAGGGACAGTAGTGACAACTCATGTTGAATATGTTGTCTGTCATGTTTTGTAGATAGAAGTCCTATGTGTTGTCTCTGTACTCTCAGGTCCTCAGAGTTAGTACTTAGTGCTTTTAATGTATCGTTTTGAGATTTTTGGCTTGATGCCTCGAGGTTATTATGCTGTCTGTGTTTAGCTTTTAACAAGGCAGTTGATGTTGTAACCCTCGAGAAGAGATGGTATAAGATATATACTTATGAACCATGATGTAAATGTAATACATTGGTTATTGTTGAAAGATTTTTCCTATGATTGGGTCTCTTTGAAAAAGGTTTTAATTTTTAGTGATTTTCTATAATCCGCTGCTTAGTGAACACTTCCGCATTAGTTAATTATGTTTTTGTTAGTTGGATGCTACAATTTAGTTGGTATCAGAGCTCTAGGTTCGTTGAGTCTACAGAGACATAGGACTAAGGTAGTAGAGACTGTTCTGGTATCATCTAGTGTATCTGATAATGTCTTCTGCTCATATAAGAGAAGAAGAACTTAAAGATGACTGGGTCACATGAGGAGATTGCTGCTGAGAGCAGCAATATTGCACCAAGAAGAGGTGCATGGGAGCAGGCAAGAGAGAGACAATTGCCTAAGAGTCTCCTAGTTGATCTATTTATGATAAGAAAATCTTTCTTTAAGTATTACTGTTGGGCAGATTAGGGCAACAGTAATGCATATAGTGGACTGGATACTAGCTTTACGATCTAGGTTATCAGTCCTTAATACAGAAGTTTGAGCTTTAAAAGAGTTCCTAAATGACTTAGTCATGTTGGAACAAGGGAAAGTCATGTGTGTATAATGATATTAAAAGTGAGGAATATGATCGCAAATAAAGTGCATTCTACCTAATCTCAGTATTTATATACCCTGGCCAGGTATACAACTATTGATGATAAAGTGGGTATGGAAACTCTTAGATTGTTGTCTTTTTGATTGCTCTGATCAAGTAGTCATTCTGAGACAATCAAATGAGTATCATGAATCAGGAATATGGAATGAATAAATGTGTCTTATCCTATGCATAAGAAAGAGAAGTCTGAGATAATCTCAGATGAGCATGTTGTATGTGGAACTAAAAGTGTACTCCTCATAAGATAAGAATAAGAATGAGGGAGATGAACCCTGTTCAACAATGCTGCAAGCATAATAAAGATCTTTCCCATAATGAGGAAATGGGAATTGTGATGAGATCATGAGATGATCATAAACATGCTAGATAATAATAAAGAAAGGGATAATGACATGCAATCATCCTTACAAATTTCAATGCTAAAGGCAAGGAACCTAGGATGAGATAAAAAGTAAATGGTTTATGAATAATTGAAAATACATAAATTAATAAGAGGAATATGAATCCTTGTTTTCTTTCCTTTCAGGGACATGGCAGTCAAGTGGGTCTTAGGACACTTGATGTGCATAAGATAAATGTGTTCATGTGATGGATACTTAGAAAAGTATCAGTTATCTTGGACTTTGGTCCCAAGATGAGGACATGAAACAATTAACGTTCCAAGATGAAAGGAAGAGATATATATGATGTGTTTCCAACACATGTGATAGATACCAAGGTGAAAGATTCTGGTATCTGAGAGTTATCAGATGGGTTAGGTTGGCTACCTAGAGTGGTTAACTGTGAAATTAGTCTGATTATAATAATATGAACATTATATGTTAGGGGTTTATGCTCTGCATAAACATGATATTAATAAAGAATGTACGATGCTTCTCTGAATAAGAAAAGTGTTATTTGACACAAAGTTGACTCTATAGTCAATGATGAGGGACAGTGGGGCATGTGCCTTGTGTGTTGATTCTATGAGAATCTTGTATGGAAACACTTGGTGCTGATCAAAGTTTTATGGTGTCTCTATAATAAGGAGATGATATGTGAAGACTAGATAGTATGATGAATAAAATACATTTGTCTTCCTTTATCAGGATTTCGAGGACGAAATCCTTGTTAGGGGTTTATAATTTGTAACACCCCTGACCTGGGTTATACTTTAACCCTAGGTGTTTTGATTAAGAAAGATGATTAAATACTTACTCTTATCTTGTGAAAGGTAATTAGGGTTCAAGAGGAACTTATATTGCAATTCTAGTCCTTTTTGAACATTGTTGAAATCAATGTTTTGCCTGTTTTGGACTAAAGTGCAAATTACCCAAGTTGAGGGGTTTAAGTACAAATTGTTCATGATAATATGTTCCTCATGTGTTGAAGCATAATGAGAGTAAAGATGATGCTGAGGTATGGCTTATGGAAGCCTGAATACCAAGAAAGAGCTGATAAAGCAATGTATGTGCATGAAAACCTAGTTTTGGTGTAATGAGCAATTTACCCAAAACCTAGGGTTCAATATGCAAATTACCACTTCAATAAGGTCCTTAATGTTCCTTGGCATCATGTAGAGCAAATAAAATGAGAGGGGTGCCTCATTTGAATTAAGTTGGAGGAGAGAGAATCTTGATATTAAAATAATCAAGATTTAATCATAAGTGAAACCCTAATTCAAATTAGGGCAAAAATGAATGTATTAATTAAAGGGCCTTCAACCAAAATGTTATTGGTTGATTTTGAATAAGGATGGACGTTCTTTTTACAAGATAAGGAACGAAAATATCCTAAGGAGGTGAAATTCCACTCACCATTATTATAAGGAAAAGAAAACCCACTCACATATGGATATTAATATAATAAGCATTAAGGTGCTTAATTTGATTTTCTTTAAATCATGGATAATGAAGAAGAATAAGAGGCAATGAAGATAGCCTCGTCCTTAAGGATTTTGTGGGGAATTTGAGGGGGAAGAGGCGGGCATATTTTTGGAATTTAATGCATTTTAATAATGCATTTTCTCTCTCATCAATTTTCTTATAAATGTACCTTTACCAAGCCAAAACAAAGGCTATTTCGGATTCTTTTCTTTCCTCTTGCTTGGAAAACGACTAAGGAGCTGTGTAAGAGCAGGAGGACGACCCCAACCTGTTGGTAAGGTCCTTGACCTTCGTTCTCCTTGATTCCATGGTGGAAATCAAAAATAAATCATTGATTTCTTCTTATTTTGATCTCCTCTTCAACCCTAGCCAACTTTTTCATCCAAAAGCTTGAGGACGAGTTTAGGGGGAGTTGCTAGAGCTTCATCCACCATTAATGGCGTGAGCTTGAAGCTTTGGAGCTCAATTGGAGGCGGGTTTTATAACTCAAACCCTTAATCATTGCTATTGCATCAATCAATTATGCTTTGTTGATTGTTTTCTTCAATTTGATACATACTTGTTTCTTTGCTGCAATTTCCATCAAGAACGGTTGCTGTTCTTGGTTGTTCGAAGGAAGTGGATGATGAAATTATCCTAGATGCTTATCCAAAGAAAAGTACCAAGCCAAATGGTCTTGATAGCTACTCCAAATCGAATTGAATTAAATGCTGATTTTCAACCTGATCAACTTGACCTATTTGGGAAAACGGTTTCAAGACCATTTGATATGGTTGACCAAGCGTTGACCGTTTGGGAATATTGTTCCTAATTATGTAGGATAATGACCCTCCAAATTTGAGGGGTTAACTCCAAAGGAATCGTGAGTTGAAGGCCAATCAATTAGATAAATCGAATTGAATTAAATGATGATTTTCAACCTGATCAACTTGACTTGTTTGGGAAAACGGTTTCAAGACCATTTGAGTGTGTTGAACAAGCATTGAGCGTTTAGGATTCCTGTTCATAATGATTTTGGTTAATAACCCACCAAATTTTAGGGATTAACTCCCAAGGAATCGTGAGTTGAAGCCTAATCAATTAGGGAAACCTAATTGAATTAAGTGCTGATTTTCAACCTGATTTAATTGACCTTTTTGAGTAAACGGTCTCAAGACCATTTGAATGCGTTGACCAAGGGTTGACTGTTTGGGATTACTGTTCCTAATGATGTGTTCTAATGACTCACCAAATTTGAGTGATTAACTCCCAAGGAATCGTGAGTTGATGGCTATTCAATTAAGCAAACCCTAATTGTTTATGGAAGCAATAACTATGTCAAACATAGTTGTTTGTATTTGATCGGATGGTTGATGTAACCAAATCAAGTGGAGAGAATGATAGAAATGAATTCATACATGAGTATGATTCATATGGTGATTTAGGGTAGGATCCTTAGTAAAGAGATCAAGAAACCCTAATTGAGTAGGTTAACGAACCCTAACCCTAATTTAGGGAAATTCTGAGTAAAACCCTAATCTAGGGTAATAGTGTAACCCTAATTAAGGGTAATAGTGTAATCCTAATTAAAGGTAATGACTTGGGTAACTATAATTTAAGGTAATGAAATGCCAAACCCTAATTGGATGAATAATGAATCCCTAATTTATGGGTAATTGAATGAAACCCTAATTGGGATGATTAGTGAAACCCTAATTGAGGGTGATTCCATGAGAAACTCTAATTGAGGATGATTCCATGTGAAACCCTAATTGAGGGCGATGTCATATGAAACTATAAACCTAACACAGAGTAAAGCTATGTAAACCCTAAATTTGGGCTATAGTGCATGGAATTCTAATCATGGGCAATATGATGATAAATCATAAACCTAATGTCTGGGTAATGATATGAGTAAACCTTAATGATGAAATAATGAGTAATACCCTATAATGATGAAAAATCTCAAGTGGTTGAATATAGGCAACCTTATAACAGGCAATGCCTTAATTTGAGATGAGTCCATATCATTGAAGATAGTTGGACAATCCTTGTGTGTGATCTATGCACATCATGGTAAAGGTGATAGGTTGGTGGATGAAAGTATTAAGATGTGAAATTCCTTATTATAAGATAAGTTAATAAACTCATGTAAGATAGAGGTGATGACGGAAGTGATACATTGAGACATGATAGATATCACATTTAGAATTTCAGGGTTGATATACCTTGATGCATCTCAAATCCAATATTTTTGGATAAGATACACAAGGAGAGTGTTATGTAAATTGTTACAATGAAATGTAATGAGTTTAACATACTTGATAAGTAATCTAAAATGAGTATGATGTAATCATACCATGATAAGGATGAGAGATAAACTCATACCTTGTGTTGATGATCATTTAATGATAAATGATAAGAATATTAAATACTTGGAATGTCGATGGATGCTCCTAGATGTATGGAACAATATATTAGGGTTGGATTGATAAAATGAACATGAAACCCTAAATGATGTGATAGTATGATGGTCTTAATGACCTTTGGGCATGGTTGAGCCCTGAATGAGGTGTATTCCTCTTATGTTGATAAGGGTTGATACCCTGTGATATTGTGAAAAGGATTTATATCATGTGATAGCATGATGACTGGTGTAGTCTCATGAATGGCAAGTGAATATTACCATGTGATGATGAGATGAGAAATTATGTTTCATATGTTTTATATCTTTTCAGGTTTTGATATTTATATGCTTGCTAGAAGTGAATTAGGGTTTGTATGTCCACTTGTTTGATGCAGCCTTAATTCACCCAATTGGCATAACTAATCAAGTGCAACTCTAATCATGTAGTGTCTTGTGCCATAGATCCATCTGAGTGTCAGAACTTGCCAGATGGTGAAACGAGTATTCCTAAGGGAAACTCGGAGCGTATACTGATGAGTATGCGGGGTGCTTGTCATCCTGAATTCAAGTGTTTAGGGAGGATGACTGCGGTCATACCTAGCCCTTAGTTGAGAATGGCTGCAGTCGTGTCTCGGTGATTATATATGTGATGATATTAGAGGACAATTGCGGTTGTACCTCAGATGGTAGGGTATGCGTACCCACCTCTTTCACTAGTGTCGTGACCTGTACCAAGGATGGACTAGGCTGTTAGCAGCTTGACCTTTTGTGTCACTGTGGCGGACCCGTACTGACCGGGGGCAGAGAAGATCTTAGGATTCCGGCTCTTCCTAGATCTTGTATGGCACTGATTTTGACTTAGCAGTGGTCAGTTGGATTTTGAGTGGTATCCTCAATTTCCTCAGGACATAATAAAAGATATAATACAGCCGTATAGCATATCTGTTTAGGGTTATACATGACGCTTCACATTGGATGATAACCCTTGTTTGTTCTCTTTACATAAAGATGATGCTTAGTGCAACTAAGAGATAGTAATTATACTTATGTTGTGGATATGCATAAGACTGTAAATGTGTACATACAATAGTCATGCTTATGTTGATATCCTACTGCTACTGTTGATTATAATCATGATGCTAGATATCTCATGTTGATAGTTATGTTTCGCATGCTATCCATGCCTCTATAATTAGAAATACATGACAGAGGCTTAATGCCTGTAATTAGATTTGGTTAAAGTCCAATGCCTGGTTGTGTAATCAGGATTGGTATAGTCCAATGCCTGAAACATTTATACCTGATTGATGTAGTTTAATGCTTAAATAAGACATGATAATTTATATAATCACATGTTTGGCATAAGTGAATACCTGTTTAGCAGATTGGCTAAGGCCAACAAATAAAAACAAGAATGAATCATGGGTGACACATCAGAATAATGAATGACATGAGCAAAGCTTGAGATGTTGAAAATGTATGGTAGATAAATGTTATACACGTTCTTTCTATTTCTTATAAAGAGAATAGATGAATTACTGTTCAATCATAGATAGGTGTAATACTTTAAAAGATGAGAATGATCTAAACTGCTTATCCTCTGCTCAGTTTTATATTAATTAAACTACAATAATGATGTTTCTGGCAGAGAGTTATATCTCTCGCTGGGGCAATTTTCAATTGTCTCACCCCCGTGGGAACCAATATTTTTAGGTGGACGAGTGCGAAAGGGACTGAGAATATCTTGCAGAGGAAGAACATCAGCAGCAATAGGGACAGTAGTGACAACTCATGTTGAGTATGTTGTCTGTCGTGTTTTGTAGATAGAAGTCCTATGTGTCGTCTCTATACTCTCAGGTCCTTAGAGTTAGTACTTAGTGTTTTTAATGTATCGTTTTGAGATTTTTGGCTTGATGCCTCGAGGTTATTATGCTGTCTGTGTTTAGCTTTTAACAAGGCAGTTGATGTTGTAACCCTCGAGAAGAGATGGTATAAGATATATACTTATGAACCATGATGTAAATGTAATACATTGGTTATTGTTGAAAGAGTTTTCCTATGATTGGGTCTCTTTGAAAAAGGTTTTAATTTTTAGTGATTTTCTGTAATCCGCTGCTTAGTGAACACTTCCGCATTAGTTAATTATGTTTTTGTTAGTTGGATGCTACAACTGATGTACGACTAGGCACCACTCTTTACTTGTGAAGTCATAAGTGTTATGGACTTTCACTTCCAACGTGAAATGGGCCTGCAGGGTCACACACATAGGATTTAACCTGGAAGAGGAGTTTATCCACAAACGATGTTTAGATTGATTACTAAAGGAGTTTAGTAGTTCAATTAAACACTTAATCGATTGATAGCTCAGTATCATAGTGTTCAAGGTGTTTGACCGATTGATTAGAGTATCAGATTGATTGAAACTGCAATTGACTGATTTTGCACAGTCTGCACTCCCAACCGACCGGCTCATGTGATGAACTGATCGGCTCAGGTTGGTGAACCGATCGGCTCAAGTGGTGAGTCGATCGGCTCATGTATCAATGAAATGATTGGCTCAATTGTTGAACTGGTCGATTCGTGTGACCAACTGAGATCGTTTGGAAAGTCAGAAAACTCTTTTTGCAAAAACATATTTGCTTCACTTGTACTAATTCGATTTGGACAAGGACTAATATTTGATTAGTCAGAAACAAACATGTAAACTCAATTCGAGTTGGACCAGGACCACAAATTGATCGGCTCATGCTTGCACCGATCGGCTCAGGTGCCCCAACCGATCAGTTTAGCTATGAACCGATCAGATCAGGTCCCCAACCGACTGTTTCATGCTTGAAACGATCGGTTCAGCTGACGCAGTTGGTTGTTTTGTAGAAAATCTCGAACCCTTCTACTCCTGCTTTAATCCCGCATTGCCCGGGGTAGAGAACCATGTCCCATGACCCTCTTATATATATAGGGTAGTGGGGGCTTCTCAGGAACAACAACTCAGAACACTAGTTGCTCTGCAAAGTTGTCGTTCTCTCTAGTTTTGGTAACCGAGAGAGCCCGAGCAAATGTTACCCGACAAGGGAGGCACAGCAAGGGAAAGACAACTACAGAAAGGCAACTGGTTGTAGGAGAGTGTCGGTGACTAGTACACCGACAGGAGGGTGCGACTCCTTCCGATTCCTTATGGGACAAGGAGATCGGAGTTCCAGGTGGTCCGTGTAGACTACTACAAAGGCGGGAGACTTATGCCGCTCGGAGGACAGCTGTCAATCCCGACAGTCCCGGTGAGACCAGGAGCTGCACAGACACCGTCCAAGACCAGAGGTGAAGACCACCCAAGCCGCGAGGTAACGTTGCCGAGCAAGCCTCGGGACAAGATATGTCTCTACAAACCATCCTTCCTACTGTATAGACGTTAACACGGTTCCTTTATTCTGGGTTTGGGAGAAGAAAATTTTGGTTTCCGCTGCCTTCTCTGTCTCCCCTAAAACCCTAATACCTTCGTATATGATGGGTGTATTCAGGCTGCTGGATGATACAATTGATGACATAATAAGAATGCTTGCTAACTTCTGGTGGGGTTGTAAAGATGGGAAGAGAAAAATGCACTGGATGTCATGGGAAGAGAAAAATGCACTCAAAAAAGAATGGTGTCCTGGGTTTTAGGGACCTCAAGGTTTTCAACACAACACTACTGGCTAAACAAGCTTGGAGGCTACACAATGAACCAACATCAATGGCAGCTACTATCCTCAAATCAAGGTACTACAAAAACTGTGATTTCTCTGAAGCGGTTAGAGGGTACGATCCAAGCTACTCATGGTGCGGCATTTGGGGTGCTAAGGCTCTGTTGAGGGAAGGTCTGAGATGGAATAGCAACAGGGAATCAACTACAAATATATGGCTCGAAGATTGGATACCATTGAGACAGGGAGTCGGTGTTATGAATGAGGAATTTACTGGCTATATTCCTACAACTGTCAAGGAGCTCATATGTCCTGAGAGTAACTTATGGGACCTCAGATTGCTGAAGAAACTTCTTGTGGAGGAACAGGTTGATGCGATATGAAAAATTCCTATTACTTATTCCCAACCAGCAACAAGGTACTGGTATCCCAACCATGATGGCCTCTTCACAGTGAGGTCTTCCTACTGGCTGGGACTCAACGGACATAGAAATGTTGTACAAAATAAGCAAACTTCCCTCCAGACGGAGTTGTGGCCTGCAATATGGAAGTTGAACCTGCGACCAAAAATAAAACATTTCCTTTGGAGGTGTGCTTCTAATCAACTCCCTGTTCTATCAAACCTTAAGGGACGCCATGTGTGCCAGACGGACCTGTGCGAGATATGCAAAAGAGAAGTCGAGACAACTATCCACTCATTGCTCCATTGTACCCATGCCTCGGTTATTTGGAATCGGAGCATCTTCAGCCCATCCTTTCAGGGAGCCCGTCACACCAGTTCAATGAGTTGCTACTTTGGTTCATCACTAAAGGGAACGAGGACTCCACCCGCCTTTTTGCTGCTGCTTGTCTTTCAGCCAGGATTTGCATAAATAAGGCTATGTTTGAAAATGAACTGCCCCAACCTCTCATTACTGCTCATGGTATCCAACACTGGGTACAATCTTACAAAGATGAAACCAACTACATGGGTTCCCCAGCGGCTTCAATCCTCACTCGCCTCAGCTATAGATGGAGGCCTCCTGCGCAGGGATACATAAAGATTAATGTGGATGTTGCGTTTTCACCGCACAATATGATCAGTGTAGTGGCCATTTACAGTGATCATAATAGCAAAACGCTGTTGATGGCTGCCAAAACCTTTAGTGCTGGTTGGAATGTGATTACTGTTGAAGCCTACGCTATCCGTTATGCTTTAGAAGTGGCTGAAGAAAGAGGTCTGAATCTTGTTGAGGTCGAAACAGACACCCTGAACGTATATAACAGAGTTACCAGTGATTTTCTTGGTGCCAGTCCGCTGATGGTGATGTTTCAGGAGATTAGATCAGCTACTAGGCTTTTCTCTTCAGTTATCTTCTCTCATACCTTCAGAGAAGGTAATGATGCGGCTCACTCTTTGGCTAGACTAGGCGTGGGAGGGATTTTGGGAAAGATTTTCACTAGTTTGTTCCCGATCAAGCTATGTGAGCCTTTTGTGGCTAGTTGTTAAACTAATACAAAGGGCATCTATTATAAAAAAAAAATAGCCGCGCAGTAATCAATACCAAACGGTCTTCGATTGAGGGCCAACAATATTAATGGTCGTGATGTGAAGTTGGAGTCATTGGGAGCTTGCATGAAAATGTATATATATATGCATGCATTATATTCTCATAGTATGGGTTGCATATCTAGTAATTGATGGAATGTATTATAACAGAAGCAACTCACATAACAATAATTGAATCGTGTATAGTAAAGATAACAGAGATATATTCGAACATTAAAAGTCCAAACAAATGAAAGACACACCATTCAAGATTTCTTATGACAATGTGGCACGAAGAAGAAGGAAAACACAACATCTAATTAGGCAAGCAACAACACAACGTATATGTTGGTGTAGTGTCCTGTATGGAAAATTTTTAATACCAACCTTGGATTAGTTAGTAAATTGGAATGGCATGGATGGAGCAGATAGAATGATGTGGAAGTTTCACGTGTTGTAGAAGGCGGAAAATAAAGAACATGACTTTTTGGCTATTCTATTGTGCTATATGCTGAAAATTTTCATACCCTGCAAAACTCGACAATCGAGTGAAATTCTGGAAATGTACCTGATGATCAACGGATATTCTTAGACTGATACTAGCATGAAAGAGAGGCTGATGAAGGAGTGTGATATCCTGCACGCGCGATGAATGACAGGCCCTCTAGCGGCTCCTGCACGGAGACGGTCAGTGCACGTTGACGGCATGTGGCTGCGATGATGAGCATAGTGCGTGCTATCGGGGAGGGGGTCGCCACGCGAGAGTCGATAGATAGGGAGGAGATCGAGCCATGATTTGAGAGGAGGAGGCGGAAAGGGTGGATCGCATTTAGGAAAGAGAAAGACCATCGCAAGTGAGGAAAGAAGAGCATGAAATTTGGGGATTTGACGTGATTTGTGAGAAAAAAGAAGAGTCGCGCAGGATCTAGGTGAAATGTAAGCGCGTGAAAAGTAGATAAGTAGGAATTTGATTTTGTTTAAATTATGAAAGGGGTATTTGTAATTAAAGATAGTCGTTCCTTTAACATTTGATTAACTATATTTCTTTTACCTACATTATTTATATATTGTAAACAAAAGTGAATTTTAGCTACATATAGAATAAATATAATTAAAATAATTTTAGCTACATATAGAACAGTTCAGTATGTGTTGTGGTTGTGCTATCGATATGAATTTTAGATTGTGTGCCCTTTTGTTGTGCATAGGTGGTAGATGTACATGTATATGTAAGAGAAACAGATATCACACGTGACAGGTTATGGATCTGTATGTAACAAGTTTTCTGATATTGGTGCCTTGTACAATCGGTTTTAAATTTTGGGTGCTTTTTGTTAATCTGCTTGCTTAGTAGTGTTTCCGCATTTAATTTTGAAATAATTTTGTTTTGTGTGACAAAGGGGGTCACAAAAATACTTATAAATTGATCTTTTATATATTAAAAAAAATAAAACTTATTGCCACTCAAAAGGGGCGACAGTGTAACTTGTTGTCCGCCTACCTTCTTAGTTAAAAATACTTGTAAATTGATCTTTTATATATATAAAGAACTTTATTGCTATGTTTATATACAATTATATACTATTTACCGGACATATTAGCCTTCATACGATGTGTGTCTTGGTGATTTGTGCAAGGTAGCTTCACAAGAGGTATAGTTAGAAAGATTTTAAAAATATTTATCTTTCAATATTGCCAGAGTTTCTTTTATCTATTTATTTGTGTGCTTGAAAACTAAAGTAAGACAACTCATTATTTATATATCTTTTTCCATAAAAAATATCTAAAATAGAATTTTTATTTCATGTTATATTTTTTTATTTGAGAATTTCTTTCTCTTATACCAATGGGAAATCAAACCAAAGACATTTCTCTAGCAAATCAATTCTCTCAGCCACTCGGGTGCCACTACTTTAACTCACATTGCAAGTTTTATATTTAGTTGTTAACGTATATAGTATGCTCACTCTTTCTTGTGAGATTTTTTATGAAAAGTGATTCTGACTATATTAAGTTGTCATGATATTTAATCTCCTTTTTTATTAATGTAGACAATTGTTAGGGTATACATTTTGAATTTTTTTTATTCACACTTCAAAAGAAATTTTTGATTTTTATGACCTTGAATAAAGTAAGGCCTACCTTGCAGTGCAACACAAACTCAACATGATCTTTAGTGTATACATGGACAAGTGTATTTCGTATGTGGTTATAAAACAGATATGGAAGGAGAAAGGGATAATGATAGGAAATGGTTGACCGCTAAAATGTGTTGTTTCATAACATGTGCATGGAGAAAGGGATATGGATGAGAGCTACTTAAAAAATGTTGTTTATTACATAAGTACGAGGATGGGGATGGGAGTTTCTTAATAAAAAAATACAATGTACTAGTATGAATCCTATTTATTTAATTTTTTTTTACATATGTATCTAAATAAGTAGTGAAGTCTTGAAAGAAAAAAAATTTCTTCATAATTCGTCGTGATTTTCAATAGGGACAAAATCATGGCCAATTTTCCTATGGATGATGCATCATAGAATATTTCTCTTCACCATCAACATGGCAAACAAACTGCACCTTTTATTTCACTACTATTTCCTTTCCGTTATTCACCATATAACACAGCTTTAACACCCCCCCCCCCCCCAACAACAACAACAAAGGGTAAAATCCTGATTACACCCCTGTGGATAACGAGCATATTCATGAAGTCTTGGCAAAGACCTTGTGACCTGGATCCACGCACTCACTCATCGTCATCTTAGAATTTATTCCATTGTTAGCAGTGTATGACTATGCCTTTGCATGGATGTACATGGACTATCAACTAAGATTTAATGCAGAGTATAGAGAAGTTACAATAGTGTTCATATCTGGGATCCTTGAGGCCACAGCCTCAGTGTGACAAATTTGCTCTTTGGAAGAAAAAAAAACCTGGGAATAGGTGCCTCTAATATTCTCCTTATCCATTAGCCGATGACGGCCCTCGGATTCCTCGTCTTTGTCCATACCAAAAGATATCTCCGGATGGCTTCACAACGCTTCCTTCGCATGTAAGAGAAGATGTCGATTGTCCTCGTATCATCAAATCTTGAACTGTACACAGACCAATATATTTTTCCCATCTTTGCTGATCCTCGGTACGATGCACACACTGCCTGCGTCGACCGGAAATCGTTGCCGGCTGGCTGTGAACGTAGAACATGAGCGGGAGGAGTGATGGGGTTTTTAAGGGAGCAGGAGTAGTGAAGGAGGTCTCCTGCACAAAGAAAGGAAAGGCGAGAGATGACGGAAAAGTAGATTGGGGCAACCACTGTGTTGTTATGTCACGGACATTTGGTTAGAAAGTGGGTGGGCTTTTTTTATTTAATCTGGATAAGATTCGACAACAAAAGCTGTAATACATTTAAGTATATTCTAACCCCAGCTCCGCGCGCGAATATATATATAGTCATTTATTCATTACATATATAGATAACTAATTTTAGTTACCTGTAGATCTATTTTGTAATAAAAAAATATCTATTTGTAATGAGACCGACAACGTTTGTAATAAGGTGACTAAATTTGTAATGCAAACGCTCATTTTGTATTACAGCGTAAATTACTGTCATAAATATCATTTTTATTGTAATCAGATGTGTAATACAAAATGAGTGTGCCTCATTACAAATAGGTATCGTTCTATTATAAAATAGATCCACGGATAACTAAGATTAGTTACCCACATGAGCAGTAAGTGTGTGTGTGTATATATATATATATATATATATATATATATATATATATATATATATATATATATATATATATATATATATATATATATATATATATATAACATGTGCCCTTTGCATTTAATATATCCATCAAAAGACCCTAGATTCACGTACTATAATGATTCATATGTACTTTCTCTTCATACGTGGGTCTTAATTTTTATCTTTCAACACCATTTTGTAGTCACAAGATTCTCTTCTAATACTCAACTAGTTGATTTTCTTAAATTAGTTTCGACATTCATGTATACCAAACATTATTTTTTTAGTTAATATTATTATATGTGTTAGTATAATTGATTAGTTGGGTTCAAAAATTTAAGCCCATTGTACTTTTTTTATTTCTATTCAGCCCATGTACTCCCTGGCTCCTATATATAGGAGACTCAATTCTCTTTTATATTTTACAGACCGTATTACATGGTATTAGAGCAGGAAACTAACTCTGATCCCCACACCTTCTTTTTCGCTCTCTCTTTTCTTTTCTCCCTGGTGGCTGCGGACATTCTTCCTCTACTCCTCTGCTGCGGTTCCATCTCACGTACAAATAACTGCAAAGCTGTTTATTCTAATTCGTTTTGTGCACATGCCTTCTCGTTCCTGTGCATGAAATTGAGTTGGTGGAGGACCACGCTGTCCTTGCATGTTCGTGAGTTGGTCAAGGAGTTAAAGACTTCAACAAATCAATTGATTAATCGCATGCGAGAGGTTTTCTCCGAAAGGCTATGTCCATGATCATGACTTTGTAAACCAGTCAGCAACAAGTCTATTTCAGCCTGATTTTTTATATATACGGAGGTGTACACAGATCTTTACCACCTTGTGTTGACATCGTGATTGTATCCATAGGTGGTTAGTAGCCTAAAATAACAACAACAAAAAGTAAAAAAAAAACAGACAAAAGACCCGTGCTAATTTATAAAACACCAAAACAAAAAGGGACAAAGGTTTAATATTTTTTTTTCTCTCCATGTGGTTTCCCTAATCCACATAGTTGAGTGCTTTTCTTAAAAATTAGGGATTTTATGTTCATCTATCATATTGTGTCATTAATCCGGTAATGCTTTTTCTTTTCCTACTGAGATCCATTCCGGTAGTGCAAATCCTCTTTCTACCGAGTTTCCATTCTGATAGTATTTCTATTTTGCTTTGTTCTTTGTAGCATGCTAAATTCTGGTACCCTTACTCTCTGTTTATACCGTGCTATATTTCAGTACTTTTATTTTTTTTATACCGTGCTCATTGTGGTACTTTTCTTTCTGTTTGTATTGTGCTAATATATCCAGTACTTAACTCACCTCATCATGGGTGATGCTTCTAAGTCAACAATCGTTTATAACGATATGCCGCATATATCTGCTATTAAGTTTAACGATGACAACTTTCTTTTATGGATGAATGTTGTCCAAATATTTCTTGAGTCTCGGGGCAAATTCAAATTTATCACTGAAGACTCATCAACGCTTCCTTACGTGGCTGGGTGACAGGAAACAGTCAAGTTCTCTCATAGCTCTGGGCATGCATGGAGTCATAGGTGGATGTCAAGTACATGTGGCACCGAAACGCTAAGACTATGTGGGAGGAGATGAAATAGCTCTTTACTTAGGAGGACAAATTCATGTGCATGTACAACATCATAGATAAGATCTTCTCCGAACAACAAGGAGAGTGACTCTTGTCTAAGTATTTTGATGCCAAGAAAGCTATGGAAAACTAGCTCAACTTCTTCTCCTCGACAAAGTCTGGTGAAGTCACCAAGGAGCATGAAACTCTTCTGACTGGCCGCTTCCTAGATGGGCTTCATCCTCGCTTTGCTGCAGTCCGACAACTACTCTTGGTTGGTTACAACTCTTCCAACTATGGACCAGACATATGCATGACTGGCCCAGTCTGAGATGCTTTCTACTCACATCTCTCCCACTGCTACATCTGAACTTCCACCTGCAATGGATGTGGTGGCTAGAGGCCGCGGTCGTGGATGACGCCAACGTCTAAAGTGCACTTATTGTGGTAAGTTGGGCCAAACTGAAGATGTATACCACTCGAAGCATGGCTATCCAGCGAACTGCGGGAGAGGACGTGGCAGGGGATCTTCCCATGTCGCTCAAACACATGTTCATGTTAGTCAAGCATCAACCCACCACCTGGTCGTACATTGACTCCACCACAGACATCTTCTTCTCATGTCTCATTGTCAAATGAGGAATACAAACGCCTTCTCCAAGTGGCATAATATTATGGATATCCTCCCCTTGAAAACAACATGACAACCTTTACACCCTCTGAATGGCACATTGGTGACTTGCCTACTAGATCTTCTTTAGCTAATCTAGCCACTGCTCCTCAAGGTAATTTTGGGGCATCTCTGCATACCACAAATCCTAACTGGATTGTGGAATCCGGGGCAACACAACATATGATGTGTTTTCTCCACCTTCTTACTACCTTTGACTCTGTTATTCTGCATCCCTCGATTACTATGGCAGATGACTCAATAAAATGAGTCACTCGTTGTGGAACTATCCCTCTTTCTTCTACACTTAAACTATCTGTTGTCCACTTTGTGACGAACTTCCCATATAATCTCATGTCAGTTGCTGAAATTATTGATTCTCTTTGATGCTTTATGACCTTTGGTCCTTCTGGTTTTGTTCTACGTGATTGGAGGAACTTGATGATGATTGGGCAGGGAGTGTGTACTAGTGATCTTTATTACTTCTCCGCCCCACCACCCAGTCCTACGCATGCATTTCTTGCTTCCACTCCACTACAACTACATCTCCAACTTGGACATCTACCCTTGAAAAAGCTTAAACTCTTAGATAATTCTATTTCTTCATGTTCGTCTATTTATATAATGCTTGTCGTCTAGGAAAACACCATTGTGTGTCCTTTCTAGCTTGTACAACTAAACAATCATCTAATATGTTTGAATTAGTACATAGTGATGTGTGTGGCCCTTTTCGAACTACCAGTTATAATGGATTCAAATACTTTCTTACATTTTTGGATGATTTTTCTAGAATGACCTGGATATACCTCCTTCAAACTCATGATGAAGTTTTTTCACTAATTTGCACATTTCACACAATGAGTTCTGTGCAATTTTTGTCATCCATTAAAATCCTACGTATTGACAATGCTCTTGAATATACACAAAAGGCTATTTCTTCTTTTTTCCAAGATTTTGGGATGACTCATCAACGATCTTGTGCTTATTCTCCACAACAAAATGGTATTACTGAGCGTAAAAATTTTCATCTTTTTGACATTACACTCTATCTTCTCATTCATGCTAATATACCGAAACAATTCTGGTCAGATGTAGTTTTCATACATGTTTTCTCATCAATCGCCAACCTTCTTCGGTTCTTAAACAACAGACTCCCTTTTCTGTTGTCTTTTCACAATCTACACCATTTTCTTTACCTCCTCGGGTTTTTGCCTGTGTCGTCTTCATACATGATTTTGATCCCAAGGCTGACAAACTATCACCCCGAGCTATTTGAACGGTGTTTCTCGGCTACCCCTTCTCTCAAAAAGGGTACATGTGTCTTGACCCTACCTCAGGCTGAGTTTATATCTCTGCATATGTCACATTCCATGAAGGAGAACTCTTCTTCTCATCATCCTCTTCATCCTTAACTCATTCTAACACAATGTACTCTCTTCCTAATCCCTTCATCCACTCAGATCCACTCTGAATAGAACCTTAAAACTAGCACATTGAAGATGCATCCCAGACAACTCCTTCCCCTTCATCGTCAGTTCCAGATCAATCCGATCTACCAGTGACACTAAGAAAAGGTACACGCTCTTGCACTATCAAGCATCCTATTTCTAAGACATGTTGTCTAGCCCGTCTCTCTTCTGTCGCCTCAAAGTTTGCCACAGCCCTGGACACAACATATATTCAAAAAAAATCAAGTTGATGCCCTATGACATCCTGGTTGGAAAGCAACCATGATGGAGGAGATGATAGCGCTTCATGATGATAATACATGGGATCTTGTCACACCACCTCCCAACAAGAACATTGTTGGGTGCCGATTGGTGTTTTCTATCAAGCATAACTCTGATGGTTCTATCGATCGACTCAAGGCAAGGTTAGTTGCCAAAGGATTTACCCAAATCCTTGGTGTGGATTATTTTGAGACATTTTTTCCAGTCACAAGGATTGCCTTTATTCGCATTCTGGTCTCTTTGGCGGCTCATTTTGATTGTCCCCTTTTTCAGGTTGATATAAAGAATGCTTTTCTTCATGGTGACCTCCTGGAAGAAGTTTACATGCAGAAAACCTCCCATATTTGTTGTTGAAGGCGAGTCCTCTCATAAAGTTTGTCTCCTTCGATGTTCACTATATGGCCAGAATCAATCTACGCGGGCCTGGTTCAATAAATTAAGCATTGTTCTTGAGAAACTTGGCCTCTAGAGATCGTCTATAGATCATTCTCTTTTCTTTTCAAAATCATCCAAAGGTCATATCCTACTTGCTATTTATGTTGATGATATATTGATCACTGGAAATGACAAAGTGGTTATTTCTCAAGTAAAATAGTCCTTACAAGAACACTTCTGCACAAAAGACTTGGGCACTCTGTGATATTTCCTTGGTATAGAAGTCATCTGCTCAGCCACAGGAATCAGCCTGTCTCAGAGACGTTATGTCTTGGACTTACTTCAGGATGCTAGAATGGTAGAATCCAAACCTCTCTCCACTCCAATGGACTATCACACCAAGCTCATGCATGAGGAGAAACTCTTTGATGATCCTAAAAGGCATCGTCGTCTTGTTGGTAAGCTAATCTACTTGACAGTAACCCAACCTGACATTACCTATGCGGTTAGGATATTCAGTCAGCATATGAGTGCACCTCTTGAGGCTCATTGGATCAGTGTTCAACACATCCTTTGATATCTCAAAAGTCCTCTAGGAAGAGGATTGTTCTACAAACATCCTAGTACTAAGACAATTTTTATGTCTAGATATACTGATGCATATTGGGTAGGTGATTCTCAGGATCGTCGATCCACTTTTGGTTTTTGTATCATGATTGGCACTCACCCTATTATTTGGAAAAGTAAAAAACAAACTGATGTGGCTCGCTCTAGCACCGAAGCCGAATATCTGGCTATGGCCCATACATGTTGTGAACTATAGTGGGTCCAATCCATTTTGACTGAGTTTGGGATCTCTTTTCAGACTCCATCCACTCTATACTGTGATAACGAGGTGTCTACACACATAGCTAATAATTTAGTCTTTTATGAATGACAAAACACATTGAAGTTGATTGTCACTTTGTACGTGACATGGTCAAAGCTAAAAAGATTATTACTCCTCATATTTGAATAGGAAATCAAATTGCATATATTCTTACCAAACTACTTCTACTTTATTCAAATACATGGGAAACAAGATGAGACTTCACAATGTTTACTCACCAGCTTGAGGGGGCGTATTACTATAATTGATTAGTTGGGCTTAGGCCTATTGTACTTTTCCTTATTTCTATTCAACCCATGTACTCCTTGACTCCTATATATAGGAGATCCAGTTCTCTTTTATGTTTTACGGAAAACACTCCTTGTTACAATATACTCATTAAAAAATTGTAATTGATATTTATTGCTTGAACGTGATATTGTTATATATATATTTGATATTTGTCTTCTAGCAATAAGCTTCTACCGTCATTAGTCATTTTAAAAAAGCTCACGTATGATCAATGTTTGCGACATTGGATATATTGTCGATGCTTTTTGAATGAATATATATCATTACCTTACACAATTTGGGGAAGTATCAATACTCAATAATGATAAGGTTAACTTGAGGAAATATATTCTCTATATATGCAAATGCAAACCTTTATCAAATCTTTAATAGTATATATATATATATATATATATATATATATATATATATATATATATATATACACACACACACACACACAAAAGTATATATATATATATATATATGTATATATATATACATACTTTTGTGTGTGTGAGTGTGTGTGTCTATATATATATATATATATATATATATATATATATATATATATATATATATATATATATATATATATATATATATATATATATATATATATATATATATATACACGTACATACATACATACATATATTACATTAATAAATATAATATATATTCTAAATTTATTAAATACATATATTATATATGAATAAAACTTAATTTTTATTTAATAAAATAGTTGGAACTCACTTGTACGCATTTTTGAAAAACAAATTCATTATTTTTTATTGGACTTAATAACTATCTCATTTCATATAATTGTTGTATGGATATTTATAAAAATTCATATAGTATCTAATTGAATTGAACCAAAATATTGCATATTGTCATAATGTTTTATTAAACCCTCCCGAAGCGCCATTCCAAACAAATACTTAATTCTAGTGACAAAATGTGGCGACGTCACACTGAGCCAATGAGTATGATGAAGCAATTTCATTTCGCATTTTTTCTCTCTTGCCTATTTGTAAAATCGTTTATATTGAAAAATAAGACACAAACTCGTCTATCTTAATTTTTAAATTTTAGTTAAGGATATTCTATTTTGATTTTTTAATCAAGCTTTTTATAATTTGACTTTTTTAATTCTGGTTTTGATAATTAACATTCACCAAAAATTATGAAAATGTAAAGAAAAACTCAAAATTTTCATTGTTTTGAGTTTCAATTAACCATCACAAAAAGTCTTATTATTTGTGATCACATAATGCCTTGAGAAAAGCTTCATTCGCCTTTCTAGGAACACATCATGATGACTTTCATGCCGCGAGACTTGCTGACATATTGTTATTCAATTGGATCGATGGAATGCACGCTTGTGTTGATCTTGTCGGTGTTTCTCCATTAACTGAGAATAGTTTGTAACTTCAAGACAGACCAAACAACTACTGATGTAGCCACACATAAAGTTCGTAAGCATGGATTAGGTGCGAAGTCAACCAACATCATTTCGTATCCTTTACATTTGATATCTTTGATGTGTTTATTAATGACTCAATTTTCCTCTTACGACGCATATAACATATCATAAATAGAAATAAATTATTTCTCAATCATTAAGCTTTTCCGTACAAAAGGAATTAGCAGGCCCAATTTATAGCCTGACCCCTTTACGGAGATATTTAGAGATGAATGTGTAAACCAACGAGTTCCAATTATCAAGAGCCGTGTGATAGCATTCATTTTCCTCTTCAGTTACATTTGTTATTTTACCTTTTGTAAAAAAGGAAAACATCGGGGGTCAGTAAATATTCAAAAAATGTACACTCGTATATACATCGGCTAGCTGCCGTTTTGCAGTCTGGAAAATTTCACGTTGAATACGATATGGCAACTGATCTCAGAAGATGACCAGTTCAGGAGGTATCTGGGTTCTTTCCTTGAAATTGGACTTAATGTCGGTCTTTCTGGAGAATACATCCATAGATGCCTATTTCAAACGTAAGTTTTTGTTCCTTGAAGAAAATGTATTTCCAAACTGATTAATATCAACAATCACCCCAACCAAAAAGAAAAAGGTAATAGTACATATAAAGTTGAATTTGAAAAGACAAAGGGAGATTGTTATAACCCCAATTTTTGGGTTAAATTGGTGAGAAATGCAATTTTTCATTTTAAGGATAATTGAACAAAGAATGGTATAATTTGTTTTGAATACATAGATTTTGTTTACAATAGCCTTGATGTTTGTGTTGTGGGCTTTATTGGCTATTTGGCCCAATAACAAGGAAATAACAAGGAAATTCAATTAGTAAATGGATAATTGAATTCTGAAGAAAAGAAATATATAGAAACCTCTAAAAGGCAAATTCAAAGAGGATTTCGTGCCTCTTGGCTTCCTTGGGTACCAAGGAGACCAAGGTTGCAAAAAGAAGGTAATTAGAAAAGAAAAGGTTGATTAAGTATTTCTTTATTAAAAAAGAAATTGAAAGTGATAATAAAATGTTGGAAATAAGTGGGAAAAGGTATAATTAGGTGATCCATTGTGGAATTTCGTGTTCCAAGGATTCCTAATGATAAAAGGAATGTCAATGAGGAAAAATAAATAAAAATAAAGAGAAATCCTCAAAAAGGAAATATTCTAATAATAAATAAACAAGATAATGTGAAATAATACATAAAGATGCATCTAGAAGGATAATAAGTATCCAATAAAAAGAAATTCGAAATAATGGAATGTCTTGGGATCCAAGGAGCCCCAATGAAGAAAGAGGAAAGAGAAAATGCCAATAAAGTCAAATAACAAGATAATAAGATGCTTAATTAATGAATTATGAGTTACTGTTAAAAAGAAGTATTTTCTACAAAAAAAGGAAATATATTTTCATGACCAATAAATAAAAAGGGAAAGAATCTAAAGGAGAGAGTTTAATAAGGGATGCTTTGAGAGGAAGGAAATTGAGTTTTCTCTGAAAATCATCTTTTTGCCTTCTGACTAAAAAGGAAATAGATCGTAATCTTCCATCTCCTCCCTCCCTTTTCTCTTATCATGAGACCATTAGGGTTCTCTTAAGAGATGTATTTATAGGGATACAAACTAAAGCCCTCACCCCGTCTACAGACCTGCCATCACCAAGATATGTCTGGGAGAGAGAGAGATGTGTGGACCCTGTGGTTGTTCCCTGGATAAGATGAACCGCCGCCCATTGTCCACGGTAGTGGGCTGAACATCGGACGTCACCCTATCAACCAAGAAGGGTTGGTTACGTTCGAGAAACAATGCCTCCTGAGGAACTCGCAGGGGTCCTTGGCTCCGTAAGGAAAGAGCTTGGAAGCCTGAAGTTGACACACTGCAACTGCATGTCGTGGACATCCATACGGCGCCCTCACACTGGAAGAGGTGGCTCCACTCATTGCCAGACCAGTCGTGTCCTTCTGTTCCATGTCCGTAAGATATATAGCTAGGGCAATGGTGTGGCCGCGCTCGACAGAACCAAGGAGACGAGCTGTTAGGGTTTTCGGACGACCCTGAGGAAGAAGAAGACCGGGGAAATAGATCTTGCAAGCTGGATGCAATGGCAGATCCGGAAGAGGCTCTGAAGGGGGAGGAACTCAGACGAGGTGGTGGCACCCATTCTTCTGTGCCGTTCGTAAAAGGACCCCAGCCGTCGTGCCATTGGCCGCTCCGCGGCAGAGATCGTGGGGGACAGGAACCCCCTCGCGCGAGGAAGGAGGCGACGGGCGAACAGGAGACACATTCTCCTGAGCCGGCCAGTCCAGAGGGGAGAACCGTGCCCCACTTAACCTGCTTCGTGGGTTATAAGTCACAACCTGTGGCAAGGCGCCACGTGTCCTATGTGCAAGGTAATAGTTGTTCTTTTATTTAATTCATAGAAATTAGAGGGATTATCCAAATATAGGGAAACTATATATCATTTTGATCAGAAAAACGAGAGGAACACAAAGAAAATATATTTGAAGCCTAATTTTGCATGATAATCAAAAAGTAGTGTAAATTATCATCTTTAATGAATTAAAGATTAAGAAACCCTATTTTGATATGATTAATGTGTTTAATAGGGTTTAATGGATCTTTAGAGGTGATATTAATCTGTTAAATGTAAAAAGGAACATTGAGTTCAAAAAGGAAGAACTTTGCACGTGATTAGTCTAATCTAGGGTTATGTGCTTAAAAATGCATGGAATTTGAAAAGGGCATAAAGTTTTCATCTTTAATGATTCAATTAAGGAAAAACCCTTAGATTTGATGATAGATGGATAATTCAAGCTGATATTAACCTGTTGTTAATAAAAGTGAAAATAGGATTTAAAAATATGATCTTTTTATATAGTTGGTTTAATTTAGGGTTCTATGTACATGAATATGCCTTAATGGGATTAGAAACCCTAATTTATGTTGATATGAATTCTAATGGTTTTAATTGTACAAATCAAAGAATAAAATAGAGATATGATGTTTCGAAGATAAATTGAGTACCAAAGATCTTTAATTTGAATTATTTGGATAATTAGTGTGTCCTAGTGTATAAAAGTGGAAATAGTGATAAATAAGGTTCATATATGTGAGTTGAACTATAATGAAATATGATTTTTCAATTTGAAAGAAACCGAAGATGATAATTAGCCTTAATGTTTTGGATATGACCTAAAAGGATAAAGATAATAGTTTTAGTGTAAAAGAGACATATTAGACTTAATTGGCATTCAATTGTGCATGTGATGCAGAAATTAAGGTTTGTGAACTAAAAGAGCATTAAAAGTGATAAATGCATAATGAAGGCTAAAACCCTAATAAAACCCTAAAGTTGGCCTAGAAATCATAAGGTGGAATCCAAGTTGATCTTGAGGATGTTTTGAATAAAACAATGACACTTGAATGTTATGCATTATTTTCAGGATATTGTTGATTGCTTGTTAATTGTGTTGAATGTTAATGCATGGACATCGAGTTACTATGGATCAGGTATGTGGTTACGATTATGAATAACCTCTTTAGTTTCCCGATGGATTCCCGGATGTTTAATCGCATTGAATGCAACTAAAATGTTGGATGTTTATTTATTTCATGCAACTATAAAGTGACTATGATTATCACTATAAATGTGCATATATAACTGGCTAGATCCGAGTCCACCTCTGTTACTTTGAAAAGGCTAAAAAAGGGGTAATCCTAGAGCAAGGTCTAGGTTACCGTGAGTTAGAAACTGGGCTACCTACGTGTAGTGCCATGAGACTCTTTAGCAAAACCCGAGTTAAGGAGTAGTCTACTTACGAGTAGTGCCATGTGACTCAACCCTAGAAACGGGTTCACTTATAGGTGGATCATGAGGGGTATAATGGGGACAACACAGAGGATAAGGTACTATTGGATCGTGGAGTTATATCTAAAATGTAATATTGGTTGTTAAATAAGTAATTGAATGATTACATTGTTATCGTAGTTGCATGTTTATTGTTTCCCCCACATACCAGCTACGGCTGACCGACGTTTTGTTTGTCGGCGTTTTAGGTACAATGAAAAGAACAAACAATAAAGTAGCACATGTGATACTAAATGAGAATTAAAGTGAAAGGGAGGATTAGATAGATTAGTATTGGTGTGGATAGAAGAATAGAGATCCAAGTTTTCAAAAGGTATGCAAAAATTTATTTTCTTACAACTTTCAGTATAGTATGTTAAAATTTGATAATTATTCTTGGTTAATTGTCGAACCTTTGATCCGGAAGTCATGGGTACGGCTTCGACCTCTCGGTCTCCCTTAATTGGGGGTTATCGGGAGGTGGGGTCGTAACATTTGGTATCAGAGCCTAGGTTCCTCAGTTAACCATTACTAATTATTAAATTTTACAAACTCCATAGAACCCAAGGGAGTTATTAGAGGAGTATCCGAAAGACGTAGGTGTCTAGAAAGGGATCACGACCGGGGGCTGGCAAGATTTTCCTCCGCACCGCTAGTCGGAATACGAGGACTCCCGGACCCGTGTGACCGCCTAGCCAAGGTCTTAGGGTATGAATCGAAATAAGATACATTTAGGACTTCTCATCTTATTCATCCATTCTCATTACAAAATTCTGACAAGGACATGAAGGATTAAGGTTTTCTTTCTTCTCCTCACCCTCTTGAGGTATGGGTAAGGTTAATAAGGTTTAAGGAATCCTCCACTAAGGAATCCTCCACTAAATTAATGAAAGGCATGTAAATAAGATGTCATGGACATAAGCTTAATAGAT
This sequence comes from Alisma plantago-aquatica, assembly GCA_963693085.1. Classification (NCBI taxonomy): domain Eukaryota; kingdom Viridiplantae; phylum Streptophyta; class Magnoliopsida; order Alismatales; family Alismataceae; genus Alisma; species Alisma plantago-aquatica. Next base: position 1,412,564,690 of record OY856412.1, on the reverse strand, counting down.
TAAGCGCAAAATAAATAATAGATACATGCTTAAGACGTATGACATAAGATGTCATGTCCTCAGAAGAGACTTGAGGCTAGACCTTCTTGTCAGGAGGATAAGTTAGTCTTAGAGATAGAGATCTCCATTGCAAATAGAGACCTGGCACATCCTCTGAGGATGATGCTAACCCTAACCCTAAGTGAAGGTTAAAGAGAGATGAGTTGGACCAGGTGTTTGAAAGGACATGCCTTTGGGATGCCACATGATCCATGGGAGACCTAGCACCTTTGGCAACCCAACCCTGGGAAGGGTCGTGCATGTTAGGGTAAAGGATAGCCCTTAGATGATGATGTTAGTGAAGGGCCTTAGAGATCATATGGGCTTGTGCAAGTAGGGCATAGCTGGCACCTAGGGCACGTCATAATGCTGACAGTAGAATGAAACCCTGGATGATCTTGAGCAACCATAAATTCGAACCTAGGCTTCACCCATGTAGAGCATGCCATTGAGGTTGATCCTTCATGAAGAAAGGACCTCTAATGGTGAGGTTGGATGTGGGGTTAGCTCTAGAGAGAGCAGGAAACTCAGCAAGGAGGTAGGAAGCCTAAAACCATGAACAATGGATGATATTATAGGTGTTTACCTTCTGAGGTAGGAAGAAGAGTTCCTTAGACCTAGAGAGGTTTAGTGAACAAGTTTCGAGGCCTTGTACCTTGTTGGTTGTCCTTAAGGAGGATCCAACTCTAAGTGTTGCTCGAGTTGAAGGATGACAAGAAGTGCATGTCATGCCTTTTGCATTCTTGGTTCGTGGTTAAGAGATAGAGCATGCAGTTGGACACCTACAAGTGAACCTAGGGTTCCTAGGCCTAAGAGGGGAAGTGGTGTACCTAATGCTCATGATGAGAAGTTGAGTTCCTATAGAAGCGAGCATGGTACTCCTCATGTATAGAGGAAAGAGAAGACCCTTAAGTTTAAGGTGTGTTTGATGAACCCCTCACAGCTAGGTTGATGATAAAGAAAGGTATGATTTCGATCCAACTTTGAGGAAAGAGGACAAGTATGACCTAGCATGGTTCAGTAGGTGATCTGCTTGTGCCTTAATAGATTACTAGGGTTAAGTAGGCTCATGTGGATGTAAACCCTAGACCTAAGAGCTTTTATGACCTTGTTGTCAAGAGATAGTTTTCCTCCCATCCTGGGAGAGGGACCACTATGATAGGGTGTATATCAGTTTTGTTGGTTTAAGGTAACCTGAAGATGTCTCATAGGATCTTGAGAAGCTAAGTGAAAAGTACATGGTGTGAGAATGAACCTGTAGACCCATAGATATCCATCTCTAATTGCATATGAATGTGTTACCATGAAGGTAACCGGTACGGGGGCTTGACCAGGGTAGGCAGGTTGCCATGATCCCTATGAAAGGATGGGAGCCAGCCCATGAATGTAGAAAGGGAGATGATGAAGACTTGGGTAAGGTTCTAAGTGAACATGTACTATAATGGTGAATCCTAAGTCCATCCTAGGGTCAGGTAGGGATAAGACCGATGAAAGTAGGAGTTGCCTAATTCCCTAGTTGCACATGACCATAGGGTCGGGAGGTAACAACTATCATTGTCTGAGGGTCATGGGTTAGGAGATTGATCACCTTCATGAACTCATGGGACCCAAAGGGCAGATGAGTAGGGCACTCTCTTGATGCATGAGGGAAGAAGGATGACCCTAAAAGAGTCGGTACCCTATAGACCTAGAGGAGATGACCAAGGATATAAACCTCAGTAGGTTCAAGACTAGTTTTCCATGGAGGTAACTTTGATATCAAAATGATTGTGATGAAGAGACATATGTGGCACGTTGCAACTTAGATGTAAAGGTGTATTGGCAAGGTGGGATGTACCATCTCTACTCTTGGAACAGGAAGAACTCTGTATTTGGACTGCAGCCAAATGCTTATTTCCTCTTGTTATGGGGGGTGAGAGATAGTACATTATGCATGTCATACACCAAGGATAAGAGATGATGTAGGTTGGAACGTTGCCATGAGAAATGGGGATAGAGAAGATAATCTACCCTGGTAAAGTGAATGATACATGGAAGTGTATGTCTTCAATGTTACCTAATACCTAAGGATGTGAAGTGGTAATGGATGCTCTGATTGAGATACATCTGACTTGTTTGACTAGAAGCTAGAAAAGGTTGTTTGGCTAACCCTAAGTTCGAAAAGGAAAGGTGTTTGGATAACACTCAGATGTAATAAGATACATTGAAAAGTTAATGGTTGTTGGTTAACCAGTCTAGTTCTTGGTACAGTGAAAGAATGGTGGTAGAACCTCAAGTGCACTTCTTTGGAAAAGAAGGTGATGAAACCCCGACTAGAGTGGTTTAGGGTTTCGGAGGAATCGATCTTGGAAGAATCATGACATACAGGAAATCATGATACACCGTGGAGAATGGCAATAGCACTTTAGATGCTTAAGATGAATTTGCATGTGGTTTATGACCATGCAAGCCAGGAGGTAAAGGACGAACCCCAATAACCCAGTGTATCGATATAGAGGACAAAAGGATCCCTGAGAGGGAATGAGAGCTCAACACTATGAATGTTGTGATAGGTCTTCCCTAGACCGAAGAAGGTCGAGATGCAATATGGGGTTATGGTAGATCGCCTTACCTAGATGACATAAGAAAGAAGGAGTTCTGTCAAGGGACAGATCTAGTTGAACTACCCATGAGAGAGATGGGTCAACTACACCATGAAGCGAGTTCAAAGGTTCTTGAGTTTGACCTAAAGGTTCACTTCCATAAAGTGGAAGTAGGTACAGGAAGAACTCAATGTTAGTATAGTTTATCACCCCTAACTATGGTTAGTATGATCCAGACTAAAGGGTCTGATGATGGCATGTGTGCTCGTTCAGGGTGATATCTAGAGACAGTTCTTGTCCTATGAAAGATGTGACAATGACCACCATAGCCAGTATCGGGTTTTATATGAAGCTCTGTAAGGGAGGTTGTGTCGGTCACCACTTCAGTAAGGTGATTGTTATGACCCACTTTGTGATTATCAAGTAGACACAATGATTAGTGCGTAATTAAGTTAATTGAGATAAGTTAAGTGCTCATGTGATGGTTAATGCATCATCAAGTTGATTAAGTTAAATTAAATATATAAGATGCAATTAGTGCATAATTAAGACAATTAAGTTAAGATTAAGTGATTGCAGATGCAACTAGAGTTTTGATCCAGTGAAACGGTCTAATTAGCATGATTTCATGCTTTGAGGGTGTAAAGGACCTCGTTCTGGAAATATTGCAAAAAAAGAATCGTTTCATTTGGACCTTCGAGGCAATACTTATGCCATTTTTAGTTCTCCTGGACTTGGATGCAATTTTTCCAGTTTACTTAGATTATTTCTTTTCCTTTCTTTGGTTTTTCCTTTCTCTCGCTTATCTGCTTCTTCTTTCACGCGTACAACCGCTTGAATAGGCGCCGACCTGCTCTCGATTTCAGTCGCGAAGGGGCGATCTTGGGCGATGTCTTGAGCCCTAGAACTCCAAGCTAGCTGCGCCCCTATCTCCTTTTCCTTTTCTCTTCTTCTTCCTCCCCAACCTCACCCTAACCGCCCGCCCTAGCAGCGCCGACCTGCAGAGGAGCTGCGGCCAGCAGTAGGTCGATCAGCAGGCAAGCCGCGGTGTGGGATGGCAGCCGTTCAGGGCTAGGGATGGGCCGATTCCGCGGCGTCTTGCTCCTTTACCCACTCCTTCCTCCATTTATCCTCTACTTCACCTCGTCCCTGCCCCAACAGCAGGGGCGGCACCCCTTTTTGCAGTCGCAGCTAGCAGCGCCGACCAGCAGCAAGGTAGCTGGTCAGAGGCCGTTTTGGGCGAGCAAACACCGCGGAACACTGCCTGAAGCCCGATTTTGAGGTCCCATCTTGCAACTGCAGCCACAATCAGTGGTGACCACCTAGGGTGGCGCCCCGTCAAGAAGGCAACAAAAGTTGCGTGAAGCTGCAACCAGATGTTCTTGGGCGCAATCAACAACCCGATTCATCACCTTGGAGGCTGACCTCGAGGTCCAGACACAAACTCGCTGCTCATAGCCACGATTCAGTTGCCAAACCAAGCCCCCTCTTCAACCTGTACAAGTGCAGAGTTGCTCGCGTGAAGCATGTTTAGATTGGATCTGTTCCAAGGTAGAAGAAGACCAGAAATTGCCCGAAAATCGGTCTCTGGACGCAATTCCGGATGAACCCGGACAGTCCAAATTGCGGTGAGTAGGATTTCATTTATTTATCATTAATAAACTCAGGCGTTTGAATATTTCTAGTTATGTGCGTGAATTACACTGATAACAGGCGTTATCAGGCGTCGGGCAGCGTTTGGCGTCGCCCGACTTTTTATTTCATAAATTTCTTCTAGACGCTGTTATATGATTAAATTTAGCAATTGATCAGTGTGGATTGAATCGGTAGATTTATATGGTTCATTGGAACCTAAATTGCTCATTTGAATGTTGAAATTAGAAATTCATGTCTTAAATGGTATGATTTGGATATGAACCCAGACAATGAAGATTTCTGATAAATTATCAGATGTACGATTTCAAAGTTGATATGAATAAATAAAATATGCATGAAAACCCTAATTGCATATATCTTTTGACGTTAATATGTGTAAATCGATATTTACATAAAATGGCACATTTCTCTGAAATATTACCAGAAATTCTCAAGTATTGTTATTAAATTGTGTTGTGATATGTAATTAACTCTTAATTGAGTTAAGTGATGCACAAACCAGGATTTGGGTTAATGTGCACGTTTTTCGAGAAATTTAGAGAATTGATAATTGTTGAGTATGATTCTCATATGTGAAGCAAATTTCTTTAATTTGTGCAATAAGATGTTCAATTGCGTAAATTCGCTATGTATGTGCCAAATTGAAATAAGTAGGGTTATTTATGCATTTCTAATTTGTCTGAATGCATGGTATGAGAATTTCTCAGAAATTACAATGATTTAAAATATATTGCTCTGTCAGTTTAGAATGACAGTGTATTGTGATCTGATATGAAATCAGTAGATGATTTTCCTGTTTAAATGGTTATATGTTAATCAGTTAATAGACTTAGGTGCCCTAACACCGTAGAACCCCTTTGACAGATCTGCTTCTTAGGGGTGAAACTCGTGTTGCAACATCATCCGTGCTTGTGTCACGGACAAACGAGGAAAGAGAGGCAGTGTCTAACAACAATCGTGCTTGTGTCACGATGGCACTGGGAAAAGGGGGGGGGTTATCTAATACCATTCGTGCTTGTGTCGCGAAGGTAACCCTGTGAGACTCTCCGCCTGTGTGCTCAGGTTTGTCAGGAGGAGTCTGGAGCACACGTGGTTGTGCAGCACACGTGGTTGTGCATTGAGGCCGTGGAGCCTGGGGTCCTGTAGCAGAACAGGGCTGGCGTCAGACTTAGCATTTCCCGGGTGTGTCGCTAAGTTTTGTACGGTGGGATCGTAGCATGAACTTGCTACAGATCTTCATAGGCAGAGTACACTGCATATGATTAGGGCATAATAATAATATGAATAAGTAATCATATAGGATCACAGTAAATTTATATATCTGTTCATTTACCTGAAATACCTGTTGATGCATAGAAATGTGATTATTATCTGTATATCTGCTATGTCAATAGAACTGCCCTGTTGAACTGTATATATGTTTATTTTCAGTTTATAAACCTGATGAGTTGTTTAGTGATATCTAAGTGAAATGCTATTCACTGAGCGAGTAGGCTCATACCTCTACTCAAAACATTTTCAGGTCATCAGCAGCAGGAATTTGAAGGATCCTTTCATCCTAACACTTAATCTGTAAAAGGTATATGTAGTTAGTTTAGTTAGATAGTGGTCTCTTAGTCCTTTCCCCTCGGTCCTTGGGACATGGTGTGGGTGAGAGAGAGAGTATGTATGGAGAATGTGTAAAAGATGTAAATTAACTGTTATGTTTTATTTTCTGTTAAACAATGTTACATGTTGTAAACTCTGTTTATGTTCTCTAGCCAGTTTAATTGAAATGCTTCCGCAATAGTTATTTATGTTTTAGTTTACAGCAATAATCTGGATATCATTACGAGGTTTTAAAAAGAAAAAGTTCTCAGTGATTTGTTTATGTGATAATCCCTCCGTCGCGCCCTAATCTCGTGATTAGTGGTTAGTGTGAGATCGGGGTGTGACAGTTTTGGTATCAGAGCCAAAACCCCTCCAGTAGGTGGGGCCCACATGGGCATGTGGCATGCCAGTCTTGAGCCGTGCGGTCCGGGCAAGTTGGAAAGGGCTATCCGTAGAGACGAGATGGAGCCGCCCTTGTGCTGGTAGCCGTGGACGGGAGCTGGGTGTCCATGGGCCATTGTGGGTCTGCACTGAAATGGGGAAGATATTATGAGGCCTTATAGTTGATCCTTGACGAGGACGTCAAGAGTCTAAGTGGGGGAGATTGTAACGTCCCAAGATTTGAGGCCTCAGATGAAAAGATCTTAAAAGGAATGATTGGACTACCCATATCACCAAGGTGCACCTCCTTTTCTGGGAGCCCATCACTAAAGAACTCCATAGTTAAGTGTGCTCAGCTTGGAGTAGTACTGGGATGGGTGACCAGTCGGGAAGTTGATCCTGGCTTGCGTATCGGTGTGGACAAAGTGCACAGTTAAGGCTAGTGGTGGTTTGTGGGGCCAGCCGTCATTCCTGAAACCCTACTAGAGCCTTGGGCAGTGGGCCCGGTCATTACAGTGATGTTGGTGAAAGTACCACATGATGGTTAGAAAAAGGGACCCCAGTGCGTGTAGATGAAGTCACTTTGATTGTGCAAGGGCTGAAAGGAGCCTAGAGACGATGAGAGTCGTGAGGAGATGCAAAGTAGACTGACATACAAGTTACTGTGGGAGAAAATGTGATATGAAAATCCGACCCCTGTAAGTTATAACTAAGAGAGCTGAGTCCCCGATACATGGGTCCATTAGAGATGGATGGGTGGAGAAGGTTGAGTTTGACCCTACCCCTCAGGATAGAGTAATGGGAGATGTTTTCCATGTGTCCAATTTAGAGCACTATGTGAGGTATCCCGACCATGTGCTGAGCAATGAACCTAGTGAGCCCCAAGGGAGGCTGAAATGGCCTGAGTCACCTGTGTAATTTATAGACGCCAGGATGAAAGAACTCAGAGAAAAGAATATGTGTTACGACCCCATCTGAGCTTATTTGGTAAACTAGGGTTTACCTAGACAATTGCAAAGATTAATTGGAATAATCATTCTTGAAATATAATTAATGACGATAACACAATTAGGATGTTTTAACTATGATAAGAAGTCTAAATGTTCTTTTGTCTTGAGAATTAGGGTTTGAGAAACATAAACCCTAATCGGCCCAATATAGGGTTTTGATGATGCATGAATACAGAATTTGATGAGTAGAATGTCTCACTAAATTATTTTTAGTATTTTATGTGTAACTCTGATTTACTTCAAATTTGGATATGATTTGGATATATAAAATGTGAACAACATTGGAAAATATCAGAATTTTTGAAGAATGCTCTGACCTGTTTATCGGCCGAGTTTCAAACTCGACCGATCACATTTCCAGAATTTTTACAGCAGTGTGGTAATTGAATTTTATCTTTTTATTGGTATATCCAATTGATCTCAAATTTTAACTGTGCCTGAAAAACACAGTTTTAGACACTCTGTTAAATTGGCATAATTGTTGGATGACTTTTGAATCCCTACAGTAAGGGTGTCGGTCGAGTTGGTGCAGGACAAACTCGGCCGAATATTCTGCAGACTGCAATATAACAGTGCACTGTTTTATTTTTAATTATTTATTGGTATATCCAATTGATCCCAAATTTTAACTTAAGATTTATAGATCAATTATTAACAACTTGATAAATTCCCATAATTTTTGGAGAATGTTTGATCTCTGAAATAAACGAATTACAGTAACTTTTGTATAACTGAATATTCAGCCTATATAATTAAAGTTAAGTGTTGGGTCAATTTGCAATTGACCCAAGCAGCTCAAATTAGCTTATATGATCGAACACACACACACACAGCTCTCATTCTTCGTCATTTCATTCCAGAGAAACGAGCTCCTAGAGAGAGAGGGAGAATTAGGGCTTGAGTGGAGAAAGTGGGGGAATTGCTGAATTAGGGTTTTGCGATTCCAGGAAGGGTGAAATCAAGTAAGTTCGGATTCCTTGCATAGACTTTTATGGTGAATCTTCTCTCTCATGTCAAGATTCCGTCCTTGCTCTGATTTGATCCAAGATGATGTCGAAATTCCCTCTTTTCTCACCCTTTCTAGATAATCCCTCATTTTCAAGGTTCCCGAGTTGAATGGAAGAAGAATTGGGAGATTTGCTAGGGATTTGATAGGAATTCGAGTTCCCCTGAGTTGAGCTGCGGTTTTGAGGTGTTTTCACACCTTAGGGTGAGTGGGTTTTTCCTCTAAACAGTGTAATGCACGAATTTGATTATAGCATCCAAATCCCTAATTGCTTAGTATGTGATTCTAAAACATGAAATGTCCGTTTGATTTAAGTTATTGTAAATTGACATGATACGGATTCCTTCTTTGTTTGAATGACTTTTTGATGGTAGATTCATATCAGATACGTATACAACACTTCTTAGTGAGAATGCTTTTCAGATTTATATCAAATGATGTAATTAGGGTTTAACCTAATTGAGACATCACTAGTGTTTCAACCTTATTGAAAAGGACTAGTAATCCTATAAGTGGTTAGGATGTATCTCATGGGTTATCTTAATTGAATCTTATTCTTGATACATGATATCTCAGTAAATGATATGGAAAAATCTAAATTTAGTTAAGTTTCCATGATTTCATATCTATATTGATTATATATGATTTGTTGGAAACATTCTTTATTTAGTGAATGCTTATATCTTATGAGATCATGATAAGAGCCATGTGACAAGTGAATGAGGCAAATGAAACCCTAAGAGTAGGGTGTTGGCATGTGATGAATGAATAAGGCGAATGAAACCCTAAGGATAGGGTGTTCAATGAATCATGTTATGGCGACATAAAAGGTCTCGATATGAGATGTGGTGATACTTAACTGTTGAATTGTATGTTTCTAGTGCATTTAACTTTATATGCTTGTTCTCTCTGAGTTGATATCTACATACTGCAAGGCTTCTTATTTTCAATACATATCTCATAAATTGCAGGTAATGAGATATGACATGCCCTAGAAAGGGATGTTACTAAGACATGGTATATGTTGAATACATGAGCTATGATATTTATCTGTTAATTAGTTAATAGACCTAGGTGCCCTAACACCGTAGAACCCCTAAAAGAAGGTCTGTTTCTTAGGGGTGAAACTCGTGTTGCAACATCATCCGTGCTTGTGTCACGGACAAACGAGGAAAGAAAGGCAGTGTCTAACAACAATCGTGCGTGTGTCACGATGGCACTGGGGAAAAAAAAGAAAAGAAAAAGAAAACACGGTTATCTAACACCATTCGTGCTTGTGTCACGAAGGTAACCCTGTGACCCTCCGCCGGTGTACTCAGGTTAAAGGAGGAGTCTGGAGCACACGTGGTTGTGCATTGAGGCCGTAGAGCCTATGTTTCTGGCCGGAGAGCCAGGGGTCCTGTAGCAGAGCAGGGCTGGCGTCAGACTTAGCATTTCCCGGGTGTGTCGCTAAGTCTTGTACGGTGGGATCGTAGCATGAACTTGTTACGGATCTTTATATGCAGAGTACACTGTATATGATTAGGGCATAAGTTAAAATATGATCATATAGGTTCACAGAGTTCTTTATAAATGAAAGAGTTAAGGAAGACTAAAAGCATAGTATTCTTGTAGTTATTCTTTAGATGCAATATTTACATTCTTTGTTAATTCAATTATATTGTTTTAGAACTGCTCAGTGTAGTATTTATTGTTGTTAAATTTCATATCATTTATTCAAATTATATCTGTAATCACATTAGTGCATTAGTCTGTTTCCATGAAGTACTCATTCACTGAGCGAGTAGGCTCACCCCTCTACTCAAATATTTTTAGGGTTAACCGCGTGGACTTGAAGATGATCAGAGCGTCAGAGTAGATCTGCCACAAGAGTCAAGTATGAGATTAGTTGAGTCAGTCGGTCCTTGTCACTCTAGGTCCTTAGTAAGAGATAAGAGAGAGAGTTGTAATTACGATGTGTAATATTGTTCCTCTTTGATATGTATGCTAATTAGCAAGTTTCATGTGCATAATGTGTGAAAGACATCGTGAATGCTTATACATGTATCTTTACTATTAAAGTCTGATTAGTAGAAGAAATGTTCAGATTCCTTTGTTAAGATGATATGTGGTTCCATGCGGGGAAACAAGAGTTTTAAAGAAAAGAAAAAGTTAAGGGTGTTCTTTGTGTTAAATATAAATCCCGTCTTACGCCCTAATCTCATGATTTGAGGAAATTGTGAGATCGGGGTGTAACAGCTTGGTATCAGAGCTTAGGGTGAGTTGTCAAGGACCATTAAGTTAGTAAGTTAGAGTCCTAAGTGTGGCAGATAGGAGATGCTTGATGTTAGCTTTGGGGATTTGAGTATTTGGATATCCTGGCCCGATATCTGAGTACTTGGATCAACCAGTACAAGCTACTTTGTCTATTCTCTCACGTATACCCTGGCCAGGTATACAGTGGAAGAATGGGCTAGAGAGGAACCCTAGAATTGTTAGGGTTAGAAAATGAAAAAAAAAAGAAACAAGAATTAAGAGCATAAATGTAAAAGGAGATAGAACTTACATTTCATAATTTTGTTTTTGTTGGAAATGTACAGAAATGCTCTTATATGTTTGAATTGAAATATTCAATACTTTGAAATATGGGTCTTTAATATCTGTTGTACACTATGCAATTGTAGCATTTATTGATTTTATTCTTTGTAACAAGTAGACTAGAATTGACCTTTGAATGGGCTTTTGTTTCTATAGTTTTGCCCGCTGATTCGAGTGAAATTGACATCAGCAGGTCTGTTTAGGTTTTCAGTCTGTACGCGATTCGGCCGAGTTGTATGTGATTCGGCCGAGTTTCCTTAATAGGCAATCGAACAGCAAACTGATCGGCCGAGTTGTATGTAATTCGGCCGAGTTTCCTTTTTCAAGAAATCAAACAGCTAGTTGATCGGCCGAGTTTCAAGCGGATCGGATGAGTTGTGAAGCAATCGGCCGAGTTTCTGACCAATCGGCCGAGTTTCTGAGCTGTGAGTGGCAGTTCAGGAAGAATGTAATTCTTGTAGTTCTTGGCTTCAGGACTTCAGGTTTGGCCTGGTCCGGTTGGCAGGATGCGTTACTAGGATCTAATGAATCCTATCAATAGTATAATAAGAATAGAATTTGAATAATTAGACCCACATCAGAGTAAGAATGTACATACAGTAAGATGTTGAAACATATGGGCAAGATCAGGACAACTAAGAATTAGTTGAAACTGATATCTGAGGTTCAACTTTGGGGTCTCAAATGTGAAACCCTTAATTTGGAAATAAAAGGAACATGATATGAGATTCATAATCAGTTTATTGATTAATATTATATGAACTATACATATGAAATATAGAAAAGATATGTGAAATGTATGTATGGTTCTAGATAGCAAGAATCAATCATGATGAATGAATCATATAATAGAGTACAATGCTTTTATGAACTCTAAAGCAAAGGCTAAGTAGAAGAATAGAGTGAGCTTTCAATAGGTCCATAAAAGTAAAAAGGATCGTATGAACATGTAATTCATAAGACTAGAACAACAAACTAGTTTCTAAGCAAAGAACATAGGTGTAGTTTAATGAATGAATAAGTCATATAAAGGTAGACTGTATTCAGGAAGGAAAAACTTGATTGAAAGAGAAACTATGTTTGACCCATGCATGATCCACTTGATTTAAAAATGAAGAATATGTAATGTATTCAACATGAGGAAAGAACTAATAGAAAGACTATTAATTTAGAATGTTAACTTCACAATAGTGTAAAGATAAAGGTGGAAATATGTGCAACATGGTATACATGACCATACATATGAATAAGCAACATGGTCATAAGAGAAAAATTTAGAATTAAAGATGACGGGTTAAAGAGTAGTATATAGTAAGAGGACTATGAAACGTAAGAAAGGGTTTGAAATATGATGGAGAAGTTATAAAATAAAGAGGTTGTGAGATTCAAGCAAGTGCTAATTAATCAAATATCTCTGTTGATATTTAAGTAAATCTACATACGAGAATGTATTAAGGGAATGTTTGAATACAAGTATTTCAAGTCTTAAAATCATTTTCTCTTTCATATATTCCTTAACAATAGCAAGGTGGGAATGAAAGGATAAGAAAATGAATTATATATGATGCATAACTACCTTGGTAGGGTCATCTAGTGAATGTAATAGTGACATACAATATGATGAAGTGCGATAAGAAATAAATTCTTGTGTGATAGCAAGAATGATGAATAATCTATTCCTATCTTAAATGCTTCAATGTTAATGATGTTTATTGTATATAATCATATGAAAAGGATAGGTAGCAAAAAGTAAAGAAGTAATGAATGAGCAGAGAGATATGGGAAAGCACTAGCTTTGTGTAATATGTGAATTTGTTTTTACATGTATGATTTGTTGAAGGCATATTAAGATATGAAGTTGGTTCTACATATGATTTCAGTGTATTTGTGCAAGCTATATGTTAAATTAAAGGTGTATGATAGTAGTAGTAATTCATACCAGATATGCATCTTACTATTGTGTATTTGTGATATGGTGATACGGTTTAGATGATGTCAGAACACATAGGGAGATACCCTGAACAAGGTAGTCATACTTATTCACTCGTGTTAATAGAAAGGGATGATAATCAGATTGTTTGAACAAGTAACCCTAATGAGGTGTAGCTTGTTATACCTAGCTCTAATATAACTGAGTGATAGTAATTGAGTATGATTAATGCTTGAATGACTGATACAATCGTGGATTACCTTATTACTATTGTTGAAACCCTAAAATGATATAATGTGATGGTTACACTTTGTATTGTGTGTGGGCCCATAACCCACAGATCCCAGGATCGAAATAGGATAGTATGGAATGAGGTGGTAATGCTTCACCTCATACATCCATGACCCAATGGGGATGCCAAGAGTAGTATTGTGCAATTGATTGTTGAATCTAGTCTTTTAATTTAAGACTGTTTTGCTATTTGAATAACACTTGATTAAAGTTTAAAACAGCATGGTGAACTCGCTTTTGTCACTTAAAGGTGATACAGAACAATAGAACTTTCTGAGCCGCATAAGTTGAGATAGTTGTATCAGAGTTGCGCAACGAAAGCGTGGTGGTTTATCTTTGCATTCTATGTTTGACTGTGGCATAAAGAATTTGCTTGATATCATTGAGAACTATTTGAAATATGTTGTGATTTAGTAAAGAATTAAAAGATCTAATGTTCAAAATTACATTCAGGCATGAAATACAAGAGTATAATGACATGGAAGGCTTTAGAAGCTTAGAATAACCTTGAATGTATCTTTCTTGTAGGTTTATGTTTCGAGGACGAAACATTCTAAGGGGGGAGAGTTGTTACGACCCCATCTGAGCTTATTTGGTAAACTAGGGTTTACCTAGACAATTGCAAAGATTAATTGGAATAATCATTCTTGAAATATAATTAATGACAATAACACAATTAGGATGTTTTAACTATGATAAGAAGTCTAAATGTTCTTTTGTCTTGAGAATTAGGGTTTGAGAAACATAAACCCTAATCGGCCCAATATAGGGTTTTGATGATGCATGAATACAGAATTTGATGAGTAGAATGTCTCACTAAATGATTTTTAGTATTTTATGTGTAACTCTGATTTACTTCAAATTTGGATATGATTTGGATATATAAAATTTGAACAACATTGGAAAATATCAGAATTTTTGAAGAATGCTATGACCTGTTTATCGGCCGAGTTTCAAACTCGACCGATCACATTTCCAGAATTTTTACAGCAGTGTGGTAATTGAATTTTATCTTTTTATTGGTATATCTAATTGATCTCAAATTTTAACTGTGCCTGAAAAACACAGTTTTAGACACTCTGTTAAATTGGCATAATTGTTGGATGACTTTTGAATCCCTACAGTAAGGGTGTCGATCGAGTTGGTGCAGGACAAACTCGGCCGAATATTCTGCAGACTGCAATATAACAATGCACTGTTTTATTTTTAATTATTTATTGGTATATCCAATTGATCTCAAATTTTAACTGAAGATTTATAGATCAATTATTAACAACGTGCTAAATTCCCATAATTTTTGGAGAATGTTTGATCTCTGAAATAAACGAATTACAGTAACTTTTGTATAACTGAATATTCAGCCTATATAATTAAAGTTAAGTGTTGGGTCAATTTGCAATTGACCCAAGCAGCTCAAATTATCTTATATGATCGACCACACACACACACAGCTCTCATTCTTCGTCATTTCATTCCAGAGAAACGAGCTCCTAGAGAGAGAGGGAGAATTAGGGCTTGAGTGGAGAAAGTGGGGGAATTGCTGAATTAGGGTTTTGCGATTCCAGGAAGGGTGAAATCAAGTAAGTTCGGATTCCTTGCATAGACTTTTATGGTGAATCTTCTCTCTCATGTCAAGATTCCGTCCTTGCTCTGATTTGATCCAAGATGATGTCGAAATTCCCTCTTTTCTCACCCTTTCTTGATAATCCCTCATTTTCAAGGTTCCCGAGTTGAATGGAAGAAGAATTGGGAGATTTGCTAGGGATTTGATAGGAATTCGAGTTCCCCTGAGTTGAGCTGCGGTTTTGAGGTGTTTTCACACCTTAGGGTGAGTGGGTTTTTCCTCTAAACAGTGTAATGCACGAATTTGATTATAGCATCCAAATCCCTAATTGCTTAGTATGTGATTCTAAAACCTGAAATGTCTGTTTGATTTAAGTTATTGTAAATTGACATTTTACGGATTCCTTCTTTGTTTGAATGACTTTTTGATGGTAGATTCATATCAGATACGTATACAACACTTCTTAGTGAGAATGCTTTTCAGATTTATATCAAATGATGTAATTAGGGTTTAACCTAATTGAGACATCACTAGTGTTTCAACCTTATTGAAAAGGACTAGTAATCCTATAAGTGGTTAGGATGTATCTCATGGGTTATCTTAATTGAATCTTATTCTTGATACATGATATCTCAGTAAATGATATGGAAAAATCTAAATTTAGTTAAGTTTCCATGATTTCATATCTATATTGATTATATATGATTTGTTGGAAACATTCTTTATTTAGTGAATGCTTATATCTTATGAGATCATGATAAGAGCCATGTGACAAGTGAATGAGGCAAATGAAACCCTAAGAGTAGGGTGTTGGCATGTGATGAATGAATAAGGTGAATGAAACCCTAAGGATAGGGTGTTCAATGAATCATGTTATGACGACATAAAAGGTCTCGATATGAGATGTGGTGATACTTAACTGTTGAATTGTATGTTTCTAGTGCATTTAACTTTATATGCTTGTTCTCTCTGAGTTGATATCTACATACTGCAAGGCTTCTTATTTTCAATACATATCTCATAAATTGCAGGTAATGAGATATGACATGCCCTAGAAAGGGATGTTACTGAGACATGGTATATGTTGAATACATGAGCTATGATATTTATCTGTTAATCAGTTAATAGACCTAGGTGCCCTAACACCGTAGAACCCCTAAAAGAAGGTCTGTTTCTTAGGGGTGAAACTCGTGTTGCAACATCATCCGTGCTTGTGTCACGGACAAATGAGGAAAGAAAGGCAGTGTCTAACAACAATCGTGCGTGTGTCACGATGGCACTGGGGAAAAAAAAGAAAAGAAAAAGAAAACACGGTTATCTAACACCATTCGTGCTTGTGTCACGAAGGTAACCCTGTGACCCTCCGCCGGTGTACTCAGGTTAAAGGAGGAGTCTGGAGCACACGTGGTTGTGCATTGAGGCCGTAGAGCCTATGTTTCTGGCCGGAGAGCCAGGGGTCCTGTAGCAGAGCAGGGCTGGCGTCAGACTTAGCATTTCCCGGGTGTGTCGCTAAGTCTTGTACGGTGGGATCGTAGCATGAACTTGTTACAGATCTTTATATGCAGAGTACACTGCATATGATTAGGGCATAAGTTAAAATATGATCATATAGGTTCACAGAGTTCTTTATAAATGAAAGAGTTAAGGAAGACTAGAAGCATAGTATTCTTGTAGTTATTCTTTAGATGCAATATTTACATTCTTTGTTAATTCAATTATATTGTTTTAGAACTGCTCAATGTAGTATTTATTGTTGTTAAATTTCATATCTTTTATTCAAATTATATCTGTAATCACATTAGTGCATTAGTCTGTTTCCATGAAGTACTCATTCACTGAGCGAGTAGGCTCACCCCTCTACTCAAACATTTTTAGGGTTAACCGCGTGGACTTGAAGATGATCAGAGCGTCAGAGTAGATCTGCCACAGGAGTCAAGTATGAGATTAGTTGAGTCAGTCGGTCCTTGTCACTCTAGGTCCTTAGTAAGAGATAAGAGAGAGAGTTGTAATTATGATGTGTAATATTGTTCCTCTTTGATATGTATGCTAATTAGCAAGTTTCATGTGCATAATGTGTGAAAGACATCGTGAATGCTTATACATGTATCTTTACTATTAAAGTCTGATTAGTAGAAGAAATGTTCAGATTCCTTTGTTAAGATGATATGTGGTTCCATGCGGGGAAACAAGAATTTTAAAGAAAAGAAAAAGTTAAGGGTGTTCTTTGTGTTAAATATAAATCCCGTCTTACGCCCTAATCTCATGATTTGAGGAAATTGTGAGATCGGGGTGTAACAATATGTGATGATAAAGGTTATTTGGAAACGCCATGAGTACGGCAAAGCCACATAGGGGCCAATGATAGACATGGAAAAGTCTTATCCTGAATTGTTTGTTTGCTTGCCTGAATTTTGAGGACAAAATTCCTATAAGAGGGGAAGGATGTTATAACCCCAATTTTTGGATTCAATTGGTGAGAAATGCAATTTTTCATTTTAAGGATAATTGAACAAAGAATGGTATAATTTGTTTTGAATACATGGATTTTGTTTACAATAGCCTTGATGTTTATGTTGTGGGCTTTATTGTCTATTGGGCCCAATAACAAGGAAATAACAAGGAAATTCAATTAGTAAATGGATAATTGAATTCTGAAGAAAAGAAATATATAGAAACCTCTAAAAGGCAAATTCAAAGAGGATTTCGTGCCTCTTGGGTTCCTTGGGTACCAAGGAGAACAAGGTTGCAAAAAGAAGGTAATTAGAAAAGAAAAGGTTGATTAAGTATTTCTTTATTAAGAAGGAAATTGAAAGTGATAATAAAATGTTGGAAATAAGTGGGAAAAGGTATAATTAGGTGATCCATTGTGGAATTTCGTGTTCCAAGGATTCCTAATGATAAAAGGAATGTCAATGAGGAAAAATAAACAAAAATAAAGAGAAATCCTCAAAAAGGAAATATTCTAATAATAAATAAATAAGATAATGTGAAATAATACATAAAGATGCATCTAGAAGGATAATAAGTATCCAATAAAAAGAAATTCAAAATAATGGAATGTCTTGGGATCCAAGGAGCCCCAATGAAAAAAGAGGAAAGAGAAAATGCCAATAAAGTCAAATAACAAGATAATAAGATGCTTAATTAATGAATTATGAGTTACTGTTAAAAAGAAGTATTTTCTACAAAAAAAAGGAAATATATTTTCATGACCAATAAATAAAAAGGGAAAGAATCTAAAGGAGAGAGTTTAATAAGGGATGCTTTGAGAGGAAGGAAATTGAGTTTTCTCTGAAAATCATCTTTTTGCCTTCTGACTAAAAAGGAAATAGATCGTAATCTTCCATCTCCTCCCTCCCTTTTCTCTTATCATGAGACCATTAGGGTTCTCTTAAGAGATGTATTTATAGGGATACAAACTAAAGCCCTCACCCCGTCTACAGACCTGCCATCACCAAGATATGTCTGGGAGAGAGAGAGATTTGTGGACCCTGTGGTTGTTCCCTGGATAAGATGAACCGCCGCCCATTGTCCACGGTAGTGGGCTGAACATCGGACGTCACCCTATCAACCAAGAAGGGTTGGTTACGTTCGAGAAACAATGCCTCCTGAGGAACTCGCAGGGGTCCTTGGCTCCGTAAGGAAAGAGCTTGGAAGCCTGAAGTTGACGCACTGCAACTGCATGTCGTAGACATCCATACGGAGCCCTCACACTGGAAGAGGTGGCTCCACTCATTGCCAGACCAGTCGTGTCCTTCCGTTCCATGTCCGTAAGATATATAGCTAGGGCAATGGTGTGGCCGCGCTCGACAGAACCAAGGAGACGAGCTGTTAAGGTTTTCGGACGACCCTGAGGAAGAAGAAGACCGGGGAAATAGATCTTGCAAGCTGGATGCAATGGCAGGTCCGGAAGAGGCTCTGAAGGGGGGAGGAACTCAGACGAGGTGGTGGCACCCATTCTTCTGTGCCGTTCGTGAAAGAACCCCAGTCGTCGTGCCATTGGCCGCTCCGCGGCAGAGATCGCGGGGGACAGGAACCCCCTCGCGCGAGGAAGGAGGCGACGGGCGAACAGGAGACACATTCTCCTGAGCCGGCCGGTCCAGAGGGGAGAACCGTGCCCCACTTAACCTGCTTCGTGGGTTATAAGTCACAACCTGTGGCAAGACGCCACGTGTCCTATGTGCAAGGTAATAGTTGTTCTTTTATTTAATTCGTAGAAATTAGAGGGATTATCCAAATATAGGGAAACTATATATCATTTTGATCAGAAAAACGAGAGGAACACAAAGAAAATATATTTGAAGCCTAATTTTGCATGATATTCAAAAAGTAGTGTAAATTATCATCTTTAATGAATTAAAGATTAAGAAACCCTATTTTGATATGATTAATGTGTTTAATAGGGTTTAATGGATCTTTAGAGGTGATATTAATCTGTTAAATGTAAAAAGGAACATTGAGTTCAAAAAGGAAGAACTTTGCACGTGATTAGTCTAATCTAGGGTTATGTGCTTAAAAATGTATGGAATTTGAAAAGGGCATAAAGTTATCATCTTTAATGATTCAATTAAGGAAAAACCCTTAGATTTGATGATAGATGGATAATTCAAGCTGATATTAACCTGTTGTTAATAAAAGTGAAAATAGGATTTAAAAATATGATCTTTTTATATAGTTGGTTTAATTTAGGGTTCTATGTACATGAATATGCCTTAATGGGATTGGAAACCCTAATTTATGTTGATATGAATTCTAATGGTTTTAATTGTACAAATCGAAGAATAAAATAGAGATATGATGTTTCGAAGATAAATTGAGTACCAAAGATCTTTAATTTGAATTATTTGGATAATTAGTGTGTCCTAGTGTATAAAAGTGGAAATAGTGATAAATAAGGTTCATATATATGAGTTGAACTATAATGAAATATGATTTTTCAATTTGAAAGAAACCGAAGAAGATAATTAGCCTTAATGTTTTGGATATGACCTAAAAGGATAAAGATAATAGTTTTAGTGTAAAAGAAACATATTAGACTTAATTGGCATTCAATTGTGCCTGTGATGCATAAATTAAGGTTTGTGAACTAAAAGAGCATTAAAATTGATAAATGCATAATGAAGGCTAAAACCCTAATAAAACCCTAAAGTTGGCCTAGAAATCATAAGGTGGAATCCAAGTTGATCTTGAGGATGTTTTGAATAAAACAATGACACTTGAATGTTATGCATTATTTTCAGGATATTGTTGATTGCTTGTTAATTGTGTTGAATGTTAATGCATGGACATCGAGTTACTATGGATCAGGTATGTGGTTACGATTATGAATAACCTCTTTAGTTTCCCGATGGATTCCCGGATGTTTAATCGCATTGAATGCAACTAAATTGTTGGATGTTTATTTATTTCATGCAACTATAAAGTGACTATGATTATCACTATAAATGTGCATATATAACTGGCTAGATCCGGGTCCACCTCTGTTACTTTGAAAAGGCTAAAAAAGGGGTAATCCTAGAGCAAGGTCTAGGTTACCGTGAGTTAGAAACTGGGCTACCTACGTGTAGTGCCATGAGACTCTTTAGCAAATCCCGAGTTAAGGAGTGGTCTACTTACGAGTAGTGCCATGTGACTCAACCCTAGAAACTGGTTCACTTATAGGTGGATCATGAGATGTATAATGGGGACAACACAGAGGATAAGGTACTATTGGATCGCGGAGTTATATCTAAAATGTAATATTGGTTGTTAAATAAGTAATTGAATGAATACATTGTTATCGTAGTTGCATGTTTATTGTTTCCCCCACGTACCAGCTACGGCTGACCGACGTTTTGTTTGTCGGCGTTTTAGGTAAAATGAAAAGAACAAACAGTAAAGTGGTACATGTGATACTAAATGAGAATTAAAGTGAAAGGGAGGATTAGGTAGATTAGTATCGGTGTGGATAGAAGAATATAGATCCAAGTTTTCAAAATGTATGCAAAAATTTATTTTCTTACAGCTTTCAGTATAGTATGTTAAAATTTGATAATTATTCTTGGTTAATTGTCGAACCTTTGATCTGGAAGTCATGGGTACAGCTTCGACCTCTCGGTCTCCCTTAATTGGGGGTTATCGGGAGGTGGGGCGTAACAGAGATTGCCTCCTGAATGAAAAACAGGAGAGCCGAGGGACGGGTATACCGTATATGCGGCGGATATGCAGAGAATGTTTGATTTACTGGATTTTCAAAAATCATGTATTTAGACCATCTACATTTGTAAAATACTACATTGTCAAAATCCTGTATATAAATATTATGTTTGGTTTTCTGGATTCATAAAATATATAATTTTTTTCTTGATTCACCATTTAGTCACAATTAGATTTTGGAGTAATCAAAATGTGGAATAGCCTTTATGTCGAAATTCCTAGATTACTTCTATTCCGAATCTTGCAAACCAAATACAAACTTTAGATTCCAAAATATATCGATATCCTAACGAGTATTATGTGGTTGTATACAAAATTTACTCTAGCAGTATGCTGATGGATTGTTTTGTTGTAATGTACTAGTTGTCTTTCCCAAACCCCATGAGGAGGTGCGTCAGCATCATGGAACCACGGCGTGCGCCCTCTGCCGCACGGCCAAGCAGAGGCAGACCCACGGTATCGCGATTCTTCAACGGCTTCTTATCCCACCTGCATATTGCGATTCGGCCACACATACAGGAACAAGCACAAGCATGTCAGCATAGCTATAATCTCCTTGAATACCAATCCGCTACTTCCAGCAGGCA
The DNA here is from genome assembly GCA_963693085.1 of Alisma plantago-aquatica. NCBI lineage: Eukaryota > Viridiplantae > Streptophyta > Magnoliopsida > Alismatales > Alismataceae > Alisma > Alisma plantago-aquatica. The sequence goes on along the minus strand of OY856412.1, from coordinate 1,412,543,282 downwards.
ACAATAAAAAGGGGCGAAATTAATTTTTGCACATTAAAATTTTTCATTGATGTGGAGTCCTAAACTTACATGTCCTCGTGGCGGATGACTTTTCCGTTATCTAACTGGAGCCTGATGAGCGTGGCGAGGGCGACGTCTCTGCCCCAGATCTTGTAGTGCTGCTTGTTGTCAATCAGGACCTGCCGAGTGCCGAGAAGAACAAAGGATCAACTGATTCAAGTCAGGAGGATATATGCATGTACTTCTCCGTATGTGTATCCTAGAATTAGAGGAAGGCTGAAAAAAATGCAACTGCGATTCCTGCTCATCGTTGTGTTCGCCTACCTCTCCACTTCCAGGTCCGGTGACGTGCTCCTCAATGCTGTACTCGACGATCTTAGACTCGCGAAACACCTGAGAGAGAGAACGTAAGGGACAGAAGATCGGGGTGAGCGTGTGATAAAACAGTGAATTGAACCCGTGATTAAACGGACCTTGGAGAGGGAGTAGAAGGCCGACTTGATCTGCTGCACTCTGGAAATTATTTTATTTTGTTCCGTTCGGTTACTCCAGACATCCACGAATAGAAATATATTGAATATATTGCCCCGTGCCTGGAGTAATCATGAGGACGAGCTTACTTACCCGTGAGCACACATCAGCGGGTCCTCGAAGGTGGCGTCTGGGGCGTAGATCTCGAAGTCCGCCGCCGTTGCGCGGGAAGCGTACCTGCCGGTGCCATGGGGGATACATAATAAGGGGGGGCAATGGAGAGAGGAGCGCGCAGACAGGTTGGGACGATGGTCCGTCATAATTAGTCAGATAGATAGATGTACGGGGAATGTTCCGTCATAACCAGAAGGTTTGCTACTTACATGTTGATGATCTGCTGGAGTATACCGTCAGAGAGCTTCGGCTTCCCGGCGCTGTCATCGCCTTTCCGAGGTGCGGCGGAGGCGACGTCTGCGTGTTCCTTGGTCACGACCTCCTTGGCCGGGTCCATTGGAAGGACTGGTAGATCTCCGAGGTTTGGCGAGTAACAGATGATGGGGGGCAGGGAAGAGGGAGAAATCCGAAACAGCTCGAATCACGGAAGCGACGGGTGTCAAAAAGAGTTTGGAGCAGGAGGATGACGGAAATCAGGCCGGATGGTGCTTGGGTGGGGAAGGACCAAGGAGAAGCGGATTTGCTGCTCCCTTTTTAAAGAGGAGTAGGCTACTCCTCGTTGGATCCACGTACATCTCTGCAAGCCGTTACAAATAAAGAGCCATGATTTAATACACCATACACATGTCGTTGGATGCAACAAGGAGCAGCCTGCTCCTTCTAAAAAGAGGTACAGCAAATCCAAAGGGGTGGAGAAGAGGGTTGCGGCCCACGGAGCAACACGTGGCACGAGTGTGGCTGTTAAAACATTACGTAACGTCCAAACTCACTGCTAATACGAGACAAATGAATTAAGATTTTTCTGGTCCCCTCAAAGGAGAGTGGATTCAGTTGATCTGATATCTAGAAATCTAATCCGTGTGTATTTCGGAACTGGATTCTATGGTTAAAATTGGATTAGTTAAGAAATCTGGTGAATCATCGCAACAATTTCTCACGGTGAGAAATTGTTGCGATGATTCACCAGATTTCTTAACTAATCCAATTTTAACCATAGAATCCCAATTCCGAAATACACACGGATTAGATTTCGGTGAGAAATGAGCGGTCGGTAGAGTTTGCGACCGCTCAGACAGAAAACACAATATAAAATGAGAGTGGTGGGCAACCGTGTGTTTGTCAACATGATTGGTAGTGATTGACCGGCTGCCCGTAGTTGTCCATCGCTACCCGATCAATTACAATCACTTTATCAAACGAAGTATGAATTAATATGGTCTAGATCCAATCTAATTTTATTTAACAACTCACTTTAATTTTAGTCGTCTGGTCAAGATTCAGTTTAATTGTGTTTGGCAAACCAATTCAAGATCAGTAGTCTAATTTTATTTGACAACCTATTCACAGGATATGGTTTGGTTCTTATATGTTTGGAATCTGAAATTAGGTAGTATATGATCCGACTATGTTCGGTATTATATTTCGGTACATTAGACAATATGCATATATAAGAATTTTATTTTTTTAACTATGATTAACAACTATTTTAGTGTTTTACCAGCTTTTTGACATAATACACGAAGTTTGTTTTGTTGTAGGCATATTAAATTGTATCTATCTTTTTTAAATAAATAATGACTGAATGGGTACATGAAATATATATATTGTTGTACAAACATGTGAATAATAGCCAAATAATGTAAGCTCATTTCACGTACATTATAGGTGAAGCCCAATAAGGACTAGATATGAAATACTACTATAATACCAATATCTAGCATAACATATTGCCAACTACGAAATTAAGTTGGATAAGACTCATTACATAACTTTAGATAATCATTAATTTGAGTCTTCGCCACCAATGCCTCCTCTAAGAGTTCGGCTTTGCTGTTCCTTGTTTCAGGAGGAGGAGGCTACTCCCTTATTAATCAACTTGCACGTGTCCCTACTCATGAATTTGTAGGGTGGGGATTATATTCAGGTTACACATGGCATTATCTTAAACAAGGTGCAGCCTGCTCCTTGTTTAATTGGGAACAGCAAATCCTACGGGCTCCTCTAACATCACTGGGTGCACATTAATTTTATCGTGAGCAACAACATTTGGTGGAGTAACTTTATTGTCAGCAACTATTGGACGTGGTTGAGAGCCTGGCGTTTGATCGAGTTGATGTTGTAGGCTTGGTAGGTATGTGTGAGGATTGATCCGGAAGATTCTTGTAACGACGTATGTAATTTTCAACACTTTCCGCCCCGTCTTATACATGTTCATGTTGACATCACTCCTCCATATTAATATGTGAAATTTAGAGAGGACAACTTGCCAAGCTAAAAAAAAAGCTTAATTCATTTGTCCTAAATAGTACTAAAGTCCTAAGACTGTGCCGAGTTTTACATCTGAGTCGTCATTCTATTGAAACCTATTCATTTTATCGAGAAGAAACTAGCATAGTTTGAAAAACTACCGAAGTTAACAATGTATGTGTTTGTTAATAGAAATTGTGATTAAATTGAACTAACCATTGATGAGACATTGTGATTGAATTCAACACTTTCCACCTCGCCTTACACATGTTCATGTTGACATCACTCCTCCCTATTAATGTGTGAAATTTACAAAGGACAACATGCTAAGCTAAAAAAGCTTAATTCATTTGTCCTAAATAGTACTAAAGTCCTAAGACTGTGCCGAGTTTTGCATCTGAGCCCATAGTGACAATAGAAAACAAACAATAAAAATAGTTAACAGAAATATTTAAATATAAAGGTAGCATATTTGGCATCAACATCAAAGGTATGCATCAATTAGAGCATCATCATCATATCACATCAATATTAAAAGGTAAATATCAAAAGATACTAATATGACCAACAACAAATAGTGTTCAATAAATAGTAATATAACATCAAACTATGTTTTCAAAAGATTCTTACAACTTCATTCATTACTTTTACCACGAACTCCTGCAACTGCATCATTTATGTTTTCAACATTGTTCATGTGTACTACGACTCCTAGTGAGTAGATGTGATGAGTCATCATAAAATTGCATGGGAATTGCCTATTGCAAACCTGGAGGCTGAACAACCCATGTATTTCCCAAAATGAAAATAACTATTTCTAATAAAATCTTGTGTGAGGTTCTTCCATCAGGTTTTGACCTAGTCCAAAGAAGTGTATGACATCCCCTTTATGTTATGAAAGTCACGCAGTGTCTCCCTCCAAACCTCTTGAGTATATACTCCATTGACACATCTTTCTACATCATATTGGTTTATTGTAATGTCTGGGCCCACTACCCAAGGATCTAGTAGAGTTATAGAAATGACGACTGACCCCACATACCACCACTAGACTTAAGATTTGTCCTCACTCATGCGCAAGCTAGGATAAACTTTCCGAGTGGTCACCCATCCTAGTACTACTCTGGGTTGAGCATGCATAACCACAAAATTTGTGAGTGATGCTCCCTGAAAAGAAGGTGCACCTTGGTGATAAGGGCAATCCAATCATTCCTTTGAAGATCATTTATCCGATGCCTCAAATCCTGATACGTTAATTTAGCATCACATCAAGCAGGATCTGATCGATCTCCCTAGAATATAGACCATATTACCTCCTCTCTTGTCTAGCAATAATACCAATATTGTATGTGATACATTTCAATTGTATGGGTGCATTTAACAAACATACACGTGCATTTAAAAATATATTGATATGATATGATATTTGAAACATGGATACATAATGCGCAAACAACATATAATGTAACTAAATATTGTCCATTGTCCATGTATATCTAGGTATGAAACTGGACTGTGGGGTCATCAAAGGTGAAGGAGTCCAAAAAAGGCAATTTGTATCCTCCAACTTGTTAACGGTGGTATACAAAACATTGAACTCATGCAGATATGATTGGTAGATGTCTTTAGCATCATGATGAATCTCAATAAACTCCTTCATGCTTGTTGATTTCTCCCACACTTACTTGCATTTGTCATTCAGTGACATAATCTTAGTCTGTAGTGATTGAATTCTATAGGGGAAGATTGACTATCTAGTGAAAGTATTTGTACTGGTCTTTTCCATATAATGTATTAGGTTTAAAATGGTGACAACAAACACATACTTACTAGTGAAATATATTTTGCATGGTTGTATTAGTGAACCTACCTCATTGAACATATGTATTACATTTCCCCTGGATGTTCACTAAGGATGCCAAAGTCATACAACCCCGCTTCTTTGATGTTTATCCGCAATGAGGCAACATTACCAATTAGTCACCACCACAGTTCATATGCACTCGTTGACATCTTAAGTTATAGTATTCATTAGTAACAAAATGTGGTTCATATACTAGATTGCAAATTCAAACATAAGGGGTCATAACTACATTACGCATGCATACAACATAATGTGGGAGTCATATACTTTATTGGGTCAAGTACATTACAAAAAATGAGGTTTATAAGTACATTACTACCTTGACGTATTATATCCTTCCTCGTCTATTGAGGAACCATTGTCTTTTGGGAGGTGCAATCACTCAAAAAGATAGTTTCATCTCCTTCTAAGTGTGCTTATTTTTTTCCTATTAGCCTATTGGTGTCTGATCTTGTGGAGCATACAAAATCACAGGATGTAGACCATTGCTTGCATTCATTAGTGTGCAATCACAAGCTATGTTATTGTTGCATTCCTAATTGTAGCTAAAGTCTTCATGTTATGTTGAACTCATAATGCAGGGAGCATCATACGACACCTAGTTCAACTAGATTCCTACCACATGTAAAATATGGCTTGTGGGGATTGTTGTCTTCAAACTGACCATTACCTGCATCTGAGGCATCCATGTATTCTCTCACGGTCCAGGGGAGGCTACACTGACACTTGGCATATCGTTGTCCATTGCATGCAGAACCTAAGTACACCAAAAAATATTGTCATACTTTTACTTCAACAACAAAGAAAGTATATCACGAATCTGACTTTTGATTGAAAATATGTACTCAAGAAGGAGGTAGTAATTAAACAACATAACAAGTACCTATACATTCAAAGTACAATCCGAAATAAAATTGATCATTCCCTCATGTAGCACCCATCATCCTCCTAGCATCAATGTAAGGACCCTGACCCACATTTTGGGATAACCCTGTTTGTTTTGCCTAAGTATGTTACTTAGAACCTTGATCTAATCATCTGAGATGTAATTAGGGCCTGTAGAAAACTTAAGTTTCATGTTAGAGCTTGTTTGGATGATGCTTGTGTCGGGTGGTGTGGTTTTGGTGCAAATTGCAATTCACCCTAAATGGGGGTTGATGTGCAAGTTTACTGTAAAAGAGACAAAATCACCCCTTAACTAAAAATTTGAAATATCAAACCTCCATTCCCAACATACTCAAAAGATATGTTGAAAAGGGTGTAAAATTTTCAAATCTTTATTTATATGGTATACAAAAGACCATTAGAAAGTAGCGGAATAAAGAATAACTGACTATAACCAATTTCATAAAAGATTATACAAGAATACACCATTCTCCCTTTAGGGTTTACATCAAGATACAAAAACAAGATCTAGATAGAGGGAAGTCTAACTACTACAATCTTGTCTCCAAAGAAACATCCCCATCAACCAAGTCCAACACAAAATCTAAGATCTTCTTGTCTTATCCATCAACTTGCTCAGCACCTGGGTGGTTGGGAAGGCACCCAACAAAAGGGAAAGGGAAGAAAAGTATGTGTCACAAAATAAGCCTAGGATAATAAGATAAGTAAAGCAAATAAAAACAGGATATGGTTCATCATAAGATGAAGATAACAAGTGTATGAGGCTATATTTAAAAGAAACTTGCCATTAAAAATTACATTAAAAGGGATTGCATGTAAGATAATTATGTCTACCTAACTAAGTAGCGTTGAGGCACCTACCAGACCTCTAACCTATAGGTGAGGGTAGAATAAAACATTCCCAGTCACCTACACAATAATATGGAGAGAATAAAAACATTCCCCAGGGAGATTAAATACATGCCCTCTGTGGGTGGTTGTACATAAGTACCTCTACTTTAAATTAAATAGAGTATAAATCTACATGATAGAAAAGTAGTCATGGAAAGAGTAATTATAATAATCAACAAGCATGGCAGTGGGGTATAAGACCCAAACAATAATCTGATTTGAGGCATAAGTACATTAGGTTTCAAGAATAGAGAATTAGATTCAATTCAGCCTCATTAGGGGAAAAGTAGGTTAAGGCATAATATTTCCCAACTAAGGTGTTAGATGCACATACCTCTTCCTTAGAGTCCTAGAAACCACTTTTTAGAACCTTTAAATGAGATTAGGGACCACTTGTCCTAACATCATTACCATGTTCATACATTAGAACTATATTCATTCATTAAAGACTTAAAACCCCAAAGTTACCAACTTTTACTACAAACTATCGATTTAGGTCCTAAAACCATCACTATTGTCTTAGTTACGGTTTTCTGATCAAAATAACATAAAATTTTATGTATTTTGAAGATATGGACTTTTAAAGGTATTTTTAGTGATTTTTACTTAATTAAATCATTACTAAAACACCTATTCAAAAAACTCAAAATCAAACATCAAAATTATTTTTAATAGATAGAGGGGATTTTTTGCAAGTTCAGAACATGTCTTTTTTTTATTTTTGGACCATGGAATTAATTACTCTGATTTATTTGATTCTAACCAATAGGAAAATTACAAAAATTGATTTTCATTTACACAACACAGAGAGATAGATCGAGAGAAGGTGGGGCTAGACCCGCTGCTTGGCCCAATGGAAAGTGGCCAAGTCAACGGTCCGCGCTCAACTAACACTGGTCAAAGCTGTGAAAACAAAAATTAGAAGGATGAGAATGCCCTCGTGTGAAACAGAGACAGAAAGAAGGGGAGCGGAGGGGTAAAGTGGTCATTCGACCAGGGGGATTCTCCCCACTCACCCCACACCATGGACAATGAGGCCGAGGTCAAGTTTTGGGAAAAATTGCTATACACGATGAACACCAACATGCGAGTAATCAAATGAAAGAAGAGAAGTAATCGAACTAGATAGTACCTTTGTATCAGAGCCACATCGATTTATGGTGTATCTAGATTTAAATCGATATTATTGTGTTTATTTTATTACATACGATGTGAATATGAAAATGATTGATGTGCATATTGAATTAAATACCACATACAATCTAAATATATATATGATATGATATATATCGAAATTTTATGCCTCACCCTAAAATCATTTTGATGGTAGATGTATGTGTGGTTGTGGCTGAACCCCAATAGATATGTGTTGTTGTTTGGTTTATTTCTTATTGTTACTCAGTTTTCATACTAAGCCTCTCCTCTCCCTTCCAAATGTAAATTAATGTTCTTCTTCCTATATTCCCTTTGAATATAACTCAAGGTTTCCTGTTTTACAATGTAATATGGAATATGATAGTTTTAATTTGTGTTTCAGCATGAGAAGATGTTTTGCATGAGTTGAGTGGATGAACTGGAGGAATGAGGATGCCATCGACAAGAGGAGGAAATGGATCAATGGGAGGCCCAACCAATCAACTAGAGGAGTCCAACCAATCGCCTATGCCAGAAACTAGTCGACGGACCGGAGGAAACCTATCGACTGACCTGAAGGCCAATCAATCGACTGAAGGGTTCATACGACTGACTGGTCCTTTACAACTATCCAATATAGATTTATACATATGATGTGAACCATAGGTGGTCGCAATTCCTTGTGGATCCAAGGAATTTCATTAGTATTTCCATAACCATCACTCGTATATTTTTGATTGCATGTTTTGTTTTGTGGATATAGCATGTATATGATACATACTATAAGTATGTGCTGATTGGATATATATATGTATATATATATATATATATATATATATATAGAGAGAGAGAGAGAGAGAGAGAGGGAGAGAGAGAGTCAGGCTAGAATACACTTAAGTGTATTCAGAGCAGAATACACTCAAGTAGTTTTCCATGATGTAATATTTTGTTAAATCTAATCCATTGATCTTCTTAAACATATTGTGAATAACTCATATGCAAAATTTGAGCACATTTGGACATTTATAGTTCATGTTATAAAGACCACAAAAATTATGCATTTCAAATTAGTTATGTGCGTCAATTTTTTTGCCCTTAGATGAGTGAGTTACACTCATCCCAATGGGCTCATAATTTGTATGTAGCCTGGTTATAGTATGTTGGAGAAGATCAATGGTTTACATTTTGCAAAAAATAGTCTTGATATGTAAACACACTTGAGTGTGTTTGTGCAATCTGTACACTCGAGTGTATTCTAGCCTGACTCTCTCTCTCTCTCTCTCTATATATATATATATATATATGTGTGTGTGTGTGTGTTGATATATAACATACCTCAATAAAAATTAAGCTTAAGATGCTTTCCATAAGAGACAAACATGAAAAGCTTGATCGGCCACGTGCAAGTTACACTAAAACATGGTGCGGCGTGCATCTCATGGATGTGTGATGGTAGATATGTAGATCTACCAAAGTAGGGTACATATCCTATCGTGTTGTCTTTTAGGTCAGGCTTGCCAGAGATGAAGAGAGGGGAGAGAGAGAAGCACAACAAATACAGGGCCTTCGACCGCTCGTCGGGGGGTCAAACTTCGAGGAAACTAGCAATTGAGGGGTGCTTTGAGTTGCAAAGGAGATGGAGATGCTCGGGGTAGGGAAATATAAAGGTGAGGGGAAGGTATCTAGGGTTTTTAATAGGGTCGTAGAAGCTTAGGAGGCAACCTTTTGGGGGTTTCTTGGTTTCTCAACCATAGGTCCTGAATTAGGGCTCGTTGGCTGCAAAATTCTCTCACAAATCCAATGCACGAAAAATCCTATTAAATGATCATGAATTGACGGAGAAAATCTGAGAAAACCGAACGCAAAATCCCACACTACTTTCCATGTGAGCGCGGGCTAGGTGACAAGTCTAGAGCCATATGATTTTAGATCCAACGACCGGTGATCAGCACAAAATCTCAATGGGCACGTGACATTAAATTTTGATTCCTATTCAAATTTGACTAAAGTGTCATGATAATAATTAATAATTTTCTCTCCCCTCAATTGGACCCCAAACGATTCCCAAATTTGATGAAAATGGACTCCCTGACTATTTTCAAGGTGTAGAATCTGAATCTGGAGTTTATTTTTCATTTTGAGAAACTTAAACTAGATAATTAGGCAATTCTTTATTTTCTCTCTCTTCCTTCATTTATGACTTTAAGATTATCCAAAAATGATGAAATTTCACCCACGTGTCCCAATTAATTTCTTAGATACAATTTTTCCATCCATTGATCATGTTTATGTGATTTATTTAATTAATTATCAAAATGAAGTATCTAAACACTTTCTCTCTCCTGCTTTCTCACATTATCCACATATTATCCAAATTAGTTGAAAACTTACCCAAATACTATTTTCTTATTCCGATTACAAATTTGGAAATAGTTTTCCAATTTGAGGACATTAAGTATTTTATTTCTTTTTTTGGCTTATTTCCTATTTTCCTTTAATAAAGACTTATATATATATATATATATATATATATATATATACTTTCCAAATTGGGTGATACTTGGCCCTTAAGTAACTTTTAGTTCAAGAAAACGAAATTGTATATCAAATTGTCTCATGGGTTTTCCTCTTTATGATTTTTGAAACAATATATTCCATATTATCTCCTTTATTCCATATTATCTCTTTTTTATATATTTGAGTGTTTCTCTTCTTTTTCTATATTCTAAAAAGTCCTAGAAAGTTCTAACACAAACTCTTTTATTATTTTTATTATTTAAGTGAACAATTACACATCAAGCCCATTATTTAGATTTCTACTGAGGTATTTGTGCATAAAACCCCTTTATTGGCATAAAATGTGAACAAATGTTCACTAAAACATTATATTCTCCACAAATTAAATAGAAAGGCCAAAGAATATAGAAATAAAAGGAAAAGATTGGAAAGAGGACCAAATGGCAAAATGTCCAGGATTTAGTATCTTACATCACTCCACTCCTTAAAGAGGATTTCGTCCACAAAATCACAATCAAAGAGGGAAAGGTGAGTGTGTAATATCTCATCACAAAACTTCAGGTTGTTCCTCCAACAAAAAACTTTCCCCAAAACTTTCACTAGAAACTTCTCATAGGTCAGACTCTCAAGGATCACCTAGGGTTCCACTATTAAGATTTCTTTTATGATATTTAACATTATTAACATTTTGGATCATTAGCATTATATGTATTAGGGTATCACATTCTCATTATTATTCTTTTAATTATGTCATGTCATATTCACTTGGTTTCCAAAGGGAGTTATATTTCCTTATTATGCATGGAACAAGAAATTATCCCATTTATTATTAAGTCTACAATTAATCCAAATTATGTCACATTGATTAATTACATCTATATTAAACATTGTCGCATTACCTTTCTTGCTCACATTAATGTCATCATTCATCACTTTCTCATATTTATTCACTTCTTATTATTGATTATGTCCATTTATGTGAATCCAATTACTTTTTATCCATAATGAAGTCATTATATGTATTTTAAAGACAAGGTGAAACATATTAAATATTAATGTTATGATTCACATACCATTCATGGTTAGTGATTAATTAGGAGTGTATTAGAGGACAAGGCGATCTGCATTTCATATCGATAACTTGATTAATCTATGATTAGGTGATTATATATCATTTATGTGTATCAAGGCATGTTATCTGATTATGCCACCTAATGTCACTAATGTATCATCAATGACATGAAGGATGCATATGTTAAGGTTATATGATTACAACTTAGGGTTTAGGATCAACTTGATCATTATATTTCATTATAGCATGCATTAATGCCAAGATTAGGTTACACTGTTCTTTCTCATCATATCATTGAGGTTTATAGGTTCATGACATTATTAGCATCATGTGTATCCATAATTAGTATTAATATGTGAGTGACCCATATTATGTGCATTGGATATTCATTAGGGTTTGAACATATAAATTATTCCTCAGATGATCATTATATGTTCATTAATATATGAACAAGTAGGTTAGGATTACCACTATTACATGTTTGGTCAAAGTTGAGGATCTAAGCATACTAACCTCCTATCCATGGAGTTAGGGTTTTTAAAGATAGAATAGATAGATTTCAATATGTCACATGGTTCCATCCCCCTAAAGAGGATTTTGTCCTTGAAATCTAACCACCCAAGATAATCAAACTAACTATAATACACCCCTTAAAGAGTTTGACCTATCAAGACAAACTACACTAGGGTTAAAGGATGAATCTACTACACCATGTACAAGATCCATCACACTTCCACTGTGCACTTTGATAGCTCACTTAACCCCAAACTTCAAAGGCTAGTTCTAGGGATAAACTATCCAAGCATGTAGTCCTAAGGGACATAAGGAAACTATCTTGGTATCCATCCTCAAACAAGTCATCATACACCTAAAACTTAGGGTTCTCAAAGATATACAACATAGAAGTCTAAGATTACTATTGCCTAAAAGCAAACTATTTTAGACAATACATATCAGCTCAGACCAGGTCGGTATCATATGGATCTATGAGTCCTCGTAAACCAAGCAAGTGGCATGGGGGAAAATATTTACAGGCCCCAGAACCTGATCCTTTCTAGACACCTTTGCTTCAACTTAATGATCTAATAGCTGCCTAAAGGCAAACCTAAACAACATTAAGTTATTATGATTACTTAAGCATCTTTCAATTGTAAATATGTTAGGTTTTTTACTCAACGTGTAGTTACACATTAGAATCAATTGTAAATATGTTAGGTTTTTTACTCAACGTGATTCTAATGTGTAACTATAAGATCCTAAATCAACCTTTCATCAAATCCAGGGTAAGCATGTAACTTAACAGGAAACTATGTAAGGCAAGGATTCTAACTAAGGAATCAAAACTGAAATAGTCATATTCCGACTACCATGGGCCATGATACCATGTTGTAAAAGAGGCGATATCACCCCTTTACTAAAAAATTGAAATATCAAACCTCCATTCCCAACATAATCAAAAAGTATGTTGAAAAGGGTGTAAAATGTTCAAATCTCTATTTATATGGTATACAAAAGACCATTGGAAAGCAACAAAATAAAGAATAACTGACTATAATCAATTTTATAAAAGATTATACAAGAATACATCATTATCCCTTTTGGGTTTACATCAAGATACACAAATAGGATCTAGATAGAGGGAAGTCTAACTACTACAATCTTGTCTCCAAAGAAACATCTCCATCAACCAAGTCCAAGACAAAATCTAAGATCTTCTTATCTTATACATCACCTTGTTCAGCACCTGGGTGGTTTGGAAGGCACCCAGCAAAAGGGAAAGGGAAGAAAAGTATGTGTCACAAAACAAGTCTAGGATAAGAAGATAAGTAAACCAAATAAAAATAGGCTAGGGTTTATCATAAGATGAAGATAACAAGAGTATGAGGCTATATTCGAAAGAAATTTTCCATTATCAATTATATCAAAAAGGATTGCATGTAAGATAATTATGTCTACCTAACTAAGTAGGGTTGAGGCACCTACTAGACCTCTAACCTATAGGTGAGGGGACAATAAGACATTCTCAGTCAGCTACACAATAATATGGAAAGAATAAAAACATTCCCTAGGGCGATGAAATGCATGCCATGTGTGGGTGGTTGTACATAAGTACCGCTACTTTAAATTAAATAGAACATAAATCTACATGCTAGAAAAGTAGTCATGACAAGAGTAAATATAATAATCAACAAGTATGGCAGTGGGGTATAAGACTCAAATAATATGAAACAATAATCTGATTTGAGGCATAAGTACATTAGGTTTCAAGAATAGAGAATTAGATTCAACTAAGACTCATTAGGGAAAAAGTAGGTTAAGGCATAATATTTCCCAACTAAGGTGTTAGATGCATATACCTCTTCCTTAGAGTCCTAGAAACCACTTTTAAGAACCTTTAAACAAGATCAGAGTCCACTTGTCCTAACATCATTACCATGTTCATGCATTAGAACTATATTCATTCATTAAAGACTTAAAAAGTTACTAACTTTTTCTACATACCATCGATTTAGGTCCTAAAACCATCACTACTATCTTAATTAGTGTTTTCTAATCAAAATAACATATACTTTTATGTATTTTGAAGATATGGACTTTTAGAGGTATTTTTAGTTATTTTTTACTTAATTAAATCATTCCCAAAAACACTTGTTTGAAAAACTCAGAATCACATGTCGAAATTATTATTAATAGATAGAGGGGATTTTTTTCGAGTTCAAAACATGTCTTATTTTTATTTTTGGACCATGGAATTAATTACTATGATTTATTTGATTCTGACCAATAGGAAAATCACTAAAATTGATTTTCATTTACACAGTAGAGAGAGAGCGAGAGAGGGTGGGGCCGAGCCCACTGCTTGGCCCAATGGAAAGTGGCCAAGTCAATGGTCCGCTCTCAACTTACACTGGTCAAAGCCGAGAAAATAAAAATTAAAAGGACGAGAATGTCCTCTGTGAAACAGAGATGGAAAGAAGGGAGAATGGAGGGGTAAAACAGTCATTCAAATAGATGGTTTCTTCCCCACTCGCCCCATGCCATGGCCAGTGAGGCTGAGGTAAATTTTTTGGCAAAGTCTCTATGTGCGACAAAAACCAACGTGTGAGTAATCAAATGAAAGAAGAGAAGTAACCAAACTCGATGGCACGTTTGATTTTGTCGGAGACAGAGAGAGGAGAGAGAGAGATGCATTACAAATCTAGGGCCTTTGACCACTCGTTGAGTGGTCAAACTTTGAGGAAACTAGCAATCGAGGGGTGTTTTGAGTTGCAAAGGAGATGGGGATGCTCAGGGTAGGGAAATATATAGGTGAGGGGAAGGTATCTAGGGTTTTTAATAGGGCAGCCGAAGATTGGGAGGCAAGAGTTTTGGGGTTTCTTGGTTTCTCAACCATAGGTCCTGAATTAGGGCTCATTGGCTGTGGAATTCTCTCACAAATCCAACGCATGAAAAATCATGTTAAATGAACATGAATTGAGGGAGAAAATCCGAGAAGAAACTGAACACAAAATCCCACACTACTTTCCTTACAAGGGCGATCTAGGTGATAAGTCTAGAGTCATCTGATTCTAGATCCAATGTCTGATGATCAACACAAAATCACAATGGGCGCGTGACATTAAATTTTGATTCCTATTCAAATTCTATTAAAGTGACATGATATTAATTAATGATTTTCTCTCTTCTTAATTGGATGCCCAAACGATACCCAAATTTGATGAAAGTTGACTCCCTGGCTATTTTCGAGGCATAGAATCCGAATATGGAGTTTATTTTTTGTTTTGAGAAACTTAAACTAGATAATTAGGCAATTCTTTGTTTTCTCTCTCTTCCTTTATTTATGACTCTAAGATTATCCAAATATGATGATATTTCACCCACATGTCCCAATTAATGTCTTAGATATGATTTTGCCATTAATTGATCATGTTTATGTTATTTATTTAATTAATTATCAAAATGAATCTTCCACACACTCTCTCTCTCCTACTTTCTCCTATATCCAAATATTATCCAAATTAGTTGAAAACTTGCCCAAAGGCTTATTTTCATATTTAGAATGCGAATTTGGAATTAGTTTTCCAATTTGAGGATATTAACTATTTTATTTCTCTTTTTTGGCTTATTTCCTATTTTCCTTTAGTAAAGACTTTATATATATATATATATATATATATATATATATATATATATATATATATATATATATATATATATATATATATATATATATATATGGGCTCATCTTTAATACCCGCGCGGGTAGCTACCCGCCCACCCTTCCAATCACTTTTTTTAAAAAAAATTCACAATTGTAGAGGAGAATTTTAACTAGCTCTTCAAAAAAATTCATCCAAAAATAATATCATTTGCCCCACCAAAACCAAAAAATACATCCATATATTTACTGATTGTATATTTTCTGCACTGTTACTTTTTTATCAATATAGTTACTCTTTTGATCTCAGGAGTTACTTTTGTGGCCAGGAGAGTTACTTTTTGGGCTGTCGGGTAGTGAAACTCCAGGCGACCCGCGCGGGTATTAAAAAAGGCCTATATATATACTTTCCAAATTGGGTGATACTTGGCCCTTAAGTAACTTTTAGCTCAAGAAAATGGAATTGTATATCAAATTATCTCGTGGGTTTTTCCTCTTTGTGATTTTTGAAACAATATATTCCATATTATCTCCTTTTTGTATATTTGAGAGTTTCTCTTCTTTTTCCATATTCTAAAAAGTCCTATAAAGTTCTAGCACGAACTCTTTTATTATTTTTATTACTTAAGTGAACAATAGCATATCAGGCCCACTACTTAGACTTCTACTGAGGTATTTGTGCAAAAAACCCTTTTATTGGCATAAAAGGTGAATAAATGTTCACTAAATCATTATATTCTCCACAAATTAAATAGAAAGGCCAAAGAGGATAGAAATGAAAGGAAAAGATTGGAAAGAGGGCTAAAAGGCAAAATGTCTAGGATTCATTATGTTACATTTACCACCTCTAGAATGTTTCTTCTCTCTCTTGGCATCACCTAGAGGAGAGAGAGAGGTATTGGCACCTTGTTTGGGTCTTGGTTGTGTGGTACCATCCTTGGTGATGTGTAGAACACATGAATGAGGTGTGTTTTGCACCTAGATGTGTTATCTTGGGTTAGAGAGCCTTGGAGAGGCTGCATATCAGTTTGAGAGTAAGCATGGGGATGCATCTCAGTCTGGTGAGTGTTTAGGAGGAGATGCATCTTGATTTGGAGGAGTTGGAAGCATTCATATTAGTTTGTGTGTGGGGGATATGGTATATCGGGTTAGTGAGGCCGCGATCTTAGTAGGAGACCAAGAGGCTGAGATCTAGCCTAGATCATATCACCATGCCTTGCATGTGGCACCATTTTTGTGTACAAGTGTCACCTAGGCTCCTAAGATGATGTTACCTTTCCCATGACCTCTCTTTCTTCCCCCTAGTATATAGTCTTCTTTCTCTCCATGCAAGAGAATCCTTTTGGCCATTCTTGTTTTCTCTCCTTCTTGGTGTATGACATTGAGAAGCTTTAGGAGCTGTAGAGGTTCTCTTGGAGCTTGGAGGATGAGTCCCAAGCTTGTGGTGTTCCTTGATCATCTTTCATCTTCTACCTTGGAGGCGTGGTGGTGGTCAAGTTTGGTGGGTCATATTCAACCTTGAGCTTGTAAGCTTGAAGCTTGACCTTGGAGCTTGGATCTTGGTGGTGATCGAGTTATATAACTCTTAGCCTTCTTTATTATTCCACTCTTTCATGTGCTTATATTGATTCTCATCTCTAAATCATTTATCTCATATAGTAGTTAATGATGGTCTTGAGAACTGATTTGATGAAGGAACCTCATTGAGTTTGTTGTCCATATCTTGTCCTCTCCTAGCATGATAACAATTGAACTAGTGGCTGATATCCTATGGTTGAATATTACAAGTCGACACACCTTGATCAAGACAACACTCCAAGCTAGTTCAAACCTGACATGCTCTAGAGGGGCTAAACTGATATGCTTTGCTAGCCGACACCTTAGACCGATATGTTGAGGGTGCTAGCCCAACATGACCATGATGATATCTTATGAGTAGGTGTGCCTTGAAGTGCCAATTCGAGATGCCCTTGGTTGAGCAAGAGGCTGACATGATGGTGTCTAACCTGACACACTTTCAAGTAGGGTTAAAACGACACACCTTGGGGAGGTTAACCACTTGTGTCTTGCATATAGAGATAGTCGACATGTTATGGTGGGGACACATCGACACTCAATGTCAAGTATCAACCTGACACCTTGAGGCCGAAATCGATACACATTACATGTCACTAACCTTGAGGCCTAAACTGATACATCTCAAGTGTAGCTAACCTGATATGATTAGAGTGATGGTAAACCGATATCCTTAGATGAGCTTGCCCGACACACCTTTGTGTGGTCAGGATGACACATGTAGATGATGAGACTAGGATCCCTCTAGCCATATGAAACAGATATCTTGTAATGGTAGTCAAGATACATCATGTTAATGATGGAGTTATATGGTATGATAGGACACCCTATGTGGTGTTAGTATGAGCAACAAGGAAGTACAGTTTTCCATAACCTTTAATCTTATAAGATACTCTATAGTTGATAGATATTGATCCAACCCTGTAAACCCTAATTGGTTAAAGAGAACCCTAACCCTAATGATGTAGTGTGAATGATATGGGCCTTTATGAGATGGTACTAATAATGAAGTATTATCTTTCTTATTATAAGTCTCTAACCATGTAGGTGTCATAAGTTGTTAAGCATAGCTAGATAAGAGCTATGATGTTTATGATATGATTGAATGGGCCTTATGAGACATGTGAGATACTGGTATAATGGAAAGAGGAGGTGAACATGTATTATGACCAAATGATGGTTTATTTCCTAATATGAGGTGATAATTTCCTCATCAATGAGATGAGGGTTGCTACCTCAAAGTATGTGGTCCTTTTGATGAAAAATATGGTTTATGGAAAGCATCGAGTGATAATGTAATGAGATCATACCTTATATGCTCAAATATTTTTTGGTAATGTATTATTCCCTTGTTTTTTAGAACTTGTTTAAAGTTTATATGTTGTAACTTGATTTATGCTAAAAGGCACTTAAATGACCTAACTAATCAAGTGGAACTTAATCATGTAGCTTGCCCTGTGCCATAGATCCATTCAGTGTTAGCATTTGTTGGATGGTGAAATGAGTTTAAGTCGGAGCACATATTTTTCAATATGTAGGGGTGAGGACAAATATCCCCTTATGTTTTGGATATGTGATACATGATTGGTTGCGGGCCATACCCTGGTAGGAGTGCGACTTTGTTCTGTAGCTCAGTGATATGTGATACATGATTAGTTGCGGGCCATACCTTGGGAAGAGTACAGCTACGAGCCATAGCTCACTTTCATTAGCATCATGACCTTTACTAAGGTGGGTTAGGTTTGTATAGATGGACTATATGCCGTTGGTAGTAGTTTGACTGGTGATGTCATTGTAGGTTCACTCGTACTGACCGAGCGGGTGAGGTCATGGATTCCAGATCTTCTACTAGACCTTGTATGGCACTGATTTTGACTTAGCAGTGGTCAGTTGGATTTAGGTGGTATGACTCAAATCCTCAGCGAAAAATAAAATATGTAAACAGCCATGTAGTATACTTGTGTAGGATCAAATGTAAAAACACTGGATGAGGCCTTCTTGCTTTTATACATTATAGTGAATAGTGAATATACATGTTCTTCATATTCCTTTTATAATGATAAGATGTTTCATAATCTAGTAGTAAATTATTATTCTGTTAATAATGATTACATGCTTATCATGGTTGTAACTTTACTATTTGCTTTATTACATGTGCTATAATAGAGTTGGTGGGGAGTTAAATCTCCCTCTAAGATTTGGAATCTCACCCCGTGGGTTTCCTACATCCTTTTTAGGTGGACATATACAAGGAGGAAAAGATCATGCAGCTGAGGTTGAGGAGAAATAAGAAAGGCAGTAGCTAACAATGTTGGAAATGTTATGGGATGTTCTTTTAACGTTAGAGTCCTAGAGTAATCCCTGTACACTCAAGTCTTTGGGGGTGTTTTGTAGATGTGCTTTTGACATATGGTTGGCTCGTGTGCCCTTTTTGTGCTCATCTGTGTTGGATATATGTATATATGTTTTAGATAGATTTTCTTGTAATAGATTGATGACACCCATGGTAAGTGCTCTATAACATGAAAGGACTCGTATGTAAAGGTTTTTGATATAAAATAGTAAAAAATAGTTTTAAATTTTTAGTATTTTCCTGTGATCCGCTGGTTAGTGGTTAATTGTGTTTGGTTTTGAGTAATCTCGCTTTGTGTGGCGAGGGGTGTCACCTTTGGTGGTATCAAAGCTTTAGGTTTGTTGAGTCTACATGGACCTAGGAGTACAGTTTGTGTCTATTCTTGTGTCCTCCATTATGTATTATAGTGACTTCTACTTATGCAGAAGAAGAAGGGGAAAGCTTAAAGATGTCTGGAGAACAGAAAGAACATGTTGTTGAAAGAAGTGTTGTTGCACCAGGTGGTGGTGCAAGGAAGCAGGCACGAGAAGATCAAGTGCCTGAAGTCCCCCAGTTTTAGACAACCATGCTTGAAAATCCTTTCTTTCAATCTCTTATTGTGTAGTTTTTGACAACTATGACTCATATGGCGGACAAGATGCCTGCACCTCAGCCTAGGGCACCGATTCCCCATACTAAATATTTGGGTACTGGGAAGACTTTTGAGTGGCTTTGCTGGGTTGGAGCTTTGGAATATGCTAGGATGAATGATCCAGTAGATGTGGATATGTGGCTTACTGAGCTTGAGAAAGCCTTTAAGATCCTTAGTATCCTCGAAGTGGATAAGGTGAAGCATGCGATGTACCTTTTGAAGTGGAGTGCTGACCACATGTGGGCCATAGAGGAGGAGTGGAGGCCTGAAGAGGCTATAGGTTGGGAGGAGTTCTAACGTGAGTTCATCACTCAATACTTTCCACTTACCTATATGGACAAGAAGATCATCCAGTTTGAGCAGATCTGGCAGGGACATATGTCTATCAATGAGTACAAGGCTAAGTTTATGGAGCTTCTTCACATATGTTCTCACATGACTGCTACAGAGGATAAGTAGATTGTCCATTTTGAGAAGGGGTTGAACACCTAGTTGTCTACCCCGTCAGCTACTTTGGAGAATCGAGAAAGGTTTGCCATGTTTGTGGAGTTTGTCTGGAGGATAGAGCGATCTGTGATAGAGAGACAGGAGACAAGTTCCAGGGACGTTCGTCAGGAGACTTTAAGAAGCTGATGTTTTCTGCATTGCCAATGTCACAAAAGTTTAGTGCTCTGACGCAGTGGTCACCTAGTAAAGGTAGAGACTGTATCTTTCCACCTGTTAGAGCTCACAACACAACGTCAATGTCGGTGATAGGGTTGTCTAGGCCACAGTTTGAGACTCGAGTTTGCTACAAGTGTGGGCATACTGGACATTTGAAGTGGGAGTGTCTAGTGAGTGATGATGAAGTGAACCAACAACTAAGGTAGAGCCAAGAGGGCTCACAGAGGCAGCAGAATATTGATGCAAGTGGATGAGGATGTGGCTAAGCATCACAGGTCAAATCATCTACTCAAGCAAGTAGAGGATGGAGGAGACAATAGGAAATTGCTAGATTCTACGTTATGAGTTAGCCAGAGGGGGTGGTCAACCTATGAGTAGGTCAGATAGAGTTATTTCATTCTAATTTGTCTTCTTCTTGTTTTGTATCTATTATGGTTGACCTGGGTGTGATGCACTCTTTTGCCAGTCATAAATTGCTTGACAGTTATCTTTTGCCTGTTAGTCGTAAGAAGAATATCTTGTTGTTAATAACCCCGTTAGTTGGTTCTGTAGTGTTACATGAGGTGTGTCCTACATGTGTCCTATCCTTTTTGGGGCACAACATTCAAGTATATCTCATACCACTTGATATGCATGGATTCGATGTAATCCTTGGAATAGACACCTTGGAGAAGTGTAGAGTGGTCTTGGATTGTTGTTCCAAGAAGGCGACATTTATAGACAGTGGTAAGACGTTGATCTTCCAATGAGATGGGAAGATTCTTCAGATGTGTCTTGTATCAGCCATGGTGGCAGGGAAGCTTTTGAGATAGGGATGAAAGGCATTCTTGGCACATGTGCTGGATAATGAGGTAAGGAGTCCTAGTATTGAAAAGGTGCCAATTGTCAGAGAGTTCAAGGATGTGTTTCTTGAGGTTTTTTCAGGTGTTCCCCCACCCTGAAAGATTGATTTTGAGATCAATCTGGTCCTCATCACGCAACTGATAGCCCAGAAACCATACAAGATGGCTCCATACAAGATGACAGAGTTGAAGAGATAGTTGCAATAACTACTTGACAAAGGTTTCATCAGGACGAGTACGTCACCATGGGGTGCTTTAGTGTTGTTCGTGAAAAAGAAGGATGGGTCTATGAGACTGTGCATAGACTATAGACAACTAAACAAGGTGACGATAAGTAATAAGTATCCTTTTTCGAGGATAGATGACTTATTTGATCAGTTGTGTGGCACAATAGTGTTCTCGAAGATAGACCTGAGGTCAGGATATCACAAATTAAGGATCAAGGAGGATGACATACCTAAGTCAGCTTTTAGGATGAGGTATGGTCACTATGAGTTTGTGGTTATTCCATTTGGGGTGACCAATGCATTATAAACATTTATGGATTTGACAAATAGGGTGTTCCAACCGTTTCTTGACCAGTTTGTGGTGGTCTTCATAGATGACATCCTGATATACAACCATGATAATCAGCAACATGAACATCATCTTTGTCAGGTGTTGGCCGTGTTGAGACAACATCATCTCTATGCCAAAGTTTAGCAAGTGAGAGTTTTGGTTGAAGAAGGTAGCTTTCCTGGGGCATGTCATATATGCCAAAGGAGTATGTGTGGATCTCAAGAAGGTGGAGTCAGTGATAGAGTGGGAGCATCCAAAGATGCCGACATAAGTGTACACTTTTCTAGGTTTGACAGGCTATTACAGGAGGTTCATCAAGGACTTCACACTATCACTTTAACTCTAACAAAGTTGACAAGGAAGGACGTGACGTTCATATGGGATGAAGGATGTCAACGTGCTTTTCAGAAATTGAAGGAGAAGTTTACAAGTGCACCAATTCTAGTCTTGTGGAGTAAGGAAAAGGATACATACTCTTATGTGATGCATCTAGGAATGGCTTGGGTTGTGTGTTGATGTAGGACAAGCAAGTGGTTTCTTTTGCTTCCTGACAACTTAAGAAACATGAGGAGAATTACCTGACCCATGATATGTAGTTAGCTACTGTAGTTCGTGCCTTAAAGATTTGGAGGCACTACTTGTATGGGGAGAAGTGTCAGATCTTCAGGATCACAAGAACCTAGAGTACATCTTTTCACAACAGGAGTTGAATATGAGATAGTGTCACTGGATGGAATTAATCAAATACTACGACTGCACGATTGATTATCATCTAGGGAAGGCAAATGTCGTCGAAGTTGCTTTGAGTAGGATGTCTTCATCTTTGCCTATGGATAGAGCCTAGTTGATTTCTTTGATTTGCCACAAGCAGGTTTGTTGGCACATTTACAGGTGAAGCCCACACTAAGACAGTAGATCAAAGAGGCACAATAGACTAATACTATGATACAACAAATTAGATCAGAGTTTGGCAATGAGAAGCATGATGGTTTCCATGAGTTAGATGATGGGATAATTTGTTACCATGGTAGAGTTGTGGTTTCTGATGCTGGTGATCTAAGAAAGATGGTGTTGGAAGAGGCTCACTCATCCATGTATGCTATGCACCCATGTAGCACCAAGATGTATCATAATCTGAAGGATATGTATTAGTGGCTAGGCTTGAAGAAGGATGTGGCTGAGTTCATTGTGAGATGTGATGTATGTCAGCATGTTAAAGCTGAGCATTAGAAGCCTATAGGGACATTGAACCCTTGCCTATACCATAGTGAAAATGGGATCATGTGACTATGGACTTTGTGGTTGGTCTGCCTAGGGCAGCCAAAGGCCATGGTTCCATCTGGGTGATCACTGAAAGATTGACCAAATCAGCACATTTTCTTCCTCTGAAGATGACGTTCAAAGTAGAGAAGCTTGCCCAAATCTATGTGGATGAGATAGTGTGTTTGCATTGTGTTCCAACAACTATCATGTCTCATAGAGGTCCTCACTTCACAAGTTGCTTTTGGGAGTTACTGCACACAACTTTGGGTAAACAGTTAAAATTTACCACTGCTTTCCACCCATAGAAAGATGGTCAATCTGAGAGGACCATTCAGACCTTGGAGGATCTGTTGAGAGCCTATGTTCTTTAGGTTTCAGGAAGTTGGGACATAAACCTCAGTTTGATAGAGTTCTCCTACAATAATAGCGATCAGAGTAGCATCGACATGGCACCTTACAAGGCATTATATGTGTAACATACTGGATCTTGGACCCTACCCTAAAAGTTTGACCTTTTGGACTTAGCCAAACAAGGTTAAGGTTTTAGACCTAAAAGATGTTTAGTATAACCTAACAAGCTAATGCATGTATAAATCACCCTATTGTGACACATTAATCTTTGACCAAAAATGCACAAATAAAAGTAATGATGAATTATATGAAATTCGTGTAAATAATCCCACAAAATTCTTTTGGTGATAATATTAAGCTATGGAACATAAATGGAGGAGTAATAATGATAATAGTGAAATATTTTGATAACTTAAGTAATAATGTGATATTATTGACCACAAATAATAATTGTGACATAACTCACAAAAGAAATCTCAAAAGTAAAATCCAAGTTAAGAATCATGTTCCTTGGGTCCCAATTGTCTTGAGAATCAAGTTTCACATTATTCACATAATGATAATTAATTTAATTCAATTTGGATAGAGAAGATCTAAGTTTTCTCAAAATATCAAATAAAATAATTAATGGCTTCAAAAGAGGAAAATAAACTTGGATTCGTAATCTATATAATAAATATAGCCTTTGGGTGAATTTTCATCCAATTTGGGAAACATTTGATTAAAAGATGAAATCAGGAGAGAGAAAATGTGTAGAACCATCAAAATATGAAAAAAAACTACAAACTACTCCAACATGTAAAATTGATGTCAAATTCGTATCTAACACCTTAAATATGACTTGTGGGTGAAGTTTCATCAAATTTTGATAATCCTAATGTCATTAATGCATGAGGAAAGAGAAACTAAGATTTGATTTATTGAATGCATCAAAAGTTCCCAAAAGGAAAATTAATTACATAATCAGAAACTACATGTCTTATTTGGCCTCTATGTAAAATTTCTCTTAATTTGGAGAAGGTTTGGACCCTCAAATTGAAGAAAGAGAAAGAAGGAAATCATGAATGGATATATGTGTTCCACTTTATTGTTTTGTCTGATTTAATTGTCACACTTTCCATCTGAGTCAGACCTGGATCGTGGATCCACTCCTGCGGTCCCCCTAACCTAAAGTCCTGATCATGTTTGAACTCTAGAGTCCCAACGATTTCGCTGTGATCTTCCTTCCTGATTCTCCCTCTCTACTCCCAAACTTTCCTCCTAATTTCCTTTCCCTCTCCTTCCTCTCTTCTTCCTGAACCATTAGACCCTATAAAACCTTGGGCTTGGGGCATCGTTGCCGTGTTCCACGAGGTGTTGTTCACCTCCCTTATTCTTACTCTATTCTCCTCCCCCCTCCATCTCCTGGCCAATCAGGGTCATCAGACCTTTACCAAATGGTACCAAAATAGTCGTGCGACCCTCAGCTACCTACTTCCGGTGCCTGTTGATCATTTCCTACCCTGCTACCTTGTCTTCTCAACTCAATCTACTATCTGCGGTGAACCCGAGACTGGTGTGTACATCTTCACCTGCGCGGCTACTGACAATGCCCTGATGGCTTCACCTCGACCTAAGAATTGTGTATGCATCTTCCCACCTCCCAATTTCCTTGCGCATCACAATTTCAACCATCACCAATCTGGTTTCTAAGCTTGGACTTGTGGCTTCTCACATGGGTGTCTAGCTTCACCACTCTTTAATAGATCTTAAGGGTAAGTTTGAGTAGTTCCTTTTTTTCATTTTTGAGCCTTTAGATCGAGGAAATGTCAAAGTGCATCATTTCCCCCAATCTGGCCAAGATCTGCTCAGTGCTATGTTGCTTCCATGGTGTGAGACAATGAGGGAGACAATCTCCCTTGCATTTTGTCTAATTTACCCTTGTGTCTTGCCTTCTATTCTCTCTGTTTTTGCGTAGGGGTCTTAACATCATTTGGTTTTGTTTTAGCTTTGCTTTGATGAGTTATGTCTGGGTGTGGGACCGAATGAATTGTCCTATGACTATTGGTCCAACTCAACGTGGTCTGTCCCTCTCCCTCTCTCTCCGCCTCTCTACGATGGCTTTGATGATGTGGCATTTTTTAATTGGTTCATTTTATAAAATTCATATCTTTTTATTCCTTTGTCCAAAAATTAAAAGAAAATATGTTTTGGATTTATAAAAACGTAAGATTTCTAATAAAAATGTTTTCAAGGCTTGGTTTTGAGTTTTATTGAAGGTTATTTTCTAGAAAATGATTTAATTACTTAAAAATCACCAAAAATACCCTTTAATCACCATAACTCCAAAATATGCAAAATTATATGTTTTCTTAATCAGGAGAACCTAACTAGATCAATGGTGATGTTATATTAGTCTAAATTAGAGTTTTGTGTGAAAAGTCCAAAACTAGATTTTTTTTTACATTAATACATATGACAAACCCTAATACATGTGAACAATTGTAATTAGGTAAAGTTGATATTCAAAACAATTAGATTGGTGATGAGCATTTTTGGGACTTTGTTAAGGTATGCTTGCATCCTATATTATTTCTATATTGAGCAATTACCCTCTTTTATGTATGTTTGCATCCCCTATTATTCTATGTTGAGCAATTCACCTATGTTTTCTTTCTCTTGGTCCTTTGAACAATAGCCTACACATTATCTTATTCTTTTAAAAACATGCTTCATGTGAAGTATCTTATTTGTTATTGATCATGTGATCATGGATATTATTTTGGACTCTTTTCATATGCTTTGTACATGATGGACCTCTATATGATAAAATGTGATGTCTTTTGCCCACTTATGAGGTGGATGTATATGTTGGTCACTTTTGTGGTGACTAGTTTATATAATCTGACAATACTTTGGACTTGCCTCTACATTAAACATGATATGTTATTTAGTAGCACTAGAGTAGTATAATTGCATTGGTTTTGGATTATGTGCCCTTAATTCTTTTAGGATGGAGGTTATGTGCCCCATATCCTGGTTTCAAATTTATGAGATCTGGCCCACTTTATATATATTTGGGAGATTGGTTATGTGTCATTTTCTATCAGGTTTCAAGTTTATGAGGCTTTTCTACCTTTTTATTTATATTTTCAAGTTTATGTGTCATTTACACCCACTCCAAGATACCATAAGGGTGTGTTTGGACTGGAGGTTATATTCATCAAATTTTTAGTAGGGAGTGGTTTCCCTCTGGGATCTCACTCCTTACAGTATGGGAGACATTGTAGATCTCCATTGTGTAGGCATCAGATAGGTGAGTATCAGCTTCTTGGTCTTGAGCTTGTGCAATAAACAACAAAGAAGATCAAGGTAATCCAACAACAGTTGAAGGCAACACATGACATACAAAAGTTGTATGCTGATAACCATCATAGACCCTTGGAGTTCTGAGTGAGAGACAAGGTATATTTAAATGTCTCTCCTTGGAAAGGTGTATAGAGGTTTGGGAAAAAGGATAAGCTGGCTCCTAGGTTTATAGGACCCTACCCTGTGGTGGCACGTGTTGGGAAGGTGGCCTACAAGTTGAAGTTGCCACCTGAGTTGTGCAGGTTGCATATAGTGTTTAGTGTGAGTATGTTGAGGAAGTGCCATCCAGATATAGAGTTAGTGTTGCAGCCTGTGGAGGTAGAGCTTGATGAGGATATGACCTATGTGGAAGGTCCTATGTTGATCCTTGAACGGAGAGTAAAGAAGTTGAAGAGGAAGGACCTAGTGATGGTGAAGGTTCTTTGGCATCATCATGGTGTTGAGGAAGCCACGTGGGATCTCAAAGAAGAGATGAGGAGGAAGTACCCCTATCTTTTCTCTAAGGATTTTAGGGGTGAAATCCCTATTAGGGGTTTATGGCATGTAAGGACCCTAACCAATGTTTTGGGATAACCCTAGTTTTTGCCTAAGTATGTTTCTTAGAACCTTTCTCTAATCAACATAGATGTAATTAGGGCCTGTAGAAAGCATAAGTATCATGTTTGATCTTGTTTGGATGATGCTTGCGTCTTGTAGTGTGGTTCTGGTGCAAATTTCTATTCGCCCAGAATTGGGGGTTGATGTGCAAGTTTTCCACCTCTAGAGCATTTCTTTTCTCTCTTTGCATCACCTAGAGGATAGAGAGAGATGGGTTCTTTGTTTGGGTCTTGGTTGTGTGGTAGTATCCTTGGTGATGTATAGAACACATGAGTGAGGTGTGTTTTGCACCTAGATGTGTTATCTTGGGTTAGAGGGACTTGGAGAGGTTGCGTATCAATTGGAGAGTAAGCATGGGGATGGATATCAGTCTAGTGAGTGTGTGAGAGGAGATGCATCTTAGTTTGGAGGAGTTGTAAGGGTGCATATTAATTTTTGTGTGTGGGGATATGGCATATCGGGTTAGTGAGGCTGTGATCTTGGTAGGAGACCAAGAGGCCGAGATATAGCCTAGATCATATCACCATGTCTTGCATGTTTTTGCATATGGCCCCTTTTTTGTGGACAAGTGTCACCTAGGATCCTAAGTTGAGGACACCTTTCCCATGACCTCTCTCTCTTCCCCCTAGTATATAGTCTTATTTCTCTCCATGCAAGAGAATCCTTTTGGTCGTTCTTATTTTCTCTCCTTTTTGGTAAATGACCTTGAGAAGCTTTAGGATCTAGAGAGGTTATCTTGGAGCTTGGAGGCCGATTCTCAAGCTTGTAGTGTTCCTTGATCATCTTTCATCTTCTACCTTGGAGGTGTAGTGGTCGTCAAGTTTGGTTGGTCATATTCAACCTTGAGCTTGTGAGATTGAACCTTAACCTTGGAGCTCAGATCTTTGTGGTGATCTTTGAGGCAAGTTATATAACTCTTAGCCTTCTTTATTATTTCACTCTTTCATGCACTTATATTTATTTTCATCTCAAAATCATTTATCTCATATATGTTAGTAGTTAATGATGGTCTTGAGAACTGATTCGATGAAGGAACCTCATTTAGTTTGTTGTCCATATCTTTCACTCTCCTACCATGATAATAGTTGAACTAGTGGATGATATCCTAAGGTTGAATATGACAAGTCAACACACCTTGATTATATGGCACTTCAAGCTAGTTCAAACCCCACAAGCTCTAGAGGGGCTAAACTGATATGCTTTTCTAGACAACACCTTAGACCGATATGTTGAGGGTACTAGCCTAACATGACCATGATGATATCTTGTGAACAGGTGTCCCTTGAAGTGCCTATCCGAGATGCCCTTGGTTGAGAAAGAGGCTGACATGATGATGTCTAACCTGACACACTTTCAAGTAGGGTTAAATTGACACACCTTGGGGAGTTTAACCACTTGTGCCTTGCATAGAGAGATAGTTGACATGTTATGGTGGTGACAAGTCGACACTCAATGCCAAGTATCAACCCGACACCTTGAGGCCTAAACTAATACACCTTAGATGTAGCTAACATGACACCTTGAGGCCTAAACTGATACATCTCAAGTGTACCTAACTCAACATGCTTAGAGTGATGCTAAACCGATATCCTTAGACGAGCTTGCCCGAAACACCTTAGTGTGGTCATGCCAACACATGTAAATGATGAGATCGAGATCCCTCTAGCTGTATGAAATAGAAATATTGTAATGGTAGTCATGGCACATCATGTTAATGATGGAATTATATGGTATGATTGGACACCCTATGAGGTGTTGGTATGAGCAACAAGAGACTATTGTTTACTATAACCTTTAATCTCATAACATACTCTATAGTTGAGGATAGTTGTTGATCCAACCCTATAAACCCTAATGGGTTAAAGAGAATCCCAACCCTGATGATGTAGTGTGAATGACATGAGCCTTTATGAGATTTTATATTATGTTTCTTATTATAAGTATCTAACCATGTAGGTGTCACAAGTTGATAAGCATAGCTAGATAAGAGCTATGATCTTTATGATATGATTGAATGAGCCTTATGAGGCATGTGAGATATTTGTATCATGGAAAGAGTAGGTGAATGGGTCTTATGACCTAATGATGGTTTATTGCTTTATATGATGTGATAATTTTCTCTAATGAGATGAGGGGTTGCTACCTCAAAGTATGTAGTCCTTGTGATGAAAAATATGGTGAATGGAAAGCATTAAGTGATAATGTAATGAGATCATACCTTATATGCTCAAATATTTTTTGGTAATGTATTATGCTCTTATTTTTCTGAGAATTGTTTAAAGTTTATACGTTGTAACTTGATTGATGCTAAAAAACATTTAAATGACCTAACTAATCAAGAGGAACTTAATCGTGTAGATTGCCTTGTGCCATAGATCCATTTAGTGAAACATTTGCTGGATGCCAAAATGAGTTTAACTCGGACCGCATATTTTTGTACATGTGTGGGTGAGGATGAATATCCCCTTACATCCAGGATATGTGATATAGGATTGGCTGTAGGCCATACCTTGGTAGGAGTGTGGATTTATTCCGTAGATCAGTGATATGTGATACAAGATTGGCTATGGGCCATACCCTGGGAAGAGTGAGGCTGCGGGTCATAGCTCAGTTTCACTAGCACTGTGACCTGTACCAAGGCAGGCTAGGTTTGTACAGCTGGACTATATGTCGCTAGTAGCAGTTTGACTGGGGATGTCACTACATGCTCACTCATTTGGAATGAGGGGGTGAAGTCATGGATTTCGACTCTTTCACTAGACCTTGTATGGCCCCAATTTTGACTTAGCAATGGTCGGTTGGATTTGGGTGGTACGACTCACATCCTTGAGGCAAAATAAAATACACAAATAGTGGTGTAGTATACAATATAGGATCAATTACAAAAATAGTGGATATGGTCTTTCTTGATTTTATACAGTATAGTGAATAGTGAATATACATATTCTTCATATTCCTTTTATAATGATAAGTGTTTAATAATCTAGTAGTAAATGATTATTTTGTTAATAATGATTACCTACTTATCATGGTTGTAACTTTACTATTTTCTGTATTATCTATGCTATAATAGAGTTGGTGGAGGGTTATATCTCCCGTAGAGATTTGGAATCTCACCCCGTGGGTTTCCCACATCCTTTTTAGGTGGACGTGTACGAGGAGGTAGATATCATGCAGCTGAGGTTGAGGAGTAGTGTGACACCTCGTCACGCTAAATGATATTACTCAAAACACAAAACACGATCAATTACTAATTAATCACATAGTCAAAAATTCAGAATAATTAAAACCAATTCCAACAATGTAAATAAACTCTAGAACATTTACAAAAGGTCCATCATTCCATTCTCATATACTGTAACAAGTATTTACATATGGGTCCAAAGACCTCAGTCACATCCTGCATACAAAAGATATTTCACATGTACATGCCATATATTTACAAACATTGGCATACTACCAAAATCTCATGTCGATACAAGTATATCATCTAGAAAACACATCCCATACCCAGACTTGAGAGTACAGGGATGACTCTAGGACTCTACTATTAACATCTACAACTAACCAACCTTCTGAATCTATTGATCACCAGGTTGGTTCTCTGACCTTGACCTCATTGCCTGTGACCACCTAAACAAATATGGTGACTGTAACGCCCGGGCCCACTGCCCTAGGATCTAGTAGAGTTTCAGGAATGACAAATGGCCCCACAGATCACCCCTAGCCTTAACTGCGCGCTTTTCCCACACTCATGCGCAAGCCGGGGTCAACTTCCCGACTGGTCACCCGTCCGAGTACTACTCCAAGCTGAGCACACTTAACTATGAAGTTCTTTAGTGATGGGCTCCTGGAAAAGGAGGTGCACCTTGGTGATATGGGTAGTCCAATCATTTCTTTTAAGATCATGTTATCCGAGACCTCAAATCCTGGGATGTTACAATCTCCCCCACTTAGACTCTTGACGTCCTCGTCAAGTCTCAACTATATGGCCTCATAATTTGACCCCATTTCAGTGCAGACCCACAATGACCCATGGACACCCAACTCCCATCCATGGCTACCAGCGCAAGGGCGGCTCCATCTTGTCTCTACGGATAGCCCTTTCCAACTTGCCTGGACCGCACGGCTCAAGACTGGCATGCCACATGCCCATGTGGGCCCCACCTACTAGAGGGGCTATGGCTCTGATACCAAAACTTGTGGTAACACATCCCACTATCACACAGACAACGAGGTGTTATGCGAAAACGTGCAGAAATCACCATAACCACAGATTACCAAAAATACGGGTTAATTAAAGTCAATTACAGAAAGCAGATAAATTGAGAAAACTATTACATTTAAGTCCTCATCCTACAAGGAAACATATTATATAAACATGTACAAGATCTTGGTACGTGTCCACAACTTAGGAGATCAACTGTCAAGCTATCACATGAGTTCATCACCTGTTTATATGTACATAAAGGCCCACATCCGGCCAACAGCAGGATATACAAAACATCATCAACAGATATACATCGTGAAACAATGTCAAAACGCTCCCAAGGACCTGAGAGTACAAGGATGACTCTAAGACTCTACTACAAAACAACCAAAACAACAACATATCCATCGCTTGCCTTCTACTGCTCGTCTTGCTGCTCGGCCGCAACTCCGCGACCACCACCACGTCTAGCTCGGACACCTAAAAAGGTTATAAACCAGCAGGGTGAGACACACAGTCTCAGCGAGAAACATAACTCCCGGCCGAAACTACAAAACCTTAGAAGGATAAAGCAACAACAGTAGATAACTGATAAGAGGTATAATAAGAGCAGTTTATATAATAAGACTATTCATACCATCAAGCTTACCAGGTTGTACAGAAGGCATATACCAGAGTATTTCTTTATGGAACATGATTAATAAGATATGATTTATAAGATCTTACCACATATCATAAGGAAAGTATAAGTTACTTCAAAGTATAGCAAGATTAACTACACAAGCAAGGCCTCAACCAATGTTTCATGTTTTGCCTTAAGCAATAAATACTATTCGGCTGGATTATGTATTATTATTCCCTGAGGAAGTGAGCCGTATCGCTCAAATCCAACCTTCGGTTGTGAAACCCAAGTTGGTGCCATACAAGGTCAATGGAAGAGCCGGACTCCACGACCTCCCACCTCATGGTCAGTGCACGAGAACCAAAGCAGGACCGCAGTCTCTTGCTTAAGTGGCCTCAGCCACAGGGTCAGCTCCATAGGCTACCCTTCCTCTAGCCTGCCTCAGTATAGGTCACGATGCTAGTATATCTGAGCCACAGGCCTGTTCACCGTGCTCTGAGCCATGAACGCATTCATGCTCTATCACTCTGAGCCATGGGCCTGTTCACCATGCTATATATATATATATATATATATATATATATATATATATATATATATATATATATATATATATATATATCCGAGTCTGCAACCGTAGCTGCACTCGATTCCCTCTCTATTTAAGGCTAGGAGAAACCACATATATTCAACAATATGCGCTTCCAGGTTAACCCACAGGAGAACCTGTTTCACCATCACCAGCTACTGGCGATGATGGATCTATGGCTAGGGCAAACTACATGATATGTTCCACTGTGATTAGTTAGTATATTTTTAGTGGATTGCAATATTTAACCAAGTTGTATAACATGCAAACTATAACAAGAATAAATAGCATGAAACTCAACATTATGCTTTTATTGTAATCATCATCATCCTGGTCCATCACAAGGATCCAACATTACGTGTTATCACTTGGCTTCTTGCCAATAATATGGATCCATCTCAAGGATCACCATATTGCCACGGGATCTCAATCCCTTATCACATAATGCCATTGCCTCTTCAAGGCATTTTATCAACTTGGGCACTTAACCAAACTTAGGTCCTCAGACCAAAACACATCATGTATGTTATCTTATCATTAAGAGTAATTATCAAGCAGTATTACTCATCATACATACCTCATAGCCCTTTACCTGGCTATGCATCACCTGCATGGTTAGTATACTCAATCATCATGGATTAACAGAAGAATTATATTATCAATCATAGGGCAACATTGATGATTATATGCTTTATCATACATTTCTCAACCAGTGATCATAACACCATGTAAGGCATCTTATATACTTATCATTTACTCAACATTATACGTATCATTTCAGATGATCATGACACATGTAAAGTCATGCCAAGTTACATAGATGGGTTCTACTATAACGATTACCATCAAGCATATCAAGGGTCACCATCATAACCAAATATGTTAACAAGAACAACATCCAGCATATCAATTTTTCCATAAGGAGCAAGACCCTCACTAAAAGTACCCTCACCAGAAGTGGTATCGGGTAGGGCACCCTCACCTATCGCCCAACACATAACCTCACAACAGACAGCACCTAGGGTGTAACGTGCAACGCCATGTCGTGCAACAGTGCGTCAGGCATATCATGCACTCACTAGTGTCGTGCACTGCGGTATCGTGCAATGCTCCGTCGGCATCCATGTGCAAAGTGCAGCTCATTCCTTGTCGTGCAACGGTGCGTTGTACATCTCTGTGTCGTGCAATGACTAGGGTTACTACAAGTTACTATACCAGGCATCATCACTATGTTGTAACACCCAGCACCAAGCTAGCCACATAGCTCCATATCATCGAAGGTATGAGGCCACTAGGCTTCCACCTCAGGTCAGGTGTATCGGGCAGCAGCAACCTATCGCTTAACCAACCTACGCATGACCCATCGGCCGACATAAGGCAAGGGCCTGTCGTGTGATGCCTGACACACAAAGGTCAGCAACCAGGAGCATGACGCCTGACACAACACTACCAACTAGCTAAGAAGATCCACACTTCAACGCACAACGACAACAAACCATCATACATGTATCAGGCAGGTTACTCATCAAGGTGGGATGCCCGACACATACAAGGCAGAGACCAAGGGTGACGCCCGTCACAGCCTCAACAGGTGTCATTCAAGGCTTAAGATCAAGAGGGATATCAGGCAACACTTCCCCCAAGATCATAATGGTCAAGATGCAACTCCACAAGGTCGTCATCAACCTCAAGCACAAGGGCACAAAAATCCTAATGGATCAATAAGATGGCTCACCTCTCAACAACTAAGAGAGAGGGGTCTTGCACATCTCCTATCACCAATCGGGCAACACAAGGAACAACCCTAGCAAAGTTCCCAACCACCACAAATCTCACCCTTCAAGTCCATGGTGAGAGGAGGGTGTTGCTCAAGCAACTAGAACACAAGCTCACCTCTCAACCTAAACGAGAGAGGGGTATTGCCCATGCTACTAGAACTCAAGCTCACTCCTCTAGACCAAGGAGAGAAAGGAGTATTGCTCACCAAGAAACCCTAGAACATAGATTCGGCCAACGAGGTGCAACTAAGCAAGAACTAAAATAACAACATGCATAGCCGATATGATCATAGCAATATACAAGAACATAGAATATGGTAATGTAGTTAGGGTTAGGAGTTATGTAACCCACCTCAAGCAAGCTCCAAGCTCCTAGCTCCAAGCTCCAAGCACCATCACAAGAAGAAGAGCAAGGCACTCTAGGGTTCGACCACCATTAGAGGAAGAAGGAGACTCCAAGAAGGATCGGCCACCAAGCTTGCAAAAGAAGAGGGGGGTGTCGTGCATCAAGGAGAGGAAGACTAAGGAACTAAAGGGATCCTTAGCAAGGGAAAGGAAATGCATATATAGAAGGGGATGGAGAAGAAACCAAGGGAAGGTAAGGCAAGGTGTCGCCCACCTAGGGACACTTGTCCATGGGTAATGCCGCCACTCAAACATGCCCTAAACACATGTCCAAGGCCATTGCCACAAGTAAGCACCAAGCACCAAGTATCCACTAGTGGTGACACAAACAAGGTCAAAGAAGGTCAAAGGGTCCATGGGCGACACACCTCCAAGACATGGCCGACACACCCACTCCATGGCCGACACAACCCTGGGTGACACACCAACAGGGCGACACAGATCCTGGGCGACACACTAGGCCGACACAGACATGCTCCTGCCCGACACAAGGTCCAAAGATACAAAGGCATGGCACCACAAAGCCCAATAAGCTCAACCAGGCCCAAAGGAACTCAAGCAATAAGCCCAACCCTTCCTCTCAATCCTAGAGGAAGCAAGGAGAGGGAGGAACACCACACAAGGTGAAAATACTTGCCCACAAACCCTAGACTTGGGTTAATTGCAAGTAGCACCCCCAGCTCTCAACAAAGCACCAACAAACCCTAATCACCACAGAAGGTGATTAGCAAGCAACAAAGCATCAGGGTTAAGCAAAGCAAACAGGGTAAACCCTAAACAGAGGTCAGGGTCTTTACAGTGACCCATGGGTGAGACCCAGTCCCAGTGAGAGATATAACTCTCTCCAACATATATTGATTATAACATATTAATTAATAGTAAATACATTGAGTAGTTAGGGTATTGAATAAGCAATATGAACAGATTTAATAGTTTAAACATAGTAAAAAGTTAAGAAAATAAGTTGTAATATCAAGTAGAAGTACACAATTTTCATAAGTCTACATCATGTAAGAACTATGTAGTGTAAAGACAAGATAAGGGTTAATCAACCAATGTGTTACGTATTAAACCCTAGAAATTATACTACATGGCTAGTATTATATCTTTTCTTATTATGCCCTGGGGAGTTTGAGTCATACCACTCAAAGTCCAACTGACCAGTGCAAAGTGCTATTTAGTTTTGCATAAGATCTAGGAGTGCCAGTATCCTAAGATCTCTTCCCCTGGGTTAGTATGAGTAAACTACAGTGACATACAAGTCAAACTGCCAACAGTGACATATAGTCAACTGATAACAACTAGTTCATACTTGGTACAAGTTACGACACTAGAAAATAGGGTATACAAGACCCTCTAATCTGAGGTACAACCACAACTGTCCTCAATCACATCAAATGTCAGAGGCATGACCATAGCCATCCTCCATAACCTGTATTTGTGGATGACAAGGATATATCCTCAACTTGCCACCCCCACATACTCAATAGTATTCGCTCCAAGTTTCCCTTGGGAATACTCGTTTCACCATCCAATAAGTTCCGACAATAAAGATGTCTCTACGGAATATGGCTCTACATGATTAAGGTTACACTTGAATAATTATTGCCAATTGAATGCGTTAAGGCTTTATCATATAAGTGGACATTAAAACCGTAATTCTTTTCTAACAAGAGTATTTGTATAATGAATTCAAAAGATATAAAACATTTGAGATATAAATCTTAATCACATTACCACATGCAATCCTTCATTACAAATTAATGGACCACACTTATCATCATACTATTACAAGATACTGATATCTTATCACAAGTTCCAGGGTTTTAACCTTATTAGAACATGAAGAGGATTTCACCTCAATAATGGCTTCAAACATGCCCAAAGGTCGTTAAGACCATCACATTATTCATAATAAGGTTATCATCATCATTCCATGCCTTAAACAATGATCAAAAGATCATTAACACATATATGTCCATAGATATTAACATGGCAAGGCACTATGATATCCAAATAGTACGACATTGTGGTTTCAACACAAGAAGTGTTACACCCCGATCTCACAATTTCCTCAAATCATGAGATTAGGGCATAAGATAGGATTTATATGTAACACAAAGAACACCTTTAACTTTTTCTTTTCTTTTAACCTCTTGTTTCATCGCATTGAACCACATAAAACATCTTAACAAGGGAATCTGAACATTTCTTTTACTAATCATACTTTAACAGAAAAGATACATGTATAAACATTCATGATGTCTTTCACAACTTGTGCACATAAAACTTGTTAACTAGCATACATATCAAAGAGGAACAATATTACACATTGTAATTACAACTCTCTCTCTAAACTCTTATTGAGGACCTAGAGTGACAAGGACCAACTGACACAACTAATCTCGAACTTGACTCCTGTGGCAGGTCTACACTGATGCTCTGACCATCTTCAAGTCCACGCGGTTAACCCTAAAATGTTTGAGTAGAGGGGTGAGCCTACTCGCTCAGTGAATGAGTACTTCATGGAAACAGACTAATGCACTAATGTGATTACAAATATAATTTGAATAAACGATATGAAATTTAACAACAGTTAATACTACACTGAGCAGTTCTAAAACAATATAATTGAAATAACAAAGAATGTAAATATTGCATCCAAAGAATAACTACAAGAAGACTATGCTTCTAGTCTTCCTTAACTCTTTC
Source organism: Alisma plantago-aquatica (assembly GCA_963693085.1). NCBI lineage: Eukaryota > Viridiplantae > Streptophyta > Magnoliopsida > Alismatales > Alismataceae > Alisma > Alisma plantago-aquatica. The sequence goes on along the minus strand of OY856412.1, from coordinate 1,412,505,350 downwards.
ATTTATAAAGAACTCTGTGAACCTATATGATCATATTTTAGATTATGCCCTAAACATATGCAGTGTACTCTGCATATGAAGATCCGCAACAAGTTCATGCTACGGCCCCACCATACAAGACTTAGCGACACACCCGGGAAATGCTAAGTCTGACGCCAGCCCTGCTCTGCTACAGGACCCCTGGCTCTCCGGCCAGAAACATAGGCTCTACGGCCTCAAATCACTACTCTGAGTGCACCCGACTCCTCCTTTAACCTGAGTACACCGGCGGAGGGTCACAGGGTTACCTTCGTGACACACGCACGAATGGTGTTAGATAACCGTGTTTTCTTTTTCCTCAGTGCCATCGTGACACACACACGATTGTTGTTAGACACTGCCTCTCTTTCCATCCTCGTGCCACCAGAATTAATCAACCGGTTGATGTTGGACACGAGTTTCACCCCTAAGAAACAGACCTTCATTTAGGGGTTCTACGGTGTTAGGGCACCTAGGTCTATTAATTAATTAACATATAACTATCATAACTCATGTATTCAACATATACCATGTCTCAGTAACATCCCTTTCTAGAGCATGTCATATCTCATCACCTACAATTTACGAGATATGTATTGAAATATAAGAAGCCCTGCAGTATGTAAATATCATTTCAGAGAGAACAAGCATATAAAGTTAAATGCACTAGAAACATACAATTCAACAATTAAGCATCACCACATCTTATATCGAGACCTTTCATATTACCATAGCATGATTCATTGAACACCCTATCCTTAGGGTTTCATTTGCCTTATTCATTCATCACATTCCAACACCCTACTCTTAGGGTTGCATTTGCCTCATTCACCTTTTCATTTACCTCATTCACTTGTCGCATGTCTCTCATAAGAATTTCATAGGATATAAGCATTCACTAGATAAATATTGTTTCCAACAAATCATATGCAATCAATATAGACATGAAGCCATGGAAGTTTAACTAAACTTAGGGTTTCCATACCATTCACTGAGATATCATGTATCAAGAATAAAATTCAATTAAGATAACCCATGTGGTACATCCTAACCACTTATAGGATTACTAGTCCTTTTCAATAAGGTTGAAACTCTAGCAATATCTCAATTAGGTCAAACCCTAATTACATCATTTGATATAAATCTAAAAGCATCCTCACTAGGAAGTGTTGTATATGTATCTGATATGAATCTACCATCAAAGAGTCGTTCAAACAGAGAAGGCATCCGTATCATATCAATTTTACAATAACTTAAATCAAACGGACATTTCAGGATTTAGAATTCACATGCTAAGCATTTAGGGATTTGGATGTTATAACCAAATTCGTGCATTAGAATGTTTGAAGGAAGAACCCACTCACCCTAAGGTGTGAAAACACCTCACAACTGCAGCTCAACTCAGGGAATCTCGAATTCCTATCAAATCCCTAGCAAATCTCCCAATTCTTCTTCCATTCAACTCGGAAACCTTGAAAATGAGGGATTATGAAGAAAGGGTGAGAAAAGAGGGAATTTCGACATCATCTTGGATCAAATCAGAGCATGGACGGAATCTAGACATGAGAGAGAAGATTCACCATAAAAGTCTATGCAAAGGATCCAAACTTACTTGATTTCACCATTCTTGGGACCGCAGAACCCTAATTCAGCAATTCCCCCACTTTCTTCACTCAAGCCCTAACTCTCCCTCTCTCTCTATATTTTCGTTTCTCTGGAGTGAATGACGAAGAATGAGAGCTGCTTGTGTGTGTGGTTGCTCATATAAGTCAATTGAGCTGCTTGGGTCAATTTCATATTGACCCAACACTTAACTTTAATTATATAGGCTGAATATTCAGTTATACAAAAGTTACTGTAATTCGTTTATTTCAGAGATCAAACATTCTCCAAAAATTATGGGAATTTAGAAAGTTGTGTATAATTGTTCTATAAAGCTTCAGTTAAAATTTGAGATCATGTGGAGTTACCAATAAATAATTAAAAATAGAACAATGCACTGCTATATTGCAGTCTGCAAAATATTCGGCCGAGTTTGTCCTGCACAAACTCGACCGACACCCTTACTGTAGGGATTCAAAAGTCATCCAAAAATTATGCCAATTTAACAGAGTGTCTAAAACTGTGTTTTGCAGGCACAGTTAAAATTTGAGATCAATTGGATATACCAATAAAAAGATAAAATTCAATTACCACACTGCTGTAAAATTCTGGAAATGTGATCGGTCGAGTTTGAAACTCGGCCGATAAATAGGTCAGGGAATTTTTCAAAAATTTTTATATTTTCCAATGTTTTTCACATTTTATATATCCAAATCATATCCAAATTTGAAGTAAATCAGAGTTACACATAAAATACTAAAAATGATTTAGTGAGACATTCTACTTATCAAATTCTGTATTCATGCATCATTAAAACCCTATTTTGGGCCGATTAGGGTTTATGTTTCTCAAACCCTAATTCTCAAGACAAAAGAATATTTAGACTTATTATCATAGTTAAAACATCCTAATTGTGTTATCGTTATTAATTAGATTTCAAGAATGATTATTCTAATTAATCTTTGCAATTGTCTAGGTAAACCCTAGTTTACCAATTAAGCTCAAATGGGGTCGTAACAACTCTCCCCCCTTAGAATGTTTCATCCTTGAAACATGAACCTACAAGAAAGATACATTCAAGGTTATTCTAAGCTTCTAAAGCCTTCCATGTCATTATATTCTTGTATTTCATACCTGAATGTAGTTTTCAACATTAGATCTTTTAATTCTTTACTAAATCACAACATATTTCAAATAGTTCTCAATGATATCAAGCAAATTCTTTATGCCACAGTCAAACATAGATTGCAAAGATAAACCACCACGCCTTCGCTGCGCAACTCTAATACTCTGATACAACTATCTCAACTTATGCTGCTCAGAGAGTTCTATTGTTCTGTATCACCTTTAAGTGATAAAAGCAAATTCACCATACTGTTTTAAACTTTAATACAGTGCTATTCAATAGCAAAACAGTCTTGAATTAAAAGACTAGATTCAACAATCAATTTCACAATACTACTCTTGGAATCCCCATTGGGTCATGGATGCATGAGGTGAAACATTACCACCTCATTTCATACTATCCTGTTTTGATCCTGGGACCTGTGGGTTATGGGCCAACACACAATTCAAAGTGTAACCATCGCATTATATCATTTTAGGGTTTCAACAACAGTAATAAGGTAATCCAAAATTGTATCAGTCATTCAAGCATTAATCATACTCAATTATCATCACTCAGTTATATTAGAGCTAGGTATAACAAGCTACACCTCATTAGGGTTACTTGTCCAGACAATCTGATTATCATCCTTTTCTATTAATATGAGTGAATAGGTATAACTACCTTATTCAGGATATCCCTTCATGTGTTTTGACATCATCCAAACCGTATCACCATATCACAAATACACAATAGTAAGATGCATATCAGGTATGAATTACTACAACTATCATACGCCTTTAGTTTAACATATAGCTTGCACACATACACTGAAATCATATGTAGAACCAACTTTCATACCCTAATATGCCTTCAACAAATCATACATGTAAAAACAAATTCACATATTACATAAAGCTAGTGCTTTCCCATAACTTTCTGCTCATTCATTACTTCTTTACCTTTTGCTACCTATCCTTTCATATGATTATATACAATAAACATCATTAGCATTGAATCATTTAAGATAGGAATAGATTATTCATCATTCTTGCTATCACACAAGAATTTATTTCTTATCGCACTTCATCATATTGTATGTCACTATTACATTCACTAGATGACCCTACCAAGGTAGTTATGCACCATATATGACTCATTTTGTTACGACCCCATCTGAGCTTAATTGGTAAACTAGGGTTTACCTAGACAATTGCAAAGATTAATTGGAATAATCATTCTTGAAATCTAATGAATGACGATAACACAATTAGGATGTTTTAACTATGATAAGAAGTCTAAATGTTCTTTTGTCTTGAGAATTAGGGTTTGAGAAGCATAGACCCTAATCGGCCCAAAATAGGGTTTTAATGACATATGAATACAGAATTTGATAAGTAGAATGTATCACTAAATGATTTTTAGTATTTTATGTGTAATTCTTATTTTCTTCAAATTTGGATATGATTTGTATATATAAAATGTGAACAACATTGGTAAATATCAGAATTTTTGAAGAATGTTCGGACCTATTTATCGGTCGAGTTTCAAACTCGACCGATCATATTTCCAGATTTATACAGCAGTGTGGTAATTGAATTTTATCTTTTTATTGGTATATCCAATTGATCTCAAATTTTAACTGTGCTTGAAAAACACAGTTTTAGACACTCTGTTAAATTATCATAATTTTTGGATGACTTTTTGATCTCTACAGTAAGGGTGTCGGTCGAGTTCTGTGCAGGACAAACTCGGCCGAATATTCTGCAGACTGCAATATAGTAGTGCACTGTTCTATTTTTAATTATTTATTGGTAACTCCAAATGATCTCAAATTTTAACTGAAGCTTTATAGATCAATTATAAACAACGTGCTAAATTATCATATTTGTTGGAGAATGTTTGATCTCTGAAATAAATGAATTACAGTAACTTTTGTATAACTGAATATTCAGCCAATATAATTAAAGTTGAGTGTTGGGTCAATATGCAATTGACCCAAGCAGCTCAAATTGACGTATATGATCGACCACACACACACACATCTCTCATTCTTCGTCATTCATTCTAGAGAAACGAGCTCCTAGAGAGAGAGGGAGAGTTAGGGTTTGAGAGAAGAAAGTGGGGGAATTGCTGAATTAGGGTTTTGCGATTCCAGGAAGGGTGAAATCAAGTAAGTTTGGATTCTTTGCATAGACTTTTATGGTGGATCTTCTCTCTCATGTCAAGATTCCTTCCATGCTCTGATTTGATCCAAGATGATGTCGAAATTCCCTCTTTTCTCACCCTTTCTTCATAATCCCTCATTTTCAAGGTTCCCGAGTTGAATGGAAGAAGAATTGGGAGATTTGCTAGGGATTTGTTGTGAGTTCGAGATTCCCTGAGTTGAGCTGAAATTTTGAGGTGTTTTCACACCTTAGGGTGAGTGGGTTCTTCCTTTAAACAGTATAATGCACGAAATTTGATTATAGCATCCAAATCCCTAATTGCTTGATATGTGATTCTAAACCCTGAAATGTCCGTTTAATTTAAGTTGTTGCAAATTGATATGATATGGATTCCTTCTCTGTTTGAATGACTCTTTGATGGTAGATCCACATTAGAAACGTATACAACACTTCCTAGTGAGAATGTTTTTCAGATTTATATCAAATGATGTAATTAGGGTTTAACCTAATTGTGACATCACTAGAGTTTCAACCTTATTGAAAGGGACTAGTAATCCTATAAGTGGTTAGGATGTACCTCATGGGTTATCTTAATTGAATTTTACTCGGGATACATGATATCGCAGTGAATGATATGGAAAACCTAAATTTAGTTAAATTTCCATGGTTTCATGTCTATATTGATTGCATATGATTTGTTGGAAATAATCTTTATTTAGTGAATGCTTATATCCTATGAAATCCTTATGAGAGCCATGTGACAAGTGAATGAGGTAAGTGAAAAGGTGAATGAGGCAAATGCAACCCTAAGAGTAGGGTGTTGGCATGTGATGAATGAATAAGGAAAATGAAACCCTAAGGATAGGGTGTTCAATGAATCATGCTATGGTAATATGAAAGGTCTCGATATGAGATGTGGTGATGCTTAATTGTTGAATTGTATGTTTCTAGTGCATTTAACTTTATATGCTTGTTCTCTTTGAGATGATATCTACATACTGCAGGGCTTCTTATATTTCAATACATATCTCGTAAATTGCAGGTGATGAGATATGACATGCCCTAGAAAGGGATGTTACTGAGTCATGTTGAAGATGAAAAATGATATATATGTGTTTTCAAGTGATACCCATAATGTGAAATAAGTATGAAATGTGATATTCCTGTTTAAATGGTTATATGTTAATCAGTTAATAGACTTAGGTGCCATAACACCGTAGAACCCCTTTTGAGAGGTCTGCAACCAGGGGGTGAAACTCGTGTTGCAACAATAACTGTGCGGAGTCACAGGCACGAGGATAGAGAGAGGCAGTGTTCAACAACAACGCGTGCTTGTGTCACGGTGGCACTGGAGTAAATAGGGGTTATTCAACATTAATCCGTGCTTGTGTCACGGTGGTAACCCGGTGAGACTCTCCGCCTGTGTGCTCAGGTTTGAGGAGGAGTCTAGAGTTCACTCTTTTGAGAGTGTAGTGAGGCCTTGTGAGCCTGAGGCCTTGTGAGCCTGAGAGTCCTGCAGCAGACCAGGGCTGGCAGTCAGATTTAGCATTTCCCGGGTGTGTCGCTAAGTCTTGTACGGTGGGATCGTAGTTCTCTATGGATCTTTATATGCAGAGTACACTGCATATGTTTAGGGCATAAAAATAATCTAAAATATGATCATATAGGTTCACAGAGTTCCTTATAAATGAAAGAGTTAAGGAAGACTAGAGTATAGTCTTCTAGTAGTTATTCTTTGGATGCAATATTTACATTCTTTGTTATTTCAGTTATATTGTTTTAGAACTGCTCAGTGTAGTATTTATTGTTGTTAAATGTCATATCGTTTACTTAAAATTATATCTATAATCTCATTAGTGCATTAGTCTGTTTCCTTGAAGTACTCATTCACTGAGCGAGTAGGCTCACCCCTCTACTCAAACATTTTTAGGGTTAACCGCGTGGACTTGAAGATGGTCAGAGCATCAGTGTAGATCTGCTACAAGAGTTAAGCACACGATTAGTTGAGTTAGTCGGTCCTTGTCACTCTAGGTCCTCAGTAAGAGTTAAGAGAGAGAGAGAGTTGTATTTACGATGTGTAATATTGTTCCCCTTTTGATATGTATGCTAATTAGCAAGTTTTATGTGCATAAGATGTGAGAGACATCATGAATGTTTATACATGTATCTTTTCTATTAAAGTCTGATTAGTAAAAGAAATGTTCAGATTCCTTTGTTAGGATGTTATGTGGTTCATTGCGGAGAATCAAGAGTTTAAAGGAAAAGAAAAAGTTAAGGGTGTTCTTTGTGTTACATATAAATCCTATCTTATGCCCTAATCTCATGATTTGAGGAAATTGTGAGATCGGGGTATAACAGCTTGGTATCAGAGCTTAGGGTGAGTTGTCAAGGACCATTAAGTTAGTAGGTTAGAATCCTATGTGTGGCAAATAGGAGATGTTTGATGTTGGCTTTGGGGATTTGAGTATTTGGATATCCTGGCCCGATATCTGAGTACTTGGATCAACCAGTACAAGCTACTCTGTCTATTCTTTCACGTATACCCTGGCCAGGTATACAGTGGAAGAATGGGCTAGAGAGGAACCCTAGAAATGTTAGGGTTAGAAAGCGAGAAAAGAAACAAGAATTAAGATCATAAATGTAAAATGAGATAGAACTTACATTTCATAATGTTGTTTTTGTTGGAAATGTATAGAAATGCTGTTATATGTTTGAATTGAAATATTCAATACTTTGAAATATGGGTCTTTAATATCTGTTGTACACTATGCAATTGTAGCATTTATTGATTTCATTCTTTGTAACAAGTAGACTAGAATTGACCTTTGAATGAGCTTTTGTTTCTATGGTTTTGCCCGCTGATTCGAGTGAAATTGACATCAGCAGGTCTGTTTAGGTTTTCAGTCTGTACGCGATTCGGCCGAGTTGTATGTGATTCGGCCGAGTTTCCTTAATAGGCAATCGAACAGCAAACTGATCGGCCGAGTTGTATGTAATACGGCTGAGTTTCTTTTTCAGGAAATCAAACAGCAAATTGATCGGTCGAGTTTCAAGCGGATCGGCCGAGTTGTGAAGTAATCGGCCGAGTTTCTGACCAATCGGATGAGTTTCTGAGCTGTGAGTGGCAGTTCAGGAAGAATGTAATTCTTGTAGTTCTTGGCTTCAGGACTTCAGGTTTGGCCTGGTCCGGTTGACATGATGCATTACTAGGATCTAATGAATCCTATCAATAGTATAATAAGAATATAATTTGAATAATTAGACCCACATCAGAGTAAGAATGTACATACAGTAAGATGTTGAAACTTATGGGCAAGATCAGAACAACTAAGAATTAGTTGAAACTGATATTTGAGGTTCAATTTTGGGGCCTCATATGAGAAACCCTTAATTGGGAATAAAGGAACATGATATGAGATTCATAATCAGTTTATTGATTAATATTATATGAACTATACATATGAAATATAGAAAAGATATGTGAAATGTATGTATGGTTCAAGATAGAAAGAATCAATCATGAAGAATGGATCATATAATTGAGTATAATGATTTTATGAACTCTAAAGCAAAGGCTAAGTAGAGAATAGGGTTGAGCATTCAATAGGTCCATATAAGTAAAGAGTCTTCAAAAGAGTAAAAGTGAAGAGGATCGTATGAACATGTAATTCATAAGACTAGAACAACAAACTAGTTTCTAAGCAAAGAACATAGGTGTAGTTTAACGAATGAATAAGTCATACAAAGGTAGACTGTATTCAGGAGAGAAAAACTTGATTGAAAGAGAAACTATGTTTGACCCATGCATGATCCACTTGATTTAAAAATGAAGAATATGTAATGTATTCAACATGAGGAAAAACTAATAGAAGGACTATTAATTTAGAACGTTAACTTCGCAATAGTATAAAGATAAAGGAGGAAATATGTGCAACATGGTATACATGACCATACATATGAATAAGCAACATGGTCATAAGAGAAAAATTTAGAATTAAAGATGACGGGTTAAAGAGTAGTATATGGTAAGAGGACTATGAAACGTAAGATAGGGTTTGAAATATGATGGAGAAGTTATAAAATAAAGAGGTTGTGAGATTCAAGCAAGTGCTAATTAATCAAATAACTCTGTTGATAACTAAGTAAATCTACATACGAGAATGTATTAAGGGAATGTTTGAATACAAGTATTCCAAGTCTTAAAATCATCTTCTCTTTCATATATTCCTTATTGAGAGCAAGGTGGGAATGAAATGATAAGAGAAAATGAGTCATATATGGTGCATAACTACCTTGGTGGGGTCATCTAGTGAATATAATAGTGACATACAATATGATGAAGTGCGATAAGAAATAAAATTCTTGTGTGATAGCAAGAATGATGAATAATCTATTCCTATCTTAAATGCTTCAATGTTAATGATGTTTATTGTATATAATCATATGAAAAAGATAGGTAGCAAAAAGTAAAGAAGTAATGAATGAGTAGAGAGATATGGGAAAATACTAGCTTTGTGTAATATGTGTATTTGTCTTTACATGTATGATTTGTTGAAGGCATATTAGGGTATGAAAGTTGGTTCTACATATGATTTCAGTGTATGTGTGCAAGCTATATGTTAAATTAAAGGCGTATGATAGTTGTAGTAATTCATACCTGATATGCATCTTACTATTGTATATTTGTGATATGGTGTTACGGTTTGGATAATGTCTGAACACATGGAGAGATACCCTGAACAAGGTAGTCATACTTATTCACTCATATTGATAGAAAGGGATGATAATCAGATTGTCTGGACAAGTAACCCTAATGAGGTGTAGCTTGTTATACCTAGCTCTAATATAACTGAGTGATGGTAATTGAGTATGATTAATGCTTGAATGACTGATACAATTGTGGATTACCTTATTACTGTTGTTGAAACCCTAAAATGATATAATGCGATGGTTACACTTTGTATTGTGTGTGGGCCCATAACCCACAGGTCCCAGGATCGAAACAGGATAGTATGGAATGAGGTGGTAATGCTTCACCTCATGCATCCATGACCCAATGGGGATGCTAAGAGTAGTATTGTGCAATTGATTGTTGAATTTAGTCTTTTAATTCAAGACTGTTTTGCTATTTGAGTAGCATGTTATTAAAGTTTAAAACAGCATGGTGAACTTGCTTTTGTCACTTAAAGGTGATACAGAACAATAGAACTTTCTGAGCCGCATAAGTTGAGATAGTTGTATCAGAGTTGCGCAGCGAAAGCGTGGTGGTTTATCTTTGCATTCTATGTTTGACTGTGGCATAAAGAATTTGCTTGATATCATTGAGAACTATTTGAAATATGTTGTGATTTAGTAAAGAATTAAAAGATCTAATGTTGAAAACTACATTCAGGTATGAAATACAAGAATATAATGTCATGGAAGGCTTTAGAAGCTTATAATAACCTTGAATGTATCTTTCTTGTAGGTTTATGTTTCGAGGACGAAACATTCTAAGGGGGGGAAAGTTGTTACGACCCCATCTGAGCTTAATTGGTAAACTAGGGTTTACCTAGACAATTGCAAAGATTAATTGGAATAATCATTCTTGAAATCTAATGAATGACGATAACACAATTAGGATGTTTTAACTATGATAAGAAGTCTAAATGTTCTTTTGTCTTGAGAATTAGGGTTTGAGAAGCATAGACCCTAATCGGCCCAAAATAGGGTTTTAATGACATATGAATAGAGAATTCGATAAGTAGAATGTATCACTAAATGATTTTTAGTATTTTATGTGTAATTCTGATTTACTTCAAATTTGGATATAATTTGGATATATAAAATGTGAACAACATTGGTAAATATAAGAATTTTTGAAGAATGTTCTGACCTGTTTATCGGTCGAGTTTCAAACTCGACCGATCATATTTCCAGATTTATACAGCAGTGTGGTAATTGAATTTTATCTTTTTATTGGTATATCTAATTGATCTCAAATTTTAAATGTGATTGAAAAACACAGTTTTAGACACTCTGTTAAATTAGCATAATTTTTGGATGACTTTTTGATCTCTACAGTAAGGGTGTCGGTCGAGTTCTGTGCAGGACAAACTCGGCCGAATATTCTGCAGACTGCAATATAGCAGTGCACTGTTCTATTTTTAATTATTTATTGGTAACTCCAAATGATCTCAAATTTTAACTGAAGCTTTATAGATATATTATAAACAACATGCTAAATTCCCATAATTGTTGGAGAATGTTTGATCTCTAAAATAAATGAATTACAGTAACTTTTGTATAACTGAATATTCAGCCAATATAATTAAAGTTGAGTGTTGGGTCAATATGCAATTGACCCAAGCATCTCAAATTGACTTATATGATCGACCACACACACACAGCTCTCATTCTTCGTCATTCATTCCAGAGAAACAAGCTCCTAGAGAGAGAGGGAGAGTTAGGGTTTGAGAGAAGAAAGTGGGGGAATTGCTGAATTAGGGTTTTGCGATTCCAGGAAGGGTGAAATCAAGTAAGTTTGGATTCTTTGCATAGACTTTTATGGTGGATCTTCTCTCTCATGTCAAGATTCCTTCCATGCTCTGATTTGATCCAAGATGAAGTCGAAATTCCCTCTTTTCTCACCCTTTCTTCATAATCCCTCATTTTCAAGGTTCCCGAGTTGAATAGAAGAAGAATTGGGAGATTTGCTAGGGATTTGTTGTGAGTTCGAGATTACCTGAGTTGAGCTGCAGTTTTGAGGTGTTTTCACACCTTAGGGTGAGTGGGTTCTTCCTTTAAACAGTATAATGCACGAAATTTGATTATAGCATCCAAATCCCTAATTGCTTGATATGTGATTCTAAACCCTGAAATGTCCGTTTAATTTAAGTTGTTGCAAATTGATATGATATGGATTCCTTCTTTGTTTGAATGACTCTTTGATGGTAGATCCACATTAGAAACGTATACAACACTTCCTAGTGAGAATGTTTTTCAGATTTATATCAAATGATGTAATTAGGGTTTAACCTAATTGTGACATCACTAGAGTTTCAACCTTATTGAAAGGGACTAGTAATCCTATAAGTGGTTAGGATGTACCTCATGGGTTATCTTAATTGAATTTTATTCGGGATACATGATATCGTAGTGAATGATATGGAAAACCTAAATTTAGTTAAATTTCCATGGTTTCATGTCTATATTGATTGCATATGATTTGTTGGAAATAATCTTTATTTAGTGAATGCTTATATCCTATGAAATCCTTATGAGAGCCATGTGACAAGTGAATGAGGTAAGTGAAAAGGTGAATGAGGCAAATGCAACCCTAAGAGTAGGGTGTTGGCATGTGATGAATGAATAAGGCAAATGAAACCCTAAGGATAGGGTGTTCAATGAATCATGCTATGGTAATATGAAAGGTCTCGATATGAGATGTGGTGATGCTTAATTGTTGAATTGTATGTTTCTAGTGCATTTAACTTTATATGCTTGTTCTCTTTGAGATGATATCTACATACTGCAGGGCTTCTTATATTTCAATACATATCTCGTAAATTGCAGGTGATGAGATATGACATGCCCTAGAAAGGGATGTTACTGAGTCATGTTGAAGATGACAAATGATATATATATGTGTTTTCAAGTGATACCCATAATGTGAAATAAGTATGAAATGTGATATTCCTGTTTAAATGGTTATATGTTAATCAGTTAATAGACTTAGGTGCCCTAACACCGTAGAACCCCTTTTGAGAGGTCTGCAACCAGGGGGGTGAAACTCGTGTTGCAACAATAACTGTGCGGAGTCACAGGCACGAGGATAGAGAGAGGCAATGTTCAACAACAACGCGTGCTTGTGTCACGGTGGAACTGGAGTAAATAGGGGTTATTCAACATTAATCTGTGCTTGTGTCACAGTGGTAACCCGGTGAGACTCTCCGCCTGTGTGCTCAGGTTTGAGGAGGAGTCTAGAGTTCACTCTTTTGAGAGTGTAGTGAGGCCTTGTGAGCCTGAGGCCTTGTGAGCCTGAGAGTCCTGCAGCAGACCAGGGCTGGCAGTCAGACTTAGCATTTCCCGGGTGTGTCGCTAAGTCTTGTACGGTGGGATCGTAGTTCTCTACGGATCTTTATATGCAGAGTACACTGCATATGTTTAGGGCATAAAAATAATCTAAAATATGATCATATAGGTTCACAGAGTTCCTTATAAATGAAAGAGTTAAGGAAGACTAGAGTATAGTTTTCTAGTAGTTATTCTTTGGATGCAATATTTACATTCTTTGTTATTTCAGTTATATTGTTTTAGAACTGCTCAGTGTAGTATTTATTGTTGTTAAATGTCATATCGTTTACTTAAAATTATATCTGTAATCTCATTAGTGCATTAGTCTGTTTCCTTGAAGTACTCATTCACTGAGCGAGTAGGCTCACCCCTCCACTCAAACATTTTTAGGGTTAACCGCGTGGACTTGAAGATGGTCAGAGAATCAGTGTAGATCTTCTACAAGAGTTAAGCACACGATTAGTTGAGTTAGTCGGTCCTTGTCACTCTAGGTCCTCAGTAAGAGTTAAGAGAGAGAGAGTTGTATTTACGATGTGTAATATTGTTCCCCTTTTGATATGTATGCTAATTAGCAAGTTTTATGTGCATAAGATGTGAGAGACATCATGAATGTTTATACATGTATTTTTTCTATTAAAGTCTGATTAGTAAAAGAAATGTTCAGATTCCTTTGTTAGGATGTTATGTGGTTCATTGCGGAGAATCAAGAGTTTAAAGGAAAAGAAAAAGTTAAGGGTGTTCTTTGTGTTACATATAAATCCTATCTTATGCCCTAATCTCACGATTTGAGGAAATTGTGAGATTGGGGTATAACACATTTTCTCTTATCATTTCATTCCCACCTTGCTCTTATTAAGGAATATATGAAAGAGAAGATGATTTTAAGACTTGGAATACTTGTATTCAAACATTCCCTTAATACATTCTCGTATGTAGATTTACTTAGTTATCAACAGAGATATTTGATTAATTAGCACTTGCTTGAATCTCACAACCTCTTTATTTTATAACTTCTCCATCATATTTCAAACCCTTTCTTACGTTTCATAGTCCTCTTACTATATACTACTCTTTAACTCGTCATCTTTAATTCTAAATTTTTCTCTTATGACCATGTTGCTTATTCATATGTATGGTCATGTATACCATGTTGCACATATTTCCACCTTTATCTTTATACTATTGTGAAGTTAATGTTCTAAATTAATAGTCTTTCTATTAGTTCTTTCCTCATGTCGAATACATTACATATTCTTCATTTTTAAATCAAGTGGATCATGCATGGGTCAAACATAGTTTCTCTTTCAATCAAGTTTTTCTCTTCTGAATACAGTCTACCTTTGTATGACTTATTCATTCGTTAAACTACACTTATGTTCTTTGCTTAGAAACTAGTTTGTTGTTCTAGTCTTATGAGTTACATGTTCATACGATTCTCTTCACTTTTACTCTTTTGAAGACTCTTTACTTCTATGGACCTATTGAATGCTCAACCCTATTCTCTACTTAGCCTTTGCTTTAGAGTTCATAAAAGCATTATACTCTATTATATGATTCATTCTTCATGATTGATTCTTGTTATCTTGAACCATACATACATTTCACATATCTTTTCTATATTTCATATGTATAGTTCATGTAATATTAATCAATAAACTGATTATGAACTTCTTATCATGTTATATTATTCCCAATTAAGGGTTTCACATTTGAGACCCCAAAGTTAAACCTTAGATATCAGTTTCAACTAATTCTTAGTTGTTCTGATCTTGCCCATATGTTTCAACGTCTTACTGTATGTACATTCTTACTCTGATGTGGGTCTAATTATTCCAATTCTATTCTTATTATGCTATTAATAGGATTCATTAAATCCTAGTAACGCATCCTGCCAACCGAACCAGGCCAAACCTGAAATCCTGAAGCCAAGAACTACAAAGGATTACATTCTTCCTGAACTGCCACTCACAGCTCAGAAACTCGGCCGATTGGTCAGAAACTCGGCCGATTGCTTCACAACTCGGCCGATCCGCTTGAAACTCAGCCGATCAACTTGCCGTTTGATTTCCTGAAAAAGGAAACTCGGTCGAATTACATACAACTCGGCCGATCAGTTTGCTGTTCGATTGCCTATTAAGGAAACTCGGCCGAACCACATACAACTCGGCCGAATTGTGTACAGACTGAAAACCTAAACAGACCTGCTGATGTTAATTTCACTCGAATCAGCGGGCAAAACCATAGAAACAAAAGCCCATTCAAAGGTCAATTCTAGTCTACTTGTTACAAACAATAAAATCAATAAATGCTACAATTGCATAGTGTACAATAGATATTAAAGACCCATACTTCAAAGTATTGAATATTTCAATTCAAACATATAAGAGCATTTCTGTACATTTCCAACAAAAACAACATAATGAAATGTAAGTTCTATCTCCTTTTACATTTACGCTCTTAATTCTTGTTTCTTTTCTCGTTTTCTAACCCTAACTTTTCTAGGGTTCATCTCTAGCCCATTCTTCCACTGTATACCTGGCCAGGGTATACGTGAGAGAATAGACAAAGTAGCTTGTACTGGCTGATCCAAGTACTCAGATATCGGGCCAGGATATCCAAATACTCAAATCCCCAAAGCTAACATCAAACATCTCCTATCTGCCACACTTAGGACTCTAACTTACTAACTTAATGGTCCTTGACAACTCACCCTAAGCTCTGATACCAAGCTGTTACACCCCGATCTCACAATTTCCTCAAATCATGAGATTAGGGCATAAGATAGGATTTATATGTAACACAAAGAACACCTTTAACTTTTTCTTTTCTTTTAACCTCTTGTTTCATCGCATTGAACCACATAAAACATCTTAACAAGGGAATCTGAACATTTCTTTTACTAATCATACTTTAACAGAAAAGATACATGTATAAACATTCATGATGTCTTTCACAACTTGTGCACATAAAACTTGTTAACTAGCATACATATCAAAGAGGAACAATATTACACATTGTAATTACAACTCTCTCTCTAAACTCTTATTGAGGACCTAGAGTGACAAGGACCGACTGACACAACTAATCTCGAACTTGACTCCTGTGGCAGGTCTACAATGATGCTTTGACCATCTTCAAGTCCACGCGGTTAACCCTAAAATGTTTGAGTAGAGGGGTGAGCCTACTCGCTCAGTGAATGAGTACTTCATGGAAACAGACTAATGCACTAATGTGATTACAAATATAATTTGAATAAACGATATGAAATTTAACAACAATTAATACTACACTGAGCAGTTCTAAAACAATATAATTGAAATAACAAAGAATGTAAATATTGCATCCAAAGAATAACTAAAGAAGACTATGCTTCTAGTCTTCCTTAACTCTTTCATTTATAAAGAACTCTGTGAACCTATATGATCATATTTTAGATTATGCCCTAAACATATGCAGTGTACTCTGCATATGAAGATCCGCAACAAGTTCATGCTACGGCCCCACCGTACAAGACTTAGCGACACACCCGGGAAATGCTAAGTCTGACGCCAGCCCTGCTCTGCTACAAGACCCCTGGCTCTCCGGCCAGAACCATAGGCTCTATGGCCTCAAAGCACTACTCTGAGTGCACCTGACTCCTCCTTTAACCTGAGTACACTGGCGGAGGGTCACAGGGTTACCTTCGTGACACACGCACGAATGGTGTTAGATAACAGTGTTTTCTTTTTCCCCAGTGCCATCGTGACACACGCACGATTGTTGTTAGACACTGCCTCTCTTTCCATCCTCGTGCCACCAGAATTACTCAACCGGTTGATGTTGGACACGAGTTTCACCCCTAAGAAACAGACCTTCATTTAGGGGTTCTACGGTGTTAGGGCACCTAGGTCTATTAATTAATTAACATATAACTATCATAACTCATGTATTCAACATATACCATGTCTCGGTAACATCCCTTTCTAGAGCATGTCATATCTCATCACCTGCAATTTACGAGATATGTATTGAAATATAAGAAGCCCTGTAGTATGTAAATATCATTTCAGAGAGAACAAGCATATAAAGTTAAATGCACTAGAAACATACAATTCAACAATTAAGCATCACCACATCTTATATCGAGACCTTTCATATTACCATAGCATGATTCATTGAACACCCTATCCTTAGGGTTTCATTTGCCTTATTCATTCATCACATGCCAACACCCTACTCTTAGGGTTGCATTTGCCTCATTCACCTTTTCATTTACCTCATTCACTTGTCGCATGTCTCTCATAAGAATTTCATAGGATATAAGCATTCACTAGATAAAGATTGTTTCCAACAAATCATATGCAATCAATATAGACATGAAACCATGGAAGTTTAACTAAACTTAGGGTTTCCATACCATTCACTGAGATATCATGTATCAAGAATAAAATTCAATTAAGATAACCCATATGGTACATCCTAACCACTTATAGGATTACTAGTCCATTTCAATAAGGTTGAAACTCTAGCGATATCTCAATTAGGTCAAACCCTAATTACATCATTTGATATAAATCTAAAAGCATCCTCACTAGGAAGTGTTGTATACATATCTGATATGAATCTACCATAAAAGAGTCGTTCAAACAGAGAAGGAATCTGTATCATATCAATTTTACAATAACTTAAATCAAACGGACATTTCAGGATTTAGAATTCACATGCTAAGCATTTAGGGATTTGGATGTTATAACCAAATTCGTGCATTAGAATGTTTGAAGGAAGAACCCACTCACCCTAAGGTGTGAAAACACCTCACAACTGCAGCTCCACTCAGGGAATCTCGAATTCCTATCAAATCCCTAGCAAATCTCCCAATTCTTCTTCCATTCAACTCGGAAACCTTGAAAATGAGGGATTATGAAGAAAGGGTGAGAAAAGAGGGAATTTCGACATCATCTTGGATCAAATCAGAGCATGGACGGAATCTAGACATGAGAGAGAAGATTCACCATAAAAGTCTATGCAAAGGATCCAAACTTACTTGATTTCACCATTCTTGGGACCGCAGAACCCTAATTCAGCAATTCCCCCACTTTCTTCACTCAAGCCCTAACTCTCTCTCTCTCTCTAGATTTTCGTTTCTCTGGAGTGAATGACGAAGAATGAGAGCTGCTTGTGTGTGTGGTTGCTCATATAAGTCAATTGAGCTGCTTCAGTCAATTGCATATTGACCCAACACTTAACTTTAATTATATAGGCTGAATATTCAGTTATACAAAAGTTACTGTAATTCGTTTATTTCAGAGATCAAACATTCTCCAACAATTATGGGAATTTATCACGTTGTGTATAATTGTTCTATAAAGCTTCAGTTAAAATTTGACATCATTTGGAGTTACCAATAAATAATTAAAAATAGAAAAATGCACTGCTATATTGCAGTCTGCAAAATATTCGGCCGAGTTTGTCCTGCACAAACTCGACCGACACCCTTACTGTAGGGATTCAAAAGTCATACAAAAATTATTCCAATTTAAAAGAGTGTCTAAAACTGTGTTTTTCAGGCACAGTTAAAATTTGAGATCAATTGGATATACCAATAAAAAGATAAAATTCAATTACCACACTGCTGTAAAATTCTGGAAATGTGATCGGTCGAGTTTGAAACTCGGCCGATAAACAGGTCAGGGCATTTTTCAAAAATTCTGATATTTTCCGATGTTG
Organism: Alisma plantago-aquatica; assembly: GCA_963693085.1. Lineage (NCBI taxonomy): Eukaryota > Viridiplantae > Streptophyta > Magnoliopsida > Alismatales > Alismataceae > Alisma > Alisma plantago-aquatica. The sequence goes on along the minus strand of OY856412.1, from coordinate 1,412,486,696 downwards.
TTCACATTTTATATATCCAAATCATATACAAATTGGAAGTAAATCAGAGTTACACATAAAATACTAAAAATCATTTAGTGAGATATTCTACTTATCAAATTCTGTATTCATGCATCATTAAAACCCTATTTTGGGCCGATTAGGGTTTATGTTTCTCAAACCCTAATTCTCAAGACAAAAGAATATTTAGACTTCTTATCATAGTTAAAACATCCTAATTGTGTTATCGTTATTAATTAGATTTCAAGAATGATTATTCTAATTAATCTTTGCAATTGTCTAGGTAAATCCTAGTTTACCAATTAAGCTCAAATGGGGTCGTAACAAGAAGAGTGTAATTCATTATCACATTAATCATTTAAGATGTATGATTATAACCAATCAACATCATATAATTACATTTAGGTTAGTTATAACAAGCTAGATCACATGGGAGTTACACATCCACTTATTATAGTGATTTATCAAATATAACTATATAATGGAAAAGGTAAGATTACAAATTAATGGTATTGAACCATCGAATTATCATCACTAGGAACCACATATAATACCATGTGATTTATTCTAATACATTGGATGTTGAACCATCCAATTGTATTCATTGGATCAGGTTCATTGTTCAAGGTAATCAATTGAAGTATAGGTCTAACCATTAGATCAATTGAACCAAGGAACCATTGGTTCAAGATTTAGCCAAATCTAAAATTACATTCTTAACTCATTATATATGGTGATGACCTGATCCACCATTAATTGTGATCATTAGGTCACCATTTGTTGTTAGATCAGTAATACATTCAGTTAACACCATCAAATATTAAGCTAATGTCATCATCGATTGATAACATCATTAGAATACATAGTAAATGATAATTAAACACCAAATTGAGCCAAAACCTGACCTAAGGGGGTGACCATAGGTTGTCACCATAAATTTGACACCCTTGATCACGAACATTAGTTGCTAAGATAGCAACACCATTGGTTGTTGAATGGTATGACCATCAGTTGTGTGATAGGGAAGGAAATAGCTTGAAAACCCTAACTTGAACCATCAATTATTTTGTGCTTAGCACCATAGGTTGATGCTATCAACCTGTCCCAGATCATGTTACACATTATAAAGGTCATACACAAGTTTACAAGTTCATATAGAACTGGAAAAAAATAGGGAACACCACAAAAATTCGTAATTCTACTAAAGCATGGTTTCTTTATGCTTAGATCATCACATTAAAGCATAAACATGAACTAGCAAGCTTCTAGTAAGCAATATAAGTGAAGAATGTTATATAACTCACCTCTATAGAGTAGGTAATATTTCAAACAGCAATAATATCAAGAAAATAAGGCAAGAAATCCCTAGATTTAGTTCTGAACTTGGCCAAATAGGCACTTCTCTCCACAAAGAAGCAAAATCCTAGAAAAAGAAACAATTAGGATATATTTTTGAGTTCTAGAGCCACTTTCACCATGGAACAACAGGGTTCCGACCTGGAGATATATAGTAGGAAAAAGAACAAAGAAATAAATTGAGGAAATAAGTTAATACTTACATTTTTAGGTCATGATCACTAGGAGGAAGCTTTTAGACCCAAAAAGGAAATCAATTGCAACACTAGAAGTTTTTCCAAGAAGGTCCCCACTTTCTTCTTCCTCGAGCAGGGAATTCACATCAGCATAGAGGGAAATGAAGGTCAGAGAAGGAGGGAAGTGGTGGAGAGTAAATGTCTTATTTTGGTGCTTAGGGATAAGTATATATAACTTTACGATAAAGAAAAGAAAATATTGAAGTTCTAGTATCTATCCAAGTGTCCATGGATTTAAATTATTAAGAATATACAAGCACACACACACAAAAGCAGCTCCCCCACCGTCTATATAGACCTCCTTATCTTTCCTTTTTCGAATTTCCCAGCCAATCACATGATTCATTAGTTGATAGATACAAAAGGTAGCTCATCCATGAAGGGGTAAACCCTAAAATACCCTTGAGGAAAACACCTTCAAACCATGGCTCAACTAGGAGCCCCATGGCTGAAAATATTCAAGAATGATAATATAACATCTAAGGAACATAATACATGTGAAAAATTACAAAGAAAACCCCTCAATTAGGTAAATTGTAGAAAAGTCCAAAATGTACAAAAAATTACATAACTTGCTAAAAACATATCAAAAGGTTAGATTAGGGTTCTAGGCATTCAATTATGGTAATTAAGCTTATTCAACTCATTAAGCAAGTTTAGGGGCCTTACAACTATAAACCCCTAACAAGGATTTTGCCCTGAAATCCTATGCAAAAAGAGATGGGTATTTTCTGCGCATCTCATTCTCTAGTTCCCATGTGGTTTCCTCTATGTCATGATGATTCCACAAAACTTTCACTAGTATTATATATTTTCTCTTCGACCTTTTCACCCTTCTATACAGGATAAATACATGACCCTTAACATGGGAGATATCCTCATCTAACTCAACCTCTACTGGTTGGATTGTCTGGTCAGTATCTAGATGGCATTTCCTCAACATAGAGATGTGAAAGACATTATGCAATTTATGTAGTTATGGTGGTAGCTCCAACTTATAGGCTACCTTTTCAACACGAGCTAGGACAAGGTATGATCCCATAAATCTAGGAGCCAATTTACCATTCTTTCCAAACCTCAGCACACCTTTCCAAGGAGAAACATTAAGATATACTCTATCTCCCACTTGGAACTCAAGTGGTCTATGTCGGTTATCTGCATAAGATTTCTGGTTGTCTTGGGCTACTTTCAACTATTGTTGTATCACTTTAATCTTTTTTGTAGTCTATTGTACTAGCTAAGGACCCAAAAGTTGTTATTTACCTGTCTCATACCAGCAAAGAGGAGACCAACATCATCTCCCATACAGAGCCTCATAAGGGGCCATATCTATGCTCCTATGATAGATATTTTTGCACGCAAACTCTATCAGAGTTAGATGTACATCCCAACTACCAAGAAATTGCAGCACACATGCCCTTAAGAGATCTACTAAAGTCTGAATAGTCCTTTGAGACTGGCCATCAGTATGTGGATGAAAAGTTGTGCTGAATCTCAGATGTATTCCCATTGTTGAATACAAACGCTCCCAAAAATGACTTGTAAACTATGTAACTCTGTCAGAAACTATAGTCACTGGAGTGCCATGCAGACGGACTATCTCATCAACATATGTTTTTGCCAATTTCCCCGATGTAAACGTTGTCCTAACTGGCAGAAAATGAGATGACTTAGTCAATCTTTCTACTATCACCCATATGGAGTAATGACCCTTGGCTGTCCTAGGAAGACCAACCACAAAGTCCATAGTAATATGATCCCATTTCTACAGTGGTATTGGCAAGGGTTGTAATGTCCCTACAGGATTCTGGTGCTCAGCCTTCACCTACTGGCAAACTGGACATTTGGCAATGAACTCTGCCACATCATGCTTTAGACATGGCCACCAATACATGTCTTTCAAGTTTTGGTACATCTTGGTACTTTCAGGATGGATTGCATACATGAAGGAGTGAGCTTCCTCAAGTACCATCTTCCTCAACCCATCAACATCAGGAATTACTATCCTATTCTGGTAACAAATTGTACCATCATCTGCCTCATGAAAGCCATCATACTTTTCACTGCCAATCCTTGATCAAATATTCTGTATCACATTATCATTATGTTGTGCATCATGAATCTACTATCTCAAGGTATGTTTCACTTGTAATTGTGCCAACAATCTTGCCAACAAGGAAACTTCTAGTTATACATTCATGTGGCGAAGAGACACTAGCATATATTTCTTATGGCACAATAAGGAATTTAATTGTGCATTATCTACCGTTGATGATGAAGACGAATTTCTACTCAATGCATTAGCTACCACATTAGCTTTCCCTGGATGGTAATCTATTGTGCAATCATAATCCTTAATCAGCTCCATCCATCTCCTCTGCCTCATACTCAACTCCTATTTTGTTAAGATATACTATAGATTCTTGTGGTCAATGAAGATCTAACACTTTTCTCCATAAAGATAGCATCTTTAGATCTTAAAGGCATGGACCACCACTACAAGCTCCAGATCATGTGTTGGGTAATTCTCCTCATGTTTCTTAAGCTGTCGCGAAGCAAAAGAAATCACATTTTTATCTTGCATCATCACACATCCCAACCCATTCTTTGAAGCATCACAAAAAAAATATAAACTTTCCTACTCTAGAAGTACTAACATCGATGCGCTAGTCAACTTTTCTTTCAAAAGATGGAAAGAACGTTGACACTTTTCAGTCCAAGCAAAAGGAACATCTTTCCTGGTTAACCTAGTTAGGGGTAACACTATAAAACTGAAGTCTTTGATGAACCTTCTGTAGTAACCTGCCAGACCTAGGAAACTACATATCTCTGTTTGTGTCTTTGGTTGTTCCCATTCTAGTACAAATTCTACTTTCTTGGGATCAACACAAATTCCTTTTGCAGATATAACATGGCCCAGAAAAGACACTTCAGATAACTAGAATTCACACTTGCTGAACTTAGCATATAGTTGATGCTGCCTCAACAATGTCAATGCCTGGCGAAGGTGTTGCTCATGTTGTTGACTATCCTTGTAGTATATCAGGATATCATCTATGAACACAACCACACAGTGATCAAGATAATGTCTAAACACCCAATTCATTAGATCCTTAAAAGTTGCAGGTGCATTGGTTAGCCCAAATGGCATAACCACAAACTCATAATGATCATACCTAGTCCTAAAAGCTGACTTGGGTATGTCATCAGCCTTAATTATCAACTGATGGTAACCTGACCTCAGGTCTATCTTTGAAAACACAATGGCACCTCTCAACTGATCAAAAATGTCACCAATCCGTGGTAAAGGATACTTATTAATTATTGTCACCTTCTTCAACTGTCTGTAGTCTATACACAACCTCATTGAACCATCCTTCTTTTTAACAAACAACATGGGAGCACCCCAAGGGGAAGTGCTCGGCCTGATAAAACCCTTCTCTAATAGTTCTTGTAACTGTTTCTTTAACTCCTGCATCTCTGTTGGTGCCATTCTATATGCTGACTGTTCTATGGGTTGTGTTCCAAGAACAAGATTGGTCTCAAACTAAATCTCTCTAGGAGGGGGAATGCTAGGAAATTCCTCAAAAAAGACATCCTCAAATTCTCGCACCACTGGTACCTCCTAGATATTAGGACATACTGCCTTGGTATCCACAACATGAGCTAAGAAAGACTCACATCCTTGTCTCATCAACCACTCAGCTGTCATAGCTGACATCAAATATGTAGGAAGAAGATTCCTATTACCTTGAAAAATCTGTTGTACATCTCCATCATGGAATGTCGCCACCTTAGTACTATAGTACAAGACCACCTCGTATTTTTCCAAGTTATCCATTCTTAGGATTACATCAAAACCATACTTTTCAAGTGGCAAAAGATCCACTTGAATGTTGTGTCTATAAAAAGAAAGAACACAAGAAGGGCACACTTCCCGCAACTCAGCAGAATCAATCAAAGGAGTCTCTACCAACAAGCTATCAGATCTAAGACTAATAGGTAGTTAACAACTATCTATCACCTCTCCAGTGATAAAAGAGTGTGTTGCACCTGGGTCTACTAACACAGATACGAAACAAGAAGCAGACAAATTAGAATGAAATAACTCCATCTGACCTGTTACAACTCGTGGATTGACAACTACTTCTGGTTGGGTCATGGCATAGAACCTTGTTGTTGCCTGCTGCCGTCCACGTCCTCTGCTTGTTTGTCTAAAGGATCCTACCTGGGATGCCTGACCACGTCCTCTTCCACTTCCACTACTAAACTATTGTTGTTGTGGACCTTGTTGACTTTGCCTTGGCTGCTGAGTCACCTCCTCATCTTTCATAGGGAAATAAGGTCTTGTATGCCCCACTTGCCCACACTTGTAATATGTTCTGGTGTCCTGATATGGCCTAAATGGCCCTTTCACTGAAACCAATGAGGTATTGTGGGCTCCCGTTGGTGGACTGTGACTCTACCCCGACTCGGGGTCCACTGTGATGGTGCATGTGATCTTGGTTCAGTGAAGGCTGACCTTGGTTGCGATTGTGGTGGAAAAAACCTCCGCTTCTTAATGCCTTCAGATGATTTCCCTTTAAACTACATAGGTCGCTTCTTAGCACTAGCTTCACGCTTCTCTATGGAAGACCTCTCAATCCTCCTTAAGGATTCCACAAAGGTGGAAAACCTCTCCCTATTTTCTAGGGCTGATGTTGTTGTACTCAACTCAGTACTTAGGCTCTTTTCGAATCTCTAGATCCTTTCCTTTTCCGTTGCTGCCATATGCGGGATGAACCTCAGAAGTTCCATAAACTTTGATTCATACTCATTAATAGTCATAGCCCCTTGACGAATCTTCTTAAACTGAGATATCTTCTCATCTAGATAGGTCTCTAGAAAATATCGTCTAACAAATTCCCTTCAAAACTCCTCCCATCCTATCACAACTCCTGGTCTTTTCTCCTCTTCTATGGCCCACCAGTGGGTAGCACTACCCTTCAACAGGTATACTGCATGCTTAACTTTGTCTTCTTCTATGATGTTTAGGATTTTAAATGACTTTTCCAGCTCAGTCAACTACATGTCAGCGTCTGCTGGATCAGAAATACCTGCATATTCAATTTCCCCAACACGTCTAAGACGTTCAAATGTCTTCCCGACAAGACAAGGGTTAATCAAACAATGTGATACGTATTAAACCCTAGTAATTATACTACATGGCTAGTATTATATCTTTTATTACTATGCCTTGGGGAGTTTGAGTCGTACCACTCAAAGTCCAACTGACCACTGTGAAGTGCTATTCAGTTCCATATAAGATCTAGGAGTGTCAGTATCCTAAGAACTCTTCCCCTCGGTCAGTACAAGTAAACTGTAGTGACATACCTATCAAACTGCCAACAGTGACATATAGTCAAATGATAACAACTAGTCCGTACTTGGTACAAGTTACGACACTAGAAAATAGGGTATACAAAACCCTCTAATCTGAGGTACAACCGCAGATGTCCTCAATCACATCCAATGTCAGAGGCATGACCATATCCATCCTCCATAACTTGCATTTGTGGATGAAAAGGATATATACTCAACTTGCCACCCCCACATACTCAATAGTATGCGCTCTGAGTTTCCCTTGGGAATACTCGTTTCACCATCCAGTAAGTTCTGACACTGAAGATGGCTCTACGACACAGGGATCTACATGATTAAGGTTACACTTGATTAATTATAGCCAATTGAATGCATTAAGGCTTTATCATGCAAGTGGACATTCAAACCCTAATTCTTTTCTAACAAGAGTATATGTATAATGACTTCAAAATATATAAAACATTTGAGATATAAATCTTAATCACATTACCACATGCTATCATTCATTGCAAATTAATGGACCACACTTATCATCATACTATTACAAGATACCAATATCTTATCACAAGTTTTAGGGTTTTAACCCTTATTGGAACATGAAGAGGATTTCACCACAATCATGGCTTCAAACATGCCCAAAGGTCATTAATACCATCAAATTATTCATAATAAGGTTGTCCTCATCATTCCATGCCTTAAGCAAGGCTCAAAAGATCATTAACAAATATATGTCCATAGATATTTAAATGGCAAGGCACTATGATATTCAAATAGTATTACATTGTGGTTTCAACATAAGAAGAGTGCAATTCATTATCACATTAATCATTCATGAGGTCTGATTATAACCAATCAACTTCGTATAATTATATTAAGGTTAGGTATAACAAGCTAGATCACATGGGAGTTACACATCAACTTATTATAGTGATTTATCAAATATAACTATATAATGGAAAAGGTAAGACTACAAATTAATGGTATTGAACCATCTAATTATCATCACTAGGAACCACATATAATACCATGTGATTTATTCTAATCCATTAGATGTTGAAGCATCCAATGTTATTCATTGGATTAGGTTCATTGTTCAAGGTAATCAATTGAAGTATAGGTCTAACCATTAGATCAATTGAACCAAGGAACCATTGGTTCAAGGTTTAGCCAAATCTACAATTACATTCTTAACTCATCATATATGGTGATGACCTGATCCACCATTAATTGTGATCATTAGGTCACCATTGGTTGTTAGATAAATAATACATTTAGTTAACACCATCAAATATTAAGCTAATGTCATCATCAATTTATAACATCATTAGAATACATAGTAAATGATAATTAAACATCTAATTGAGCAAAAAAATGACCTAAGGGGGTGACCATAGGTTGTCACCATAAATTTGACACCCTTGATCACAAACATCAGTTGCCAAGATAGCGACACCATTGGTTGTTGAATGGTATGACCATCGGTTGTGTGATAGGGAAGGAAATAGCTTGAAAACCCTAACTTGAACCATCAATTATTTTGTGCTTAGCATCATAGGTTGATGCTATCAACCTGTCCCAGATCATGTTACACCTTAGAAAGGTCGTACACAGGTTTACAAGTTCATATAGAACTGGAACAAAATAGGGAACACCACAAAAATTTGTAATTCTAAACAAGCATGGTTTCTTTATGCTTCGATCATCACATTAAAGCATAAACATGAACTTACAAGCTTCTAGTAAGCAATATAAGTGAAGAATGTTATATAACTCACCTCCATAGAGTAGGTCAGATCTCAAACAGTAAGAATCTCAACCAAATAAGGCAATAAATCCCTAGATTCAGTTCTAAACTTGGCCAAATAGGCACTTCTCTCCACAAAGAAGCAAAATCCTTGAAAAAGAAATAAGAAGGATAGATGTTTGAGTTCTAGGGCCACTTTCACCATGGAATAGCATGGTTCCAACCTGGAGAGATATATGAGGAAGAAGAGAAAAGAAATAAATGGAGGAAATAAGTTAATACTTACATTTTTAGGTTAAGATCACTAGGAGGAAGCTTTTAGACCCAAAAAGCAAATCAATTGCAACCCTAAATTTTTTTCCAAGAAGATCCCCACTTTATTCTTCCTTGGGCAGGGAATTCATAGCAGCATAGAGGGAAAATGAAGGTCAGAGAAGGAGGGAAGTTGTGGAGAGTAAATGGCTCATTTTAGTGCTTAGGGATAAGTATATATAATTTAAGATAAAGAAAAGAAAAGGTTGAAGTTCTAGTATCTATCCAAGTGTCCATGGCTTTAAATTATTAAGAATATACAAGCACACACACACAAAAGTATCTCCCCCACCATCTATATTGACCTTCTTATCTTTCCTTTGTCAAATTTCCCAGCCAATCACATAATTCATTAGTTGATAGCTAATAAAGGTAGCTCATCCATGAAGGGGTAAACCCTAAAATACCCTTGAGGAAAACACCTTCAAACCATGTCTTAACTAGGAGCCCCATGGCTCAAAATACTCAAGAATGATAATATAACATCTAAGGAACATAATGCATGTGACAAAGTGCAAAGAAAACCCCTCAATTGGGTAAATTGCATAAAAGTCCAAAATGTATAGAAAATTACATAACTTGCTCAAAACATATCAAAAGGTTAGATTAGGGCTCTAGGTATTCAATTATGGTAATTAAGATTATTCAATTCATTAAGCAAGTTCAGGGGCTTTACAACTATATACCTCTAACAAGGATTTCACCCTGAAATCCTATGCTAAAAGAGATGGGTATAATCTGTGCATCTCATTCTCTAGTTTCCATGTGGCTTCCTCTATGTCATGATGATTCCATAAAACTTTCACTAGTATTATATATTTTCTCTTTAGCTTTTTCACCCTTCTATCCAGGATCAATACATGACCCTCAACATGGGAGATATCCTCATCTAACTCAACCTCTACTGGTTGGATTGTTTGGTCAGTATCTGGATGGCATTTACTCAACATAGAGATGTGAAAGACATTATGCAATTTATGTAGCTCTAAAGGTAGCTCCAACTTATATTCTACCTTTTCAACATGAGCTAGGACAGGCTATGGTACCATAAATCTAGGAGCCAATTTACCCTTCTTTCCAAACCTCAGCACACCTTTCCAAGGAGAAACCTTAAGATATACTCTATCTCCCACTTGGAACTCGAGTGGTCTGTGTCGGTTATCTGCATAAGATTTCCACGTCCTGGGCTGCTTTCAACTGTTGTTGTATCACTTTAATCTTTTTTGTAGTCTGTTGTACTAGCTTAGGACCCAAAAGTTGATATTCACTTGTCTCATACCAGCAAAGAGGAGACCGACATCATGTCCCATACAAAGCCTCATAAGGGGCCATATCTATGCTTCTTTGATAGCTATTGTTGTACGCAAACTCTATCAGAGTCAGATGTACATCCCACCAAGAAATTGCAGCACACATGCCCTCAAGAGATCCTCTAAAGTATGAATAGTCCTTTCAGACTGGCCATCAGTCTATGGATGAAAAGTTGTGTTGAATCTTAGCTATGTTCCCATTGCTGAATACAGATGCTCCCAAAAATGACTTGCAAACTATGGACCTCTATCAGAAACTATAGTCACTAGAATGCCATGCAGACAGACTATCTCATCAACATATGTTTTTACCAATTTCTCTGATGTAAACATCATCTTAACTGGCAGAAAATGAGATGACTTTGTCAATCTGTCTACTATCACCCATATGGAAAAATGACCCTTGGATGTCCTAGGAAGACCAACCACAAAGTCCATAGTAATATGATCCCATTTCCACAGCGGTATTGGCAAGGGTTGTAATGTCCCTACAGGCTTCTGGTGCTCAACCTTCACCTACTGTCAAACTGGACATTTGCCAATGAACTCTGCCACATCATGCTTTAGACCTGGCCACCAATACATGTCTTTCAAGTTTTGGTACATCTTGGTACTTCCAGGATGCATTGCATACATGGATGAGTGAGCCTCCTCAAGTACCATCTTCCTCAATCCATCAACATCAAGAATTACTATCCTATTATGGTAACAAACTGTACCATCATCTGCCTCATGAAAGCCATCATACTTTTCACTGCCAATCCCTGATCGAATATTCTGTATCACATTATCACTATGTTGTGCATCATGAATCTATTCTCTCAAGGTAGGTTTCACTTGTAACTATGCCAACAATCTTGCAAACAAGGAAACTTCTAGCTATACATTCATTTGGCGAAGAGACACTAGCATATATCTCTTATGGCACATGAAGGCATTTAATTGTGCATTATCTACCGTTGATGATGAAGACAAATTTCTACTCAATGCATGAGCTACCACATTATCTTTCCCTAGATGGTAATCTATTGTGCAATCATAATCCTTAATCAGCTCCATCCATCTCCTCTGCCTCATATTCAACTCCTATTTTGAGAAGATATATTGTAGATTCTTGTGGTCAATGAAGATCTGACACTTTTCTCCATAAAGATGGTGTCTCTAGATCTTTAAGGCATGGACCACCGCTGCAAGCTCCAGATCATGTGTTGGGTAATTCTCCTCATGTTTCTTAAGCTGTCGCGAAGCAAAAGAAATCACATTTTTATCCTGCATCAACACACATCCCAAGCCATTCTTTGAAGCATCACAAAAGACAACATATACTTTTCCTTGCTCTGGCAGTACTAACACCGGTGCACTAGTCAACTTTTCTTTCAAAAGATGGACAGAACGTTGACACTTGTCATTCCAAGCAAAAGGAATATCTTTCCTGGTTAACCTAGTTAGGGGTAACACTATAGAACTGAAGTCTTTGATGAGCCTCTTGTAGTAACCTGCCAGACCTAGGAAACTACGTATCTCTATTTGTTTCTTTGGTTGTTCCCATTCTAGTAAAAATTCCACTTTCTTGGGATCAACACAAATGCCTTTTGTAGATATAACATGGCCCAGAAAAGACACTTCAGATAACTAGAATTCACACTTGCTGAACTTAGCATATAGTTGATGTTGCCTCAACAAAGTCAATGCCTGGCAAAGGTACTGCTCATGCTGTTGACTATCCTTGGAGTATATCAGGATATCATCTATGAACATGACCTCACACTAATCAAGATAAGGTATAAACACCCTATTCATTAGATCCAGAAAAGTTGCAGGTGCATTGGTTAGCCCAAACGGCATAACCACAAACTCATAATGACCATACCTAGTCTTAAAAGCTGACTTGGGTATGCCATCGGCCTTAATTCTCAACTGATGGTAACCTGACCTCCGGTCTATTTGTGAAAACATAGTGGCATCTCTCAACTAATCAAAAAGATCATCAATCCTCGACAAAAGATACTTATTATTTATTGTCACCTTGTTCAACTGTCTGTAGTCTATACAAAACCTCATTGAACCATCCTTCTTTTTGACAAATAACATGGGAGCACCCCAAAGGGAAGTGCTCAACCTGATAAAACCCTTCTCTGGCAGTTCTTGTAACTATTTCTTTAACTCATGCATCTCTGTTGGTGCCATTCTATATGTTGATTGTGTTATGGGTTGTGTTCCAGAAACAAGATTGATCTCAAACTCAATCTCTCTAGGAGGGGGAATGCTAGGAAATTCCTCAAGAAAGACATCCTCAAATTCTCACACCACTGGTACCTCCTGGATATTAGGACCTACCACCTTAGTATCCACAACATGAGCTAAGAAAGCCTCACATCCTTGTCTCATCAACCGCTCAACTGTCATAGCTGACATCAAACATGTAGGAAGAATCTTCCTATCACCCTGAAAAATCTGTTGTACATTTCCATCATTGAACGTCGCCACCATAGTACTACAGTCCAAGACCACCTTGTATTTTTCCAAGGTATCCATTCCTAGAATGACATCAAAAGCATGAATGTCAAGTGGTAAAATATCCACTTGAATGTTGTGTCCAGAAAAAGAAAGAACACAAGAAGGGCACACTTCCCGCAACTCGGTGGAATCAACCAAAGGAGTCTCTAGCAACAGGCTATCAGATCTAAGACTAACAGGTAGTTAACCACTATCTATCACCTCTCTAGTGATAAAAGAGTGTGTCACACCTAGGTCTACTAACACAGATACGAAACAAGAAGCAGACAAATTAGAATGAAATAACTCCATCTGACCTGTCACGGCTCATAGATTGACAAGTGCTTCTGGCTAGATCATGGCATAGAACCTTATTGTTGCTTGCTGTCGTCCACGTCCTCTGCTTGTTTGTCCGAAGGATCCTGCTTGGGACGCCTGACCACGTCCTCTTCCATTGCCACGACTAAACTGTCATTGTTTTGGACCTTGTTGACTTTGCCTTGGCTGCTGAGTCACCTCCTCATCTTTCATAGGGTAATAAGGTCTTATATGCCCCACTTGCCAACACTTGTAACATGTTCTGGTGTCCTAATATGGCCTAAATGGCCCTATCACTGAAACCGATGAGGTACTGTGTGCTCCCGTTGGTGGAAAACTGTGACTCTACCCCGACTCAGGGTCCACTGTGATGGTGCATATAATCTTGGTTCAGTGAAGGTTGACCTTGGTTGCAACTGTGGTGGAAAAAACCTCAGCTTCTTAAATCCTCCAGATGATTGCCCTTGAAACTACATAGGTCACTTCTCAGCATTTGCTTCACGCTTGTCTATGGAAGACCTCTCAATCCACCTTACGGATTCCACAAAGGTGGAAAACCTCTCCCTATTTTCTAGGGTTGATGTTGTTGTACTCAACTCAGTACTTAGGCCCTTTTCGAATCTCTAGAACCTTTCCTTTTCTGTTGCTGCCATATGCGGGATGAACCTCAGAAGTTCCATAAACTTTTATTCATACTCATTAATAGTCATAGCCCCTTGACGAATCTTCTTAAACTGAGATATATTCTCATCTAGATAGGTCTCTAGAAAATATCGGCTAATAAATTCCCTCCAAAACTCCTCCCATCCTATCAAAACTCCTGGCCTTTTCTCCTCTTCTATGGCCCACCAGTGGCCAGCACTACCCTTCAATAGGTATACCGCATGCTTAACTTTGTCTTCTTCAGTGATGTTTAGGATTTTGAATGTCTTTTCCAGCTCAGTCAACCACATGTCAGCATCTGTTGGATCAAAAGTACCTGCATATTCAATTTCCCCAACACGTCTAAGACGTTCAGTTGTCTTCCCGACACCTTGGGACTCCACATTAGAGGTGGCTGCCCTAGAATGAGGTGAAGGTGCTCTATCAGTAATATGTGTGATTGTGGCCATCATCTATCTAAACATAGACTGAAACTCAGGATTGGCCATCATTGTCGGGTCTAGATGAGGCATTGTGGGCTACTCTAGCCCTGCTTCTGGCACTCTCTCATCACATGCCTACCTCCCTGCACCTCCTCTTGGTGCAACATAGCTACTCTCTAGATCTGCATAAGCATAAACTATGATCAGATATGTTGGATACATAAGACAGACTCAAACCTAAGTTCTATGTCCCTGTAGACTCAGTAAACCTAGAGCTCTGATACTAACTTAACTGTGATACCTTGTCACGCTAAAAGAGATTACTCAAAACACAAAACCTGATCAACTACTAATTAATCACATATAAAAAAATATGGAATAATTAAAACCAATTCCAACAATGTAAATAAACTGTAGAACATTTACAAAAGGTCCATCATTCCATTCTCATATACTGTAACAAGTATTTACATATGGGTCCAAAGACCTCAGTCACATCCTGCATACAAAAGATATTTCACATGTACATGCCATATATTTACAAATATTGGTATACTACCAAAATCTCGCGTCAATACAAGTATATCATCTAGAAAATGCATCCCATACCCAGACCTGAGAGTATAGGGATGACTCTAGGACTCTACTACTAACATCTACAACTAACCAACCTTCTAAATCTATTGATCACTAGGTTGGTACTCTTCCACAGCGCAACCTCAACCTCATTGTCCCCGACCACCTAAAAAAATGTGGTGACCCACGGGTGAGACCTAGTCCCAGTGAGAGATATAATTCTCTCCAACATATATTTAGTATAACATATTAATTAACAGTAAATACATTGAGCAGTTAGGGTATTGAATAAGCAATATGAATAGATTGAACAGTTTAGCAAATAAGTTGTAACATCAAGTAGAAGTACACAATTTTCACAAGTTTGCATCATGTAAGAACTATGTAGTGTAAAGACAAGACAAGGGTTAATCAACTAATGTGATACGTATTAAACCCTAGCAATTATATGACATGACTAGTATTATATCTTTTATCAATATGCCCTGGGGAGTTTGAGTCATACCACTCAAAGTCCAACTGACCACTGTGAAGTGCTATTTAGTTCCGTATAAGATCTAGGAGAGTCGGTATCCTAAGATCTCTTCTCCTCAGTCAGTACAAGTAAACTATAGTGACATACTAGTCAAACTGCCAACAGTGACATATAGTTAACTAATAACAACTAGTCTGTACTTGGTACAAGTTACGATAGTAGAAAATAGGGTATACAAAACCCTCTAATCTGAGGTACAACCACAACTGTCCTCAATAACATCAAATGTCAGAGGCATGACCGTAGCTATCCTCCATAACCTGCATTTGTGGATGACAAGGATATATCCTCAACTTGCCACCCCCACATACTCAATAGTATGCGCTTCGGGTTTCCCTTGGGAATACTCATTTCACCATCCAGTAAGTTTTGACACTGAAGATGGCTCTACGGCACATGGCTCTACATGATTAAGGTTACACTTGATTAATTACGACCATTTGAATGCATTAAGGCTTTATCATACGAGTGGACATTCAAACCCTAACTCTTTTCTAACAAGAGTATATGTATAATGACTTCAAAAGATATAAAACATTTGAGATATAAATCTTAATCACATAACCACATGCTATCCTTCATTGCAAATTAATGGACCACATTTATCATCATACTATTACAAGATACCAATATCTTATCATACGTTCTAAGGTTTTAACCCTTATTGGAACATGAAGATGATTTCACCTCAATCATGGATTCAAACATGCCCAAAGGTCATTAAGACCATCACATTATTCATAGTAACGTTATCATCATCATTCCATGCCTTAAACAAGGCTCAAAATATCATTAGCACATATATGTCCATAGATATGAACATGACAAGGCAATATGATATTCAAATAGTATTACATTGTGGTTTCAACACAAGCATAGTGTAATTCATTATCACATTAATCATTCAAGAGGTCTGATTATAACCAATCAACATCATATAATTACATTAAGGTTAGGTATAACAAGCTAGATCACATGGGAGTTACGCATCCACTTATTATAGTGATTTATCAAATATAACTATATAATGGAAAATGTAAGACTACAAATTAATGGTATTGAACCATCGAATTATCATAACTAGGAACCACATATAGTACCATGTGATTTATTCTAATACATTGGATGTTGAAGCATGCAATGTTATTCATTGGATCAGGTTCATTGTTCAAGGTAATCGATTGAAGTATAGTTCTAACCATTAGATCAATTGAACCAAGGAACCATTGGTTCAAGGTTTAGCCAAATCTAAAATTACATTTTTAAATCATCATATATGGTGATGACCTAATCCACCATTAATTGTGATCATTAGGTCACCATTGGTTGTTAGATCAGTAATACATTCAATTAACACCATCAAATATTAAGCTGATGTCATCATCGATTGATAACATCATTAGAATACTTAGTAAATGATAATTAAGCATCTAATTGAGCCAAAACCTGACCTAAGGGGGTGAACATAGGTTGTCACCATAAATTTGACACCCTTGATCACGAACATTAGTTTCCAAGATAGCAACACCATTGGTTGTTGAATGGTATGACCATCGGTTGTGTGATAGGGAAGGAAATAGCTTGAAAACCCTAACTTGAACCATCAATTATTTTGTGCTTAGTACCATAGATTGATGCTTTCAACCTGTCTCAGATCATATTACACCTTAGAAAGGTCGTACACATGTTTAAAAGTTCATGTAGAACTGAAACAAAATAGGGAACACCACAAAAATTCGTAATTCTAAACAAGCATATTTCTTTATGCTTAGATCATCACATTAAAGCATAAACATGAACTAACAAGCTTCTAGTAAGCAATATAAGTGAAGAATGTTATATAAATCACCTCTATAGAGTAGGTCATATCTCAAATAGTAAGAATCTCGAGAAAATAAGGCAAGAAATCCCTAGATTCAGTTCTGGACTTGGCCAAATAGGTACTTTTCTCCACAAAGAAGCAAAATCCTAGAAAAAAAACAAGAAGGATAGGTTTTTGAGTTCTAGAGCCATTTTCACCATGGAATAATAGGGTTCCAACCTGGAGAGATATAGGAGGAATAAGAGTAAAGAAATAAATGGAGTAAATAAGTTAATACTTACATTTGTAGGTCTAGATAACTAGGAGGAAGCTTTTTAGACCCAAAAAGGAAATCAATTACAACCCGAGAATTTTTTCCAAGAAGATCCCCACTTTCATCTTCCTTGGGTAGGGAATTCACAGAAGCATAGAGGAAGAACGAATGTCAGAGAAGGAGGGAATTGGTGGAGAGAAAATGGCTCATTTTTGTGCTTAGGGATAAGTATATATAACTTTAAGATAAAGAAAAAGAAAAGGTTGAAGTTCTAGTATCTATCCAAGTGTCCATGGCTTTAAATTATTAAGAATATACAAGCACACACACACAAGCAGTTCGCCCACCGTCTATATAGACCTGCTTAGCTTTCCTTTGTCGAATTTCCCAGCCAATCACATAATTCATTAGTTGATAGCTACTAAAGGTAGCTCATCCATGAAGGGGTAAACCCTAAAATACCCTCGAGGAAAACACCTTCAAACCATGGCTCAACTAGGAGCCTCGTGGATCAAAATACTCAAGAATGATAATATAACATATAAGGAAAATAATGCATGTGACAAATTGCAAAGAAAACCCCTCAATTGGGTAAATTGTAGAAAAGTCCAAAATATATAGAAAATTGCATAACTTGCTCAAACAGTATCCAACTAAGGCCAAATTTGAAACTTAAGCTTGTCTTATGATTTCAAAACATATCAAAAGGTTATATTAGGGTTATAGTCATTAAATTATGGTAATTGAGATTATTCAACTAATTAAGAAAGTTTAGGGGCCTTACAAGCAGCAAGAAAGGCAGTAGCCGACAAGGTTGGAAGTGATGCGGGATGTTCTTTTGACATTAGAGTCCTAGAGTCATCCCTATACACTCAGGTCCTTGGGGGTGTTTTGTAGACGTAATTTTGACATATAGTTGTCTAGTGTGCCCTTTTTGTGCTAAGCTGTGTTGGATATCTGTATATATGTTTTGGACATGTTTTCTTATAATAGATTGATGACACCCACGGTAAGTGCCTTGTGACATGAAATGACTCGTATGTAAAGGTTTTTGCTGTTTGGAAGCTTAATGAAAATGGTTTTAATTTTTAGTATTTTCCTATGATCTACAAGTTAGTGGTTAATCGCGTTTGGTTTTGTGTAATCTCACATTGTGTGGTGCGGGGCGTCACAATAAACTTGGGTTGTTGTTGGGGGTTTCTCAAGTCTGACCCATTGTATGGGAGGCCAGACATTGAACTACCTTCTGTGATTTCATTCACACAACATCACCATCGTGTTGGTGTCATATGAAACTTTGGACGATACAACATGTTAATAGTAGATGTGTTTGCGATTGCAATTTTTTGTCACAACTATTTAAGCTAAGAAAACCTCTTATTAAACACACCAAATACTCTCTCAACAACATTCTATAATTGTGCATGCCAATG
The DNA here is from genome assembly GCA_963693085.1 of Alisma plantago-aquatica. NCBI lineage: Eukaryota > Viridiplantae > Streptophyta > Magnoliopsida > Alismatales > Alismataceae > Alisma > Alisma plantago-aquatica. The sequence goes on along the minus strand of OY856412.1, from coordinate 1,412,467,859 downwards.
GTTGAAAATATTCTTCTTGTTATTGAATTTGTGATGCCCAATGCCACATAGATGAGATTTCTCAAAACAAAACATGTGATCAACAGCTAAAACATCTCACTACCAGAAAAATGTGTAAATTAAAGCTGATTTCACATTACCATCTGGTTAAAAAACATATTACATATAGGTCCATCAATCTATATCACATCACATACCATATAAGGTATTTACATATTTGTCTCATAGTTAAGGCCATGACCTGTACAAAAGATCATGTTTTACATACACATTATATCTATACAAAAATAGGGATATTGCCAAAACCACGTGGCAATATACATCATCTACAAACATTCCCTTCCTGGACCTGAGAGTACATTGACGACACGAGGAATCTACTAAAACTAGAAACTATCCAACCTTTTATGTCTACTGATCTCTAAGAGAAACTTCATCGACCGAAGAGAAACTTTGGTAACTGAAGTGGGCTTCAATATTTTGGTGATCGAAGAGGATGGTCACCTTAGCGACCACTCAACAAGATCAAATCTTAGCAACCCGAATGACATCAAAATCTCATCGACCACACAGAACACATCTTGGAGACTATCAAGAGAAAGAAAAACACATCAATCACACAGAACTAAAGCTCTTTGCTTTGAAAATGATCTTTTGCATGCTAGAGATAATATCAATCATTTGTCTTCTACTATTACCTCTCTTATGCATGATAATGATAGTTTGAGATCTTCTTTGCAAAGATTCTTAGTTGGTAAGAAGAGTCTTAATGACATCCTACTCAATTCTACTAAACAAATTGGTAGACATGGTTTAGGATATGATAGTAGTCAAGGGAACAACAAAGATAAAGGACCTCCAATATTCCATGGAGAATCCTCTAGTTCCAAGACTATGGGCACATGCAACTATTGCAATGAATTTGGTCATTATTCTACTTGTTGTCCTTTTAGGAAAGCACCCAAGAGCAATAGGACTTGGGTTGCTAAGCTAACCCCTCCGGACCCAAAAGCATGATTGGGGACCATTTCATCTTTCTTCTTGTAGGTACTTGCAAATGGATTGACTTGAGCTATTGAATTGAAAATTGACTTCTCAATCCACATGAAAGAAGAAAGGTGAGATGTGTAGAGGGTGACAACAAGTGAAAAAGCATTGGTAAGCACAAAGGTAAAGGTTCTATTGCTTATAACCATTTCTAACTTGTTTTTGTCAAGTTAGTGTGCACTATACTTATGGTTTTTGAGTCAAAAGTGACATTTTGTGTTTCTCTTCACACTCTTGCTCAAAAACTATTTCTAATGCTTCTATAGTGCACTACTAACTTGCTTAGACATGTTTGGATATGGTTTGTATATCTAGCATGCCTCTAGATATGTTTTATGAAAAATATGTGCTTTTTCTACAGTAGTTTTGTCGGCCGAGTTTTGTCCTGTCTAAAACTCGACCGATAGGCACCAATGGGTGTTGCCAACAGCTGCGATCGGCCGAGTTGCCAATACACAGAACTCGACCGATTACACTGTGCACAGAATATACATTTGGCTTATTGAGTGAGAATTTCCCTCTCAACTAGATTTTCTCAACCAATAGCCTTATTCTTTGGCACTCTCATTTGGTACCTTTATATATGCATATTGCCATGTTCTAAATTGCCTATCTTGCTTACAACTCTATCTCTCTAATTGCTCTAAATTGGTATATCTATATCGTGCAATTACTTGCTTTGAGTTGTTTTGCAGGTTTTGATGATGAACTCTTTGGATCTCTTGGTTGTGTCTTAAATTGCTTCCGTTGTACTCTAACTTGCTACATCTATCTAGGTGTATATCTTGTCTTGATACAACCTTGAGGTTCTTAGGGGTAATCATCTTATGGTAAGGATGCATATCTAGTGAGTTATATCCTTTTATGCGTCTAAAATTGCATATCTCTTGGTTTGGATATATCTCTATATCTACTCATAGCTTGCTTTATCTTGTGTATCTCTTGCTATGATCTAGATCCTACTAGTAGTCCTAACTTGTGATATCATCTACTAGTAGTTCACATACATGTAGTTCTAACCTTGTTTATAATTGGAATATTTGCTCATCTATATGCTATGCTTGTATCTTGTCTCATATATGCTCAAGCCTGTTCCTTGAATTGCATATCTACTATCTTGAGTTTCTTGCATAACATTGTGATGCAGGGTTCATAGATCTACATGATATGTAGAAATTGGAGTATTTTTTGGATTTTTATGCAGGTTTTGCTCCAATTTCAGTTTTTGCTGCAAGTATAGTGCTTTTTATGCAGAAACACCCTTCTGAGCAAGACTCATTGCTATGCCATGAGCTCCGATGGTTTTTGGTCAAATTCCATCATCTTGAGGGTCAAAGTTGTGATTTATTGTTTTTCTGCAGCACTGTATCTTGCATTTTTGGGATGTTCATGTATATGTTTTAACTTGCTTTTCTTTCTATGCTTGGACAAGACCCTATATGTGCTCTTCTACTCTCCTTATATAACTTTTGTTATCTTCTTTCTCTTAACAAGTGGTGTTTCTTAGTTTCTTCACACCCCCACCTTTTTGAAATGACAAAGGGGGAGAAAGATATGTCTTCTTTTGACAACAGGGAGAAGGCATGTCTTACATGAAGCAAAGAAGCGTGTCCATGTAAAGGGGAGAAGGTAAATGGGAGAAGACATATATGTGTAGAACATATATGAGTAGAAGACATAGTTTCTATAAATGTTATGAAAGCTAACCATGCAGGAGAAATAGCATCAATTGAGGGGGAGTATGAAAACTCCACTAGCATCAATTGAGGGGGAGCATATGAACTCAATTCTACTGAAACCCCTAGGTTCCTCCGAAGGTATGATTTTACTTACAAGCTTTCAATACATTTATGGAATGGTTTGTCATCTTCAAAAAGGGGGAGAATGTTGACTCAAGGTCAATTAGGTCAATGTTGACTCATGTCTAAATTGACTAAACCCTTGTTTTGATGATGACTAACCATTCCACATATTGGTGTCTAATGCTTCTACATTGAGTAATTTCAGATTAGGTTTAGACACACTCCAAATGCCCTAACTTGCGCATATCAAATTGGAGAAAAGACAAGTCAAAATAGCTACAAGTGTGCAATTTGGGATCTCTATGTAAATGACCTTAGAATTGCTTTGTAATCACTTGTAATGATTGTATGACTTGTAATTAAGCTTAGAAAAATTATTGGGACACAAAAATCCATCATTTGTACAGTTTTACAAAAATTCCAAAATACCCATAACAGGGATTTTGTCGGCCGAATTACAAACTCGGCCGATCCAGTTATTCTGGAATTTTTGATGCAATCGGCCGAGTTTCCAACTCAGCCGATTCCTGTTCGGTCGAGTTTCTATGCTGGGAAACTCGGCCGATCCACTGATCGGTCCAAGATGAAAGTCGACCGATCGGCCGAGTTTCTCCAAGGGAACTCGGCCGACAGTCTATCTTTCAGACTTGTCGTTTAGTGGTTCGGCCGAGTTGCCTTTATTGAAACTCGGCCGATCGGACTGTACTGAAATGCAGAAAAAGCAATTCTAGCCGTTGTGGAGTTGCAACAAGTGAAAATAGATCCGTTGCAAGCCACAAAACGGCTAGTTTTCGTTCTTAAGTGTTCCCAAAGGCTAAGAGGCATCCCCAGCTATAAATAGGACCCCTTGGGCTTCATTCCAAGGTTGAGCATTCATTGCAAACTCTTTGTGAGGTTCCTATTCTATAGTTGAGTGCTTCCTACAGCCTCCTCTCTCTCTCTAAGCTTAATCACTTGCTACATCCATTAGAGTGAGTAGGAGATTTGTAAGAGAGCTAGTATCATTTGTATATCTTGTGAGGCTCTCACTTCCACCACCTCCCCATCTCTCATTTCCTATATTGAAGATGAAGGTTCTCTCTCTTGTCCAAGAGAGGTGAAGAAGAACAAGGGAAGGAGTCCCTTGGTGAAGATCAAGGCCGAAGACTTGGAGCTAGAGTGGGTAAGCCCTTGGAGAAGGCAGAAGACTCAAGCTCAAGTGGGTAAGTCCTTGGTGGAAAGCTTCTCCGAGTGAAGGTGAAGTCAAAGGCGGAAGATCCAAGAAGAGTGGGTAATTCCTACAAGGCCGAAGACTTGTGCAAGAGTGGGTAAGTCCTTGGAGAAGGCCGAAGACTCTTGCAAAGTGGGTAAGTCCTTGGTAAGGTTGAAGACTCTTTGTATTGGATAGGTAAGTCCTTTGTTGGGTCATGTATTGTAAGTCTTATGAATGAATATAAGAGTGCAATTGGTTGAAGTCCTAGAGGTTGACCTCTCTAGGCAAGTGGACTGACACACTTCTAGTTTGAAGTGTGGAACCACTCTAAATAGCTTGTCTAATTGGTGCATGTTCAATCTCTCTTATCCTTGCTATGCATGATTTAGTTGCACTCAAATTACCTATTTAGCAACCTTATCTTGTCATATATTTTGAAGGTTTGATGAATTTTGTTTAAGTGCTTTCAGCTCTATTCACCCCCCCTCTAGAGCACCTAAGTCACCCACCTAGGATCCAACAAGTGGTATCAGAGCAGGTCTTCTCCAAGCATACTTCAACAAGTAGGAGAAGATGGGTGACTACCTAGGAGGGAGACTCTCGACTAGACTTCCAATCTTTGATGGGAGCAACTTCCTCTATTGGAGAAGAAGACTTCAATTCTTCATCCAAGGATCAAGTCTCGAGATGTGGCAAATGGTGAACAGCCCATACATTCTACCAAAGACAAACATTGAAGAATGGGATGAAGCCACCTTGATGAAAGCAACCTTGAATGCTAGAGCCATGCACATTCTATATGCCTCCATGACCCCCACCGAGTTCAACCGGATTTCTTCTTGTGAGACGGCCTATGAGGTATGGAGAAAGCTTTGCATCACTTATGAAGGGACAGATCAAGTGAAGGAAAGCAAGGTCTACATGCTCAAAGGGTTGCTTGAGAACTTCAAGATGGGAAAGGAGGAGAGCATAGCCAACATGTACTCAAGGATCAACACCATCTTAAATGGTCTTGCTGTTCTAGGACATCCTATGTCTAGTGGAGAGATCAACTCAAAGATCCTTAGAACTCTCCCCAAGAGATGGGAATCCAAGGTGACTTCCATTGAAGAAGCAAGGTCGCTTAGGGATATTCCTATTGAAGAGCTCATTGGAAATCTACAAGCACATGAAGCCACACTTGACAAGAGGGAGGAAGTAGAAAGACAAGAGAAGAAAGAGCTAAAGAGAATGAAGAAGGCTGAAATGAAGGCTCAAATTGAAGCTATCATGGAACAAGTCTCTCCATCCTCTCAAGCTAAAGAAGATGCCATGTACTCCAAAGGTAGACTCTACAAAGGCAAGTCCTCCTCCATCCGGTGCTTCACATGTGGAAAGAAGGGTCACTACAAGGAAGATTGCCCACAAGGCAAAAAGACCCATCTTCACAAGAAGAAATGGCAATCAAGCTCAAGTGGCTCCTCCAACTCAAGCTCAAGTGAAGATTCAAGTGAAGGATCAAGATCAAGCTCAAGTGATGAAGGAGAATGTCATTTTGCTCTTGTAGCATCAACAAGTGAAGACTCAAATGAGGTAAATCTAGACTCTTTAGATAAAGAATCCTTGATTGATCTCATTCATGATATTTGTGCATCTCTTAAGTCTTCTAAAAAGAAAAAGAAAAAGCTTGCTAAAATTGTTGATAATTTGCATATAGAACTAGATGATCTTGAATATGCAAATTCTTGCTTGCTTATTGATAAAAATGATTGTCTTAGCCAAGTAGACTCTCTTAAACTTGAAAATGCTAGTTTACTTGATAAGATTAAATTTCTAGAAGCTCAACCTCTCATGCCTAATTCTAATGAAGAACATACTTTAATTGTTGATTCTCTCATGCATGACATTGATGTTCTTAAATCTGAAAACAAAAACAAAGATTTTGTTTTGCATGAATTAGAACTAGAAAATGCCTCCTTGCTTGCTAAAATCAATGGGCATGAATCTTGTTCTAGTTATACTAATAAAGAGAATGATGTTGCTGCTCTTCATATTGATAGAGATTCTTATTTAACTAAAGCTCTTTGCTTTGAAAATGATCTTTTGCATGCTAGAGATAATATCAATCATTTGTCTTCTACTATTACCTCTCTTATGCATGATAATGATAGTTTGAGATCTTCTTTGCAAAGATTCTTAGTTGGTAAGAAGAGTCTTAATGACATCCTACTCAATTCTACTAAACAAATTGGTAGACATGGTTTAGGATATGATAGTAGTCAAGGGAACAACAAAGATAAAGGACCTCCAATATTCCATGGAGAATCCTCTAGTTCCAAGACTATGGGCACATGCAACTATTGCAATGAATTTGGTCATTATTCTACTTGTTGTCCTTTTAGGAAAGCACCCAAGAGCAATAGGACTTGGGTTGCTAAGCTAACCCCTCCGGACCCAAAAGCATGATTGGGGACCATTTCATCTTTCTTCTTGTAGGTACTTGCAAATGGATTGACTTGAGCTATTGAATTGAAAATTGACTTCTCAATCCACATGAAAGAAGAAAGGTGAGATGTGTAGAGGGTGACAACAAGTGAAAAAGCATTGGTAAGCACAAAGGTAAAGGTTCTATTGCTTATAACCATTTCTAACTTGTTTTTGTCAAGTTAGTGTGCACTATACTTATGGTTTTTGAGTCAAAAGTGACATTTTGTGTTTCTCTTCACACTCTTGCTCAAAAACTATTTCTAATGCTTCTATAGTGCACTACTAACTTGCTTAGACATGTTTGGATATGGTTTGTATATCTAGCATGCCTCTAGATATGTTTTATGAAAAATATGTGCTTTTTCTACAGTAGTTTTGTCGGCCGAGTTTTGTCCTGTCTAAAACTCGACCGATAGGCACCAATGGGTGTTGCCAACAGCTGCGATCGGCCGAGTTGCCAATACACAGAACTCGACCGATTACACTGTGCACAGAATATACATTTGGCTTATTGAGTGAGAATTTCCCTCTCAACTAGATTTTCTCAACCAATAGCCTTATTCTTTGGCACTCTCATTTGGTACCTTTATATATGCATATTGCCATGTTCTAAATTGCCTATCTTGCTTACAACTCTATCTCTCTAATTGCTCTAAATTGGTATATCTATATCGTGCAATTACTTGCTTTGAGTTGTTTTGCAGGTTTTGATGATGAACTCTTTGGATCTCTTGGTTGTGTCTTAAATTGCTTCCGTTGTACTCTAACTTGCTACATCTATCTAGGTGTATATCTTGTCTTGATACAACCTTGAGGTTCTTAGGGGTAATCATCTTATGGTAAGGATGCATATCTAGTGAGTTATATCCTTTTATGCGTCTAAAATTGCATATCTCTTGGTTTGGATATATCTCTATATCTACTCATAGCTTGCTTTATCTTGTGTATCTCTTGCTATGATCTAGATCCTACTAGTAGTCCTAACTTGTGATATCATCTACTAGTAGTTCACATACATGTAGTTCTAACCTTGTTTATAATTGGAATATTTGCTCATCTATATGCTATGCTTGTATCTTGTCTCATATATGCTCAAGCCTGTTCCTTGAATTGCATATCTACTATCTTGAGTTTCTTGCATAACATTGTGATGCAGGGTTCATAGATCTACATGATATGTAGAAATTGGAGTATTTTTTGGATTTTTATGCAGGTTTTGCTCCAATTTCAGTTTTTGCTGCAAGTATAGTGCTTTTTATGCAGAAACACCCTTCTGAGCAAGACTCATTGCTATGCCATGAGCTCCGATGGTTTTTGGTCAAATTCCATCATCTTGAGGGTCAAAGTTGTGATTTATTGTTTTTCTGCAGCACTGTATCTTGCATTTTTGGGATGTTCAAGTATATGTTTTAACTTGCTTTTCTTTCTATGCTTGGACAAGACCCTATATGTGCTCTTCTACTCTCCTTATATAACTTTTGTTATCTTCTTTCTCTTAACAAGTGGTGTTTCTTAGTTTCTTCACACCCCCACCTTTTTGAAATGACAAAGGGGGAGAAAGATATGTCTTCTTTTGACAACAGGGAGAAGGCATGTCTTACATGAAGCAAAGAAGCGTGTCCATGTAAAGGGGAGAAGGTAAATGGGAGAAGACATATATGTGTAGAACATATATGAGTAGAAGACATAGTTTCTATAAATGTTATGAAAGCTAACCATGCAGGAGAAATAGCATCAATTGAGGGGGAGTATGAAAACTCCACTAGCATCAATTGAGGGGGAGCATATGAACTCAATTCTACTGAAACCCCTAGGTTCCTCCGAAGGTATGATTTTACTTACAAGCTTTCAATACATTTATGGAATGGTTTGTCATCTTCAAAAAGGGGGAGAATGTTGACTCAAGGTCAATTAGGTCAATGTTGACTCATGTCTAAATTGACTAAACCCTTGTTTTGATGATGACTAACCATTCCACATATTGGTGTCTAATGCTTCTACATTGAGTAATTTCAGATTAGGTTTAGACACACTCCAAATGCCCTAACTTGCGCATATCAAATTGGAGAAAAGACAAGTCAAAATAGCTACAAGTGTGCAATTTGGGATCTCTATGTAAATGACCTTAGAATTGCTTTGTAATCACTTGTAATGATTGTATGACTTGTAATTAAGCTTAGAAAAATTATTGGGACACAAAAATCCATCATTTGTACAGTTTTACAAAAATTCCAAAATACCCATAACAGGGATTTTGTCGGCCGAATTACAAACTCGGCCGATCCAGTTATTCTGGAATTTTTGATGCAATCGGCCGAGTTTCCAACTCAGCCGATTCCTGTTCGGTCGAGTTTCTATGCTGGGAAACTCGGCCAATCCACTGATCGGTCCAAGATGAAAGTCGACCGATCGGCCGAGTTTCTCCAAGGGAACTCGGCCGACAGTCTATCTTTCAGACTTGTCGTTTAGTGGTTCGGCCGAGTTGCCTTTATTGAAACTCGGCCGATCGGACTGTACTGAAATGCAGAAAAAGCAATTCTAGCCGTTGTGGAGTTGCAACAAGTGAAAATAGATCCGTTGCAAGCCACAAAACGGCTAGTTTTCGTTCTTAAGTGTTCCCAAAGGCTAAGAGGCATCCCCAGCTATAAATAGGACCCCTTGGGCTTCATTCCAAGGTTGAGCATTCATTGCAAACTCTTTGTGAGGTTCCTATTCTATAGTTGAGTGCTTCCTACAGCCTCCTCTCTCTCTCTAAGCTTAATCACTTGCTACATCCATTAGAGTGAGTAGGAGATTTGTAAGAGAGCTAGTATCATTTGTATATCTTGTGAGGCTCTCACTTCCACCACCTCCCCATCTCTCATTTCCTATATTGAAGATGAAGGTTCTCTCTCTTGTCCAAGAGAGGTGAAGAAGAACAAGGGAAGGAGTCCCTTGGTGAAGATCAAGGCCGAAGACTTGGAGCTAGAGTGGGTAAGCCCTTGGAGAAGGCAGAAGACTCAAGCTCAAGTGGGTAAGTCCTTGGTGGAAAGCTTCTCCGAGTGAAGGTGAAGTCAAAGGCGGAAGATCCAAGAAGAGTGGGTAATTCCTACAAGGCCGAAGACTTGTGCAAGAGTGGGTAAGTCCTTGGAGAAGGCCGAAGACTCTTGCAAAGTGGGTAAGTCCTTGGTAAGGTTGAAGACTCTTTGTATTGGATAGGTAAGTCCTTTGTTGGGTCATGTATTGTAAGTCTTATGAATGAATATAAGAGTGCAATTGGTTGAAGTCCTAGAGGTTGACCTCTCTAGGCAAGTGGACTGACACACTTCTAGTTTGAAGTGTGGAACCACTCTAAATAGCTTGTCTAATTGGTGCATGTTCAATCTCTCTTATCCTTGCTATGCATGATTTAGTTGCACTCAAATTACCTATTTAGCAACCTTATCTTGTCATATATTTTGAAGGTTTGATGAATTTTGTTTAAGTGCTTTCAGCTCTATTCACCCCCCCTCTAGAGCACCTAAGTCACCCACCTAGGATCCAACAAGTGGTATCAGAGCAGGTCTTCTCCAAGCATACTTCAACAAGTAGGAGAAGATGGGTGACTACCTAGGAGGGAGACTCTCGACTAGACTTCCAATCTTTGATGGGAGCAACTTCCTCTATTGGAGAAGAAGACTTCAATTCTTCATCCAAGGATCAAGTCTCGAGATGTGGCAAATGGTGAACAGCCCATACATTCTACCAAAGACAAACATTGAAGAATGGGATGAAGCCACCTTGATGAAAGCAACCTTGAATGCTAGAGCCATGCACATTCTATATGCCTCCATGACCCCCACCGAGTTCAACCGGATTTCTTCTTGTGAGACGGCCTATGAGGTATGGAGAAAGCTTTGCATCACTTATGAAGGGACAGATCAAGTGAAGGAAAGCAAGGTCTACATGCTCAAAGGGTTGCTTGAGAACTTCAAGATGGGAAAGGAGGAGAGCATAGCCAACATGTACTCAAGGATCAACACCATCTTAAATGGTCTTGCTGTTCTAGGACATCCTATGTCTAGTGGAGAGATCAACTCAAAGATCCTTAGAACTCTCCCCAAGAGATGGGAATCCAAGGTGACTTCCATTGAAGAAGCAAGGTCGCTTAGGGATATTCCTATTGAAGAGCTCATTGGAAATCTACAAGCACATGAAGCCACACTTGACAAGAGGGAGGAAGTAGAAAGACAAGAGAAGAAAGAGCTAAAGAGAATGAAGAAGGCTGAAATGAAGGCTCAAATTGAAGCTATCATGGAACAAGTCTCTCCATCCTCTCAAGCTAAAGAAGATGCCATGTACTCCAAAGGTAGACTCTACAAAGGCAAGTCCTCCTCCATCCGGTGCTTCACATGTGGAAAGAAGGGTCACTACAAGGAAGATTGCCCACAAGGCAAAAAGACCCATCTTCACAAGAAGAAATGGCAATCAAGCTCAAGTGGCTCCTCCAACTCAAGCTCAAGTGAAGATTCAAGTGAAGGATCAAGATCAAGCTCAAGTGATGAAGGAGAATGTCATTTTGCTCTTGTAGCATCAACAAGTGAAGACTCAAATGAGGTAAATCTAGACTCTTTAGATAAAGAATCCTTGATTGATCTCATTCATGATATTTGTGCATCTCTTAAGTCTTCTAAAAAGAAAAAGAAAAAGCTTGCTAAAATTGTTGATAATTTGCATATAGAACTAGATGATCTTGAATATGCAAATTCTTGCTTGCTTATTGATAAAAATGATTGTCTTAGCCAAGTAGACTCTCTTAAACTTGAAAATGCTAGTTTACTTGATAAGATTAAATTTCTAGAAGCTCAACCTCTCATGCCTAATTCTAATGAAGAACATACTTTAATTGTTGATTCTCTCATGCATGACATTGATGTTCGTAAATCTGAAAACAAAAACAAAGATTTTGTTTTGCATGAATTAGAACTAGAAAATGCCTCCTTGCTTGCTAAAATCAATGGGCATGAATCTTGTTCTAGTTATACTAATAAAGAGAATGATGTTGCTGCTCTTCATATTGATAGAGATTCTTATTTAACTAAAGCTCTTTGCTTTGAAAATGATCTTTTGCATGCTAGAGATAATATCAATCATTTGTCTTCTACTATTACCTCTCTTATGCATGATAATGATAGTTTGAGATCTTCTTTGCAAAGATTCTTAGTTGGTAAGAAGAGTCTTAATGACATCCTACTCAATTCTACTAAACAAATTGGTAGACATGGTTTAGGATATGATAGTAGTCAAGGGAACAACAAAGATAAAGGACCTCCAATATTCCATGGAGAATCCTCTAGTTCCAAGACTATGGGCACATGCAACTATTGCAATGAATTTGGTCATTATTCTACTTGTTGTCCTTTTAGGAAAGCACCCAAGAGCAATAGGACTTGGGTTGCTAAGCTAACCCCTCCGGACCCAAAAGCATGATTGGGGACCATTTCATCTTTCTTCTTGTAGGTACTTGCAAATGGATTGACTTGAGCTATTGAATTGAAAATTGACTTCTCAATCCACATGAAAGAAGAAAGGTGAGATGTGTAGAGGGTGACAACAAGTGAAAAAGCATTGGTAAGCACAAAGGTAAAGGTTCTATTGCTTATAACCATTTCTAACTTGTTTTTGTCAAGTTAGTGTGCACTATACTTATGGTTTTTGAGTCAAAAGTGACATTTTGTGTTTCTCTTCACACTCTTGCTCAAAAACTATTTCTAATGCTTCTATAGTGCACTACTAACTTGCTTAGACATGTTTGGATATGGTTTGTATATCTAGCATGCCTCTAGATATGTTTTATGAAAAATATGTGCTTTTTCTACAGTAGTTTTGTCGGCCGAGTTTTGTCCTGTCTAAAACTCGACCGATAGGCACCAATGGGTGTTGCCAACAGCTGCGATCGGCCGAGTTGCCAATACACAGAACTCGACCGATTACACTGTGCACAGAATATACATTTGGCTTATTGAGTGAGAATTTCCCTCTCAACTAGATTTTCTCAACCAATAGCCTTATTCTTTGGCACTCTCATTTGGTACCTTTATATATGCATATTGCCATGTTCTAAATTGCCTATCTTGCTTACAACTCTATCTCTCTAATTGCTCTAAATTGGTATATCTATATCGTGCAATTACTTGCTTTGAGTTGTTTTGCAGGTTTTGATGATGAACTCTTTGGATCTCTTGGTTGTGTCTTAAATTGCTTCCGTTGTACTCTAACTTGCTACATCTATCTAGGTGTATATCTTGTCTTGATACAACCTTGAGGTTCTTAGGGGTAATCATCTTATGGTAAGGATGCATATCTAGTGAGTTATATCCTTTTATGCGTCTAAAATTGCATATCTCTTGGTTTGGATATATCTCTATATCTACTCATAGCTTGCTTTATCTTGTGTATCTCTTGCTATGATCTAGATCCTACTAGTAGTCCTAACTTGTGATATCATCTACTAGTAGTTCACATACATGTAGTTCTAACCTTGTTTATAATTGGAATATTTGCTCATCTATATGCTATGCTTGTATCTTGTCTCATATATGCTCAAGCCTGTTCCTTGAATTGCATATCTACTATCTTGAGTTTCTTGCATAACATTGTGATGCAGGGTTCATAGATCTACATGATATGTAGAAATTGGAGTATTTTTTGGATTTTTATGCAGGTTTTGCTCCAATTTCAGTTTTTGCTGCAAGTATAGTGCTTTTTATGCAGAAACACCCTTCTGAGCAAGACTCATTGCTATGCCATGAGCTCCGATGGTTTTTGGTCAAATTCCATCATCTTGAGGGTCAAAGTTGTGATTTATTGTTTTTCTGCAGCACTGTATCTTGCATTTTTGGGATGTTCAAGTATATGTTTTAACTTGCTTTTCTTTCTATGCTTGGACAAGACCCTATATGTGCTCTTCTACTCTCCTTATATAACTTTTGTTATCTTCTTTCTCTTAACAAGTGGTGTTTCTTAGTTTCTTCACACCCCCACCTTTTTGAAATGACAAAGGGGGAGAAAGATATGTCTTCTTTTGACAACAGGGAGAAGGCATGTCTTACATGAAGCAAAGAAGCGTGTCCATGTAAAGGGGAGAAGGTAAATGGGAGAAGACATATATGTGTAGAACATATATGAGTAGAAGACATAGTTTCTATAAATGTTATGAAAGCTAACCATGCAGGAGAAATAGCATCAATTGAGGGGGAGTATGAAAACTCCACTAGCATCAATTGAGGGGGAGCATATGAACTCAATTCTACTGAAACCCCTAGGTTCCTCCGAAGGTATGATTTTACTTACAAGCTTTCAATACATTTATGGAATGGTTTGTCATCTTCAAAAAGGGGGAGAATGTTGACTCAAGGTCAATTAGGTCAATGTTGACTCATGTCTAAATTGACTAAACCCTTGTTTTGATGATGACTAACCATTCCACATATTGGTGTCTAATGCTTCTACATTGAGTAATTTCAGATTAGGTTTAGACACACTCCAAATGCCCTAACTTGCGCATATCAAATTGGAGAAAAGACAAGTCAAAATAGCTACAAGTGTGCAATTTGGGATCTCTATGTAAATGACCTTAGAATTGCTTTGTAATCACTTGTAATGATTGTATGACTTGTAATTAAGCTTAGAAAAATTATTGGGACACAAAAATCCATCATTTGTACAGTTTTACAAAAATTCCAAAATACCCATAACAGGGATTTTGTCGGCCGAATTACAAACTCGGCCGATCCAGTTATTCTGGAATTTTTGATGCAATCGGCCGAGTTTCCAACTCAGCCGATTCCTGTTCGGTCGAGTTTCTATGCTGGGAAACTCGGCCAATCCACTGATCGGTCCAAGATGAAAGTCGACCGATCGGCCGAGTTTCTCCAAGGGAACTCGGCCGACAGTCTATCTTTCAGACTTGTCGTTTAGTGGTTCGGCCGAGTTGCCTTTATTGAAACTCGGCCGATCGGACTGTACTGAAATGCAGAAAAAGCAATTCTAGCCGTTGTGGAGTTGCAACAAGTGAAAATAGATCCGTTGCAAGCCACAAAACGGCTAGTTTTCGTTCTTAAGTGTTCCCAAAGGCTAAGAGGCATCCCCAGCTATAAATAGGACCCCTTGGGCTTCATTCCAAGGTTGAGCATTCATTGCAAACTCTTTGTGAGGTTCCTATTCTATAGTTGAGTGCTTCCTACAGCCTCCTCTCTCTCTCTAAGCTTAATCACTTGCTACATCCATTAGAGTGAGTAGGAGATTTGTAAGAGAGCTAGTATCATTTGTATATCTTGTGAGGCTCTCACTTCCACCACCTCCCCATCTCTCATTTCCTATATTGAAGATGAAGGTTCTCTCTCTTGTCCAAGAGAGGTGAAGAAGAACAAGGGAAGGAGTCCCTTGGTGAAGATCAAGGCCGAAGACTTGGAGCTAGAGTGGGTAAGCCCTTGGAGAAGGCAGAAGACTCAAGCTCAAGTGGGTAAGTCCTTGGTGGAAAGCTTCTCCGAGTGAAGGTGAAGTCAAAGGCGGAAGATCCAAGAAGAGTGGGTAATTCCTACAAGGCCGAAGACTTGTGCAAGAGTGGGTAAGTCCTTGGAGAAGGCCGAAGACTCTTGCAAAGTGGGTAAGTCCTTGGTAAGGTTGAAGACTCTTTGTATTGGATAGGTAAGTCCTTTGTTGGGTCATGTATTGTAAGTCTTATGAATGAATATAAGAGTGCAATTGGTTGAAGTCCTAGAGGTTGACCTCTCTAGGCAAGTGGACTGATACACTTCTAGTTTGAAGTGTGGAACCACTCTAAATAGCTTGTCTAATTGGTGCATGTTCAATCTCTCTTATCCTTGCTATGCATGATTTAGTTGCACTCAAATTACCTATTTAGCAACCTTATCTTGTCATATATTTTGAAGGTTTGATGAATTTTGTTTAAGTGCTTTCAGCTCTATTCACCCCCCCTCTAGAGCACCTAAGTCACCCACCTAGGATCCAACAAGTGGTATCAGAGCAGGTCTTCTCCAAGCATACTTCAACAAGTAGGAGAAGATGGGTGACTACCTAGGAGGGAGACTCTCGACTAGACTTCCAATCTTTGATGGGAGCAACTTCCTCTATTGGAGAAGAAGACTTCAATTCTTCATCCAAGGATCAAGTCTCGAGATGTGGCAAATGGTGAACAGCCCATACATTCTACCAAAGACAAACATTGAAGAATGGGATGAAGCCACCTTGATGAAAGCAACCTTGAATGCTAGAGCCATGCACATTCTATATGCCTCCATGACCCCCACCGAGTTCAACCGGATTTCTTCTTGTGAGACGGCCTATGAGGTATGGAGAAAGCTTTGCATCACTTATGAAGGGACAGATCAAGTGAAGGAAAGCAAGGTCTACATGCTCAAAGGGTTGCTTGAGAACTTCAAGATGGGAAAGGAGGAGAGCATAGCCAACATGTACTCAAGGATCAACACCATCTTAAATGGTCTTGCTGTTCTAGGACATCCTATGTCTAGTGGAGAGATCAACTCAAAGATCCTTAGAACTCTCCCCAAGAGATGGGAATCCAAGGTGACTTCCATTGAAGAAGCAAGGTCGCTTAGGGATATTCCTATTGAAGAGCTCATTGGAAATCTACAAGCACATGAAGCCACACTTGACAAGAGGGAGGAAGTAGAAAGACAAGAGAAGAAAGAGCTAAAGAGAATGAAGAAGGCTGAAATGAAGGCTCAAATTGAAGCTATCATGGAACAAGTCTCTCCATCCTCTCAAGCTAAAGAAGATGCCATGTACTCCAAAGGTAGACTCTACAAAGGCAAGTCCTCCTCCATCCGGTGCTTCACATGTGGAAAGAAGGGTCACTACAAGGAAGATTGCCCACAAGGCAAAAAGACCCATCTTCACAAGAAGAAATGGCAATCAAGCTCAAGTGGCTCCTCCAACTCAAGCTCAAGTGAAGATTCAAGTGAAGGATCAAGATCAAGCTCAAGTGATGAAGGAGAATGTCATTTTGCTCTTGTAGCATCAACAAGTGAAGACTCAAATGAGGTAAATCTAGACTCTTTAGATAAAGAATCCTTGATTGATCTCATTCATGATATTTGTGCATCTCTTAAGTCTTCTAAAAAGAAAAAGAAAAAGCTTGCTAAAATTGTTGATAATTTGCATATAGAACTAGATGATCTTGAATATGCAAATTCTTGCTTGCTTATTGATAAAAATGATTGTCTTAGCCAAGTAGACTCTCTTAAACTTGAAAATGCTAGTTTACTTGATAAGATTAAATTTCTAGAAGCTCAACCTCTCATGCCTAATTCTAATGAAGAACATACTTTAATTGTTGATTCTCTCATGCATGACATTGATGTTCTTAAATCTGAAAACAAAAACAAAGATTTTGTTTTGCATGAATTAGAACTAGAAAATGCCTCCTTGCTTGCTAAAATCAATGGGCATGAATCTTGTTCTAGTTATACTAATAAAGAGAATGATGTTGCTGCTCTTCATATTGATAGAGATTCTTATTTAACTAAAGCTCTTTGCTTTGAAAATGATCTTTTGCATGCTAGAGATAATATCAATCATTTGTCTTCTACTATTACCTCTCTTATGCATGATAATGATAGTTTGAGATCTTCTTTGCAAAGATTCTTAGTTGGTAAGAAGAGTCTTAATGACATCCTACTCAATTCTACTAAACAAATTGGTAGACATGGTTTAGGATATGATAGTAGTCAAGGGAACAACAAAGATAAAGGACCTCCAATATTCCATGGAGAATCCTCTAGTTCCAAGACTATGGGCACATGCAACTATTGCAATGAATTTGGTCATTATTCTACTTGTTGTCCTTTTAGGAAAGCACCCAAGAGCAATAGGACTTGGGTTGCTAAGCTAACCCCTCCGGACCCAAAAGCATGATTGGGGACCATTTCATCTTTCTTCTTGTAGGTACTTGCAAATGGATTGACTTGAGCTATTGAATTGAAAATTGACTTCTCAATCCACATGAAAGAAGAAAGGTGAGATGTGTAGAGGGTGACAACAAGTGAAAAAGCATTGGTAAGCACAAAGGTAAAGGTTCTATTGCTTATAACCATTTCTAACTTGTTTTTGTCAAGTTAGTGTGCACTATACTTATGGTTTTTGAGTCAAAAGTGACATTTTGTGTTTCTCTTCACACTCTTGCTCAAAAACTATTTCTAATGCTTCTATAGTGCACTACTAACTTGCTTAGACATGTTTGGATATGGTTTGTATATCTAGCATGCCTCTAGATATGTTTTATGAAAAATATGTGCTTTTTCTACAGTAGTTTTGTCGGCCGAGTTTTGTCCTGTCTAAAACTCGACCGATAGGCACCAATGGGTGTTGCCAACAGCTGCGATCGGCCGAGTTGCCAATACACAGAACTCGACCGATTACACTGTGCACAGAATATACATTTGGCTTATTGAGTGAGAATTTCCCTCTCAACTAGATTTTCTCAACCAATAGCCTTATTCTTTGGCACTCTCATTTGGTACCTTTATATATGCATATTGCCATGTTCTAAATTGCCTATCTTGCTTACAACTCTATCTCTCTAATTGCTCTAAATTGGTATATCTATATCGTGCAATTACTTGCTTTGAGTTGTTTTGCAGGTTTTGATGATGAACTCTTTGGATCTCTTGGTTGTGTCTTAAATTGCTTCCGTTGTACTCTAACTTGCTACATCTATCTAGGTGTATATCTTGTCTTGATACAACCTTGAGGTTCTTAGGGGTAATCATCTTATGGTAAGGATGCATATCTAGTGAGTTATATCCTTTTATGCGTCTAAAATTGCATATCTCTTGGTTTGGATATATCTCTATATCTACTCATAGCTTGCTTTATCTTGTGTATCTCTTGCTATGATCTAGATCCTACTAGTAGTCCTAACTTGTGATATCATCTACTAGTAGTTCACATACATGTAGTTCTAACCTTGTTTATAATTGGAATATTTGCTCATCTATATGCTATGCTTGTATCTTGTCTCATATATGCTCAAGCCTGTTCCTTGAATTGCATATCTACTATCTTGAGTTTCTTGCATAACATTGTGATGCAGGGTTCATAGATCTACATGATATGTAGAAATTGGAGTATTTTTTGGATTTTTATGCAGGTTTTGCTCCAATTTCAGTTTTTGCTGCAAGTATAGTGCTTTTTATGCAGAAACACCCTTCTGAGCAAGACTCATTGCTATGCCATGAGCTCCGATGGTTTTTGGTCAAATTCCATCATCTTGAGGGTCAAAGTTGTGATTTATTGTTTTTCTGCAGCACTGTATCTTGCATTTTTGGGATGTTCAAGTATATGTTTTAACTTGCTTTTCTTTCTATGCTTGGACAAGACCCTATATGTGCTCTTCTACTCTCCTTATATAACTTTTGTTATCTTCTTTCTCTTAACAAGTGGTGTTTCTTAGTTTCTTCACACCCCCACCTTTTTGAAATGACAAAGGGGGAGAAAGATATGTCTTCTTTTGACAACAGGGAGAAGGCATGTCTTACATGAAGCAAAGAAGCGTGTCCATGTAAAGGGGAGAAGGTAAATGGGAGAAGACATATATGTGTAGAACATATATGAGTAGAAGACATAGTTTCTATAAATGTTATGAAAGCTAACCATGCAGGAGAAATAGCATCAATTGAGGGGGAGTATGAAAACTCCACTAGCATCAATTGAGGGGGAGCATATGAACTCAATTCTACTGAAACCCCTAGGTTCCTCCGAAGGTATGATTTTACTTACAAGCTTTCAATACATTTATGGAATGGTTTGTCATCTTCAAAAAGGGGGAGAATGTTGACTCAAGGTCAATTAGGTCAATGTTGACTCATGTCTAAATTGACTAAACCCTTGTTTTGATGATGACTAACCATTCCACATATTGGTGTCTAATGCTTATACATTGAGTAATTTCAGATTAGGTTTAGACACACTCCAAATGCCCTAACTTGCGCATATCAAATTGGAGAAAAGACAAGTCAAAATAGCTACAAGTGTGCAATTTGGGATCTCTATGTAAATGACCTTAGAATTGCTTTGTAATCACTTGTAATGATTGTATGACTTGTAATTAAGCTTAGAAAAATTATTGGGACACAAAAATCCATCATTTGTACAGTTTTACAAAAATTCCAAAATACCCATAACAGGGATTTTGTCGGCCGAATTACAAACTCGGCCGATCCAGTTATTCTGGAATTTTTGATGCAATCGGCCGAGTTTCCAACTCAGCCGATTCCTGTTCGGTCGAGTTTCTATGCTGGGAAACTCGGCCAATCCACTGATCGGTCCAAGATGAAAGTCGACCGATCGGCCGAGTTTCTCCAAGGGAACTCGGCCGACAGTCTATCTTTCAGACTTGTCGTTTAGTGGTTCGGCCGAGTTGCCTTTATTGAAACTCGGCCGATCGGACTGTACTGAAATGCAGAAAAAGCAATTCTAGCCGTTGTGGAGTTGCAACAAGTGAAAATAGATCCGTTGCAAGCCACAAAACGGCTAGTTTTCGTTCTTAAGTGTTCCCAAAGGCTAAGAGGCATCCCCAGCTATAAATAGGACCCCTTGGGCTTCATTCCAAGGTTGAGCATTCATTGCAAACTCTTTGTGAGGTTCCTATTCTATAGTTGAGTGCTTCCTACAGCCTCCTCTCTCTCTCTAAGCTTAATCACTTGCTACATCCATTAGAGTGAGTAGGAGATTTGTAAGAGAGCTAGTATCATTTGTATATCTTGTGAGGCTCTCACTTCCACCACCTCCCCATCTCTCATTTCCTATATTGAAGATGAAGGTTCTCTCTCTTGTCCAAGAGAGGTGAAGAAGAACAAGGGAAGGAGTCCCTTGGTGAAGATCAAGGCCGAAGACTTGGAGCTAGAGTGGGTAAGCCCTTGGAGAAGGCAGAAGACTCAAGCTCAAGTGGGTAAGTCCTTGGTGGAAAGCTTCTCCGAGTGAAGGTGAAGTCAAAGGCGGAAGATCCAAGAAGAGTGGGTAATTCCTACAAGGCCGAAGACTTGTGCAAGAGTGGGTAAGTCCTTGGAGAAGGCCGAAGACTCTTGCAAAGTGGGTAAGTCCTTGGTAAGGTTGAAGACTCTTTGTATTGGATAGGTAAGTCCTTTGTTGGGTCATGTATTGTAAGTCTTATGAATGAATATAAGAGTGCAATTGGTTGAAGTCCTAGAGGTTGACCTCTCTAGGCAAGTGGACTGACACACTTCTAGTTTGAAGTGTGGAACCACTCTAAATAGCTTGTCTAATTGGTGCATGTTCAATCTCTCTTATCCTTGCTATGCATGATTTAGTTGCACTCAAATTACCTATTTAGCAACCTTATCTTGTCATATATTTTGAAGGTTTGATGAATTTTGTTTAAGTGCTTTCAGCTCTATTCACCCCCCCTCTAGAGCACCTAAGTCACCCACCTAGGATCCAACAAGTGGTATCAGAGCAGGTCTTCTCCAAGCATACTTCAACAAGTAGGAGAAGATGGGTGACTACCTAGGAGGGAGACTCTCGACTAGACTTCCAATCTTTGATGGGAGCAACTTCCTCTATTGGAGAAGAAGACTTCAATTCTTCATCCAAGGATCAAGTCTCGAGATGTGGCAAATGGTGAACAGCCCATACATTCTACCAAAGACAAACATTGAAGAATGGGATGAAGCCACCTTGATGAAAGCAACCTTGAATGCTAGAGCCATGCACATTCTATATGCCTCCATGACCCCCACCGAGTTCAACCGGATTTCTTCTTGTGAGACGGCCTATGAGGTATGGAGAAAGCTTTGCATCACTTATGAAGGGACAGATCAAGTGAAGGAAAGCAAGGTCTACATGCTCAAAGGGTTGCTTGAGAACTTCAAGATGGGAAAGGAGGAGAGCATAGCCAACATGTACTCAAGGATCAACACCATCTTAAATGGTCTTGCTGTTCTAGGACATCCTATGTCTAGTGGAGAGATCAACTCAAAGATCCTTAGAACTCTCCCCAAGAGATGGGAATCCAAGGTGACTTCCATTGAAGAAGCAAGGTCGCTTAGGGATATTCCTATTGAAGAGCTCATTGGAAATCTACAAGCACATGAAGCCACACTTGACAAGAGGGAGGAAGTAGAAAGACAAGAGAAGAAAGAGCTAAAGAGAATGAAGAAGGCTGAAATGAAGGCTCAAATTGAAGCTATCATGGAACAAGTCTCTCCATCCTCTCAAGCTAAAGAAGATGCCATGTACTCCAAAGGTAGACTCTACAAAGGCAAGTCCTCCTCCATCCGGTGCTTCACATGTGGAAAGAAGGGTCACTACAAGGAAGATTGCCCACAAGGCAAAAAGACCCATCTTCACAAGAAGAAATGGCAATCAAGCTCAAGTGGCTCCTCCAACTCAAGCTCAAGTGAAGATTCAAGTGAAGGATCAAGATCAAGCTCAAGTGATGAAGGAGAATGTCATTTTGCTCTTGTAGCATCAACAAGTGAAGACTCAAATGAGGTAAATCTAGACTCTTTAGATAAAGAATCCTTGATTGATCTCATTCATGATATTTGTGCATCTCTTAAGTCTTCTAAAAAGAAAAAGAAAAAGCTTGCTAAAATTGTTGATAATTTGCATATAGAACTAGATGATCTTGAATATGCAAATTCTTGCTTGCTTATTGATAAAAATGATTGTCTTAGCCAAGTAGACTCTCTTAAACTTGAAAATGCTAGTTTACTTGATAAGATTAAATTTCTAGAAGCTCAACCTCTCATGCCTAATTCTAATGAAGAACATACTTTAATTGTTGATTCTCTCATGCATGACATTGATGTTCTTAAATCTGAAAACAAAAACAAAGATTTTGTTTTGCATGAATTAGAACTAGAAAATGCCTCCTTGCTTGCTAAAATCAATGGGCATGAATCTTGTTCTAGTTATACTAATAAAGAGAATGATGTTGCTGCTCTTCATATTGATAGAGATTCTTATTTAACTAAAGCTCTTTGCTTTGAAAATGATCTTTTGCATGCTAGAGATAATATCAATCATTTGTCTTCTACTATTACCTCTCTTATGCATGATAATGATAGTTTGAGATCTTCTTTGCAAAGATTCTTAGTTGGTAAGAAGAGTCTTAATGACATCCTACTCAATTCTACTAAACAAATTGGTAGACATGGTTTAGGATATGATAGTAGTCAAGGGAACAACAAAGATAAAGGACCTCCAATATTCCATGGAGAATCCTCTAGTTCCAAGACTATGGGCACATGCAACTATTGCAATGAATTTGGTCATTATTCTACTTGTTGTCCTTTTAGGAAAGCACCCAAGAGCAATAGGACTTGGGTTGCTAAGCTAACCCCTCCGGACCCAAAAGCATGATTGGGGACCATTTCATCTTTCTTCTTGTAGGTACTTGCAAATGGATTGACTTGAGCTATTGAATTGAAAATTGACTTCTCAATCCACATGAAAGAAGAAAGGTGAGATGTGTAGAGGGTGACAACAAGTGAAAAAGCATTGGTAAGCACAAAGGTAAAGGTTCTATTGCTTATAACCATTTCTAACTTGTTTTTGTCAAGTTAGTGTGCACTATACTTATGGTTTTTGAGTCAAAAGTGACATTTTGTGTTTCTCTTCACACTCTTGCTCAAAAACTATTTCTAATGCTTCTATAGTGCACTACTAACTTGCTTAGACATGTTTGGATATGGTTTGTATATCTAGCATGCCTCTAGATATGTTTTATGAAAAATATGTGCTTTTTCTACAGTAGTTTTGTCGGCCGAGTTTTGTCCTGTCTAAAACTCGACCGATAGGCACCAATGGGTGTTGCCAACAGCTGCGATCGGCCGAGTTGCCAATACACAGAACTCGACCGATTACACTGTGCACAGAATATACATTTGGCTTATTGAGTGAGAATTTCCCTCTCAACTAGATTTTCTCAACCAATAGCCTTATTCTTTGGCACTCTCATTTGGTACCTTTATATATGCATATTGCCATGTTCTAAATTGCCTATCTTGCTTACAACTCTATCTCTCTAATTGCTCTAAATTGGTATATCTATATCGTGCAATTACTTGCTTTGAGTTGTTTTGCAGGTTTTGATGATGAACTCTTTGGATCTCTTGGTTGTGTCTTAAATTGCTTCCGTTGTACTCTAACTTGCTACATCTATCTAGGTGTATATCTTGTCTTGATACAACCTTGAGGTTCTTAGGGGTAATCATCTTATGGTAAGGATGCATATCTAGTGAGTTATATCCTTTTATGCGTCTAAAATTGCATATCTCTTGGTTTGGATATATCTCTATATCTACTCATAGCTTGCTTTATCTTGTGTATCTCTTGCTATGATCTAGATCCTACTAGTAGTCCTAACTTGTGATATCATCTACTAGTAGTTCACATACATGTAGTTCTAACCTTGTTTATAATTGGAATATTTGCTCATCTATATGCTATGCTTGTATCTTGTCTCATATATGCTCAAGCCTGTTCCTTGAATTGCATATCTACTATCTTGAGTTTCTTGCATAACATTGTGATGCAGGGTTCATAGATCTACATGATATGTAGAAATTGGAGTATTTTTTGGATTTTTATGCAGGTTTTGCTCCAATTTCAGTTTTTGCTGCAAGTATAGTGCTTTTTATGCAGAAACACCCTTCTGAGCAAGACTCATTGCTATGCCATGAGCTCCGATGGTTTTTGGTCAAATTCCATCATCTTGAGGGTCAAAGTTGTGATTTATTGTTTTTCTGCAGCACTGTATCTTGCATTTTTGGGATGTTCAAGTATATGTTTTAACTTGCTTTTCTTTCTATGCTTGGACAAGACCCTATATGTGCTCTTCTACTCTCCTTATATAACTTTTGTTATCTTCTTTCTCTTAACAAGTGGTGTTTCTTAGTTTCTTCACACCCCCACCTTTTTGAAATGACAAAGGGGGAGAAAGATATGTCTTCTTTTGACAACAGGGAGAAGGCATGTCTTACATGAAGCAAAGAAGCGTGTCCATGTAAAGGGGAGAAGGTAAATGGGAGAAGACATATATGTGTAGAACATATATGAGTAGAAGACATAGTTTCTATAAATGTTA
Source organism: Alisma plantago-aquatica (assembly GCA_963693085.1). NCBI lineage: Eukaryota > Viridiplantae > Streptophyta > Magnoliopsida > Alismatales > Alismataceae > Alisma > Alisma plantago-aquatica. Next base: position 1,412,443,240 of record OY856412.1, on the reverse strand, counting down.
TGAAAGCTAACCATGCAGGAGAAATAGCATCAATTGAGGGGGAGTATGAAAACTCCACTAGCATCAATTGAGGGGGAGCATATGAACTCAATTCTACTGAAACCCCTAGGTTCCTCCGAAGGTATGATTTTACTTACAAGCTTTCAATACATTTATGGAATGGTTTGTCATCTTCAAAAAGGGGGAGAATGTTGACTCAAGGTCAATTAGGTCAATGTTGACTCATGTCTAAATTGACTAAACCCTTGTTTTGATGATGACTAACCATTCCACATATTGGTGTCTAATGCTTCTACATTGAGTAATTTCAGATTAGGTTTAGACACACTCCAAATGCCCTAACTTGCGCATATCAAATTGGAGAAAAGACAAGTCAAAATAGCTACAAGTGTGCAATTTGGGATCTCTATGTAAATGACCTTAGAATTGCTTTGTAATCACTTGTAATGATTGTATGACTTGTAATTAAGCTTAGAAAAATTATTGGGACACAAAAATCCATCATTTGTACAGTTTTACAAAAATTCCAAAATACCCATAACAGGGATTTTGTCGGCCGAATTACAAACTCGGCCGATCCAGTTATTCTGGAATTTTTGATGCAATCGGCCGAGTTTCCAACTCAGCCGATTCCTGTTCGGTCGAGTTTCTATGCTGGGAAACTCGGCCAATCCACTGATCGGTCCAAGATGAAAGTCGACCGATCGGCCGAGTTTCTCCAAGGGAACTCGGCCGACAGTCTATCTTTCAGACTTGTCGTTTAGTGGTTCGGCCGAGTTGCCTTTATTGAAACTCGGCCGATCGGACTGTACTGAAATGCAGAAAAAGCAATTCTAGCCGTTGTGGAGTTGCAACAAGTGAAAATAGATCCGTTGCAAGCCACAAAACGGCTAGTTTTCGTTCTTAAGTGTTCCCAAAGGCTAAGAGGCATCCCCAGCTATAAATAGGACCCCTTGGGCTTCATTCCAAGGTTGAGCATTCATTGCAAACTCTTTGTGAGGTTCCTATTCTATAGTTGAGTGCTTCCTACAGCCTCCTCTCTCTCTCTAAGCTTAATCACTTGCTACATCCATTAGAGTGAGTAGGAGATTTGTAAGAGAGCTAGTATCATTTGTATATCTTGTGAGGCTCTCACTTCCACCACCTCCCCATCTCTCATTTCCTATATTGAAGATGAAGGTTCTCTCTCTTGTCCAAGAGAGGTGAAGAAGAACAAGGGAAGGAGTCCCTTGGTGAAGATCAAGGCCGAAGACTTGGAGCTAGAGTGGGTAAGCCCTTGGAGAAGGCAGAAGACTCAAGCTCAAGTGGGTAAGTCCTTGGTGGAAAGCTTCTCCGAGTGAAGGTGAAGTCAAAGGCGGAAGATCCAAGAAGAGTGGGTAATTCCTACAAGGCCGAAGACTTGTGCAAGAGTGGGTAAGTCCTTGGAGAAGGCCGAAGACTCTTGCAAAGTGGGTAAGTCCTTGGTAAGGTTGAAGACTCTTTGTATTGGATAGGTAAGTCCTTTGTTGGGTCATGTATTGTAAGTCTTATGAATGAATATAAGAGTGCAATTGGTTGAAGTCCTAGAGGTTGACCTCTCTAGGCAAGTGGACTGACACACTTCTAGTTTGAAGTGTGGAACCACTCTAAATAGCTTGTCTAATTGGTGCATGTTCAATCTCTCTTATCCTTGCTATGCATGATTTAGTTGCACTCAAATTACCTATTTAGCAACCTTATCTTGTCATATATTTTGAAGGTTTGATGAATTTTGTTTAAGTGCTTTCAGCTCTATTCACCCCCCCTCTAGAGCACCTAAGTCACCCACCTAGGATCCAACAAGTGGTATCAGAGCAGGTCTTCTCCAAGCATACTTCAACAAGTAGGAGAAGATGGGTGACTACCTAGGAGGGAGACTCTCGACTAGACTTCCAATCTTTGATGGGAGCAACTTCCTCTATTGGAGAAGAAGACTTCAATTCTTCATCCAAGGATCAAGTCTCGAGATGTGGCAAATGGTGAACAGCCCATACATTCTACCAAAGACAAACATTGAAGAATGGGATGAAGCCACCTTGATGAAAGCAACCTTGAATGCTAGAGCCATGCACATTCTATATGCCTCCATGACCCCCACCGAGTTCAACCGGATTTCTTCTTGTGAGACGGCCTATGAGGTATGGAGAAAGCTTTGCATCACTTATGAAGGGACAGATCAAGTGAAGGAAAGCAAGGTCTACATGCTCAAAGGGTTGCTTGAGAACTTCAAGATGGGAAAGGAGGAGAGCATAGCCAACATGTACTCAAGGATCAACACCATCTTAAATGGTCTTGCTGTTCTAGGACATCCTATGTCTAGTGGAGAGATCAACTCAAAGATCCTTAGAACTCTCCCCAAGAGATGGGAATCCAAGGTGACTTCCATTGAAGAAGCAAGGTCGCTTAGGGATATTCCTATTGAAGAGCTCATTGGAAATCTACAAGCACATGAAGCCACACTTGACAAGAGGGAGGAAGTAGAAAGACAAGAGAAGAAAGAGCTAAAGAGAATGAAGAAGGCTGAAATGAAGGCTCAAATTGAAGCTATCATGGAACAAGTCTCTCCATCCTCTCAAGCTAAAGAAGATGCCATGTACTCCAAAGGTAGACTCTACAAAGGCAAGTCCTCCTCCATCCGGTGCTTCACATGTGGAAAGAAGGGTCACTACAAGGAAGATTGCCCACAAGGCAAAAAGACCCATCTTCACAAGAAGAAATGGCAATCAAGCTCAAGTGGCTCCTCCAACTCAAGCTCAAGTGAAGATTCAAGTGAAGGATCAAGATCAAGCTCAAGTGATGAAGGAGAATGTCATTTTGCTCTTGTAGCATCAACAAGTGAAGACTCAAATGAGGTAAATCTAGACTCTTTAGATAAAGAATCCTTGATTGATCTCATTCATGATATTTGTGCATCTCTTAAGTCTTCTAAAAAGAAAAAGAAAAAGCTTGCTAAAATTGTTGATAATTTGCATATAGAACTAGATGATCTTGAATATGCAAATTCTTGCTTGCTTATTGATAAAAATGATTGTCTTAGCCAAGTAGACTCTCTTAAACTTGAAAATGCTAGTTTACTTGATAAGATTAAATTTCTAGAAGCTCAACCTCTCATGCCTAATTCTAATGAAGAACATACTTTAATTGTTGATTCTCTCATGCATGACATTGATGTTCTTAAATCTGAAAACAAAAACAAAGATTTTGTTTTGCATGAATTAGAACTAGAAAATGCCTCCTTGCTTGCTAAAATCAATGGGCATGAATCTTGTTCTAGTTATACTAATAAAGAGAATGATGTTGCTGCTCTTCATATTGATAGAGATTCTTATTTAACTAAAGCTCTTTGCTTTGAAAATGATCTTTTGCATGCTAGAGATAATATCAATCATTTGTCTTCTACTATTACCTCTCTTATGCATGATAATGATAGTTTGAGATCTTCTTTGCAAAGATTCTTAGTTGGTAAGAAGAGTCTTAATGACATCCTACTCAATTCTACTAAACAAATTGGTAGACATGGTTTAGGATATGATAGTAGTCAAGGGAACAACAAAGATAAAGGACCTCCAATATTCCATGGAGAATCCTCTAGTTCCAAGACTATGGGCACATGCAACTATTGCAATGAATTTGGTCATTATTCTACTTGTTGTCCTTTTAGGAAAGCACCCAAGAGCAATAGGACTTGGGTTGCTAAGCTAACCCCTCCGGACCCAAAAGCATGATTGGGGACCATTTCATCTTTCTTCTTGTAGGTACTTGCAAATGGATTGACTTGAGCTATTGAATTGAAAATTGACTTCTCAATCCACATGAAAGAAGAAAGGTGAGATGTGTAGAGGGTGACAACAAGTGAAAAAGCATTGGTAAGCACAAAGGTAAAGGTTCTATTGCTTATAACCATTTCTAACTTGTTTTTGTCAAGTTAGTGTGCACTATACTTATGGTTTTTGAGTCAAAAGTGACATTTTGTGTTTCTCTTCACACTCTTGCTCAAAAACTATTTCTAATGCTTCTATAGTGCACTACTAACTTGCTTAGACATGTTTGGATATGGTTTGTATATCTAGCATGCCTCTAGATATGTTTTATGAAAAATATGTGCTTTTTCTACAGTAGTTTTGTCGGCCGAGTTTTGTCCTGTCTAAAACTCGACCGATAGGCACCAATGGGTGTTGCCAACAGCTGCGATCGGCCGAGTTGCCAATACACAGAACTCGACCGATTACACTGTGCACAGAATATACATTTGGCTTATTGAGTGAGAATTTCCCTCTCAACTAGATTTTCTCAACCAATAGCCTTATTCTTTGGCACTCTCATTTGGTACCTTTATATATGCATATTGCCATGTTCTAAATTGCCTATCTTGCTTACAACTCTATCTCTCTAATTGCTCTAAATTGGTATATCTATATCGTGCAATTACTTGCTTTGAGTTGTTTTGCAGGTTTTGATGATGAACTCTTTGGATCTCTTGGTTGTGTCTTAAATTGCTTCCGTTGTACTCTAACTTGCTACATCTATCTAGGTGTATATCTTGTCTTGATACAACCTTGAGGTTCTTAGGGGTAATCATCTTATGGTAAGGATGCATATCTAGTGAGTTATATCCTTTTATGCGTCTAAAATTGCATATCTCTTGGTTTGGATATATCTCTATATCTACTCATAGCTTGCTTTATCTTGTGTATCTCTTGCTATGATCTAGATCCTACTAGTAGTCCTAACTTGTGATATCATCTACTAGTAGTTCACATACATGTAGTTCTAACCTTGTTTATAATTGGAATATTTGCTCATCTATATGCTATGCTTGTATCTTGTCTCATATATGCTCAAGCCTGTTCCTTGAATTGCATATCTACTATCTTGAGTTTCTTGCATAACATTGTGATGCAGGGTTCATAGATCTACATGATATGTAGAAATTGGAGTATTTTTTGGATTTTTATGCAGGTTTTGCTCCAATTTCAGTTTTTGCTGCAAGTATAGTGCTTTTTATGCAGAAACACCCTTCTGAGCAAGACTCATTGCTATGCCATGAGCTCCGATGGTTTTTGGTCAAATTCCATCATCTTGAGGGTCAAAGTTGTGATTTATTGTTTTTCTGCAGCACTGTATCTTGCATTTTTGGGATGTTCAAGTATATGTTTTAACTTGCTTTTCTTTCTATGCTTGGACAAGACCCTATATGTGCTCTTCTACTCTCCTTATATAACTTTTGTTATCTTCTTTCTCTTAACAAGTGGTGTTTCTTAGTTTCTTCACACCCCCACCTTTTTGAAATGACAAAGGGGGAGAAAGATATGTCTTCTTTTGACAACAGGGAGAAGGCATGTCTTACATGAAGCAAAGAAGCGTGTCCATGTAAAGGGGAGAAGGTAAATGGGAGAAGACATATATGTGTAGAACATATATGAGTAGAAGACATAGTTTCTATAAATGTTATGAAAGCTAACCATGCAGGAGAAATAGCATCAATTGAGGGGGAGTATGAAAACTCCACTAGCATCAATTGAGGGGGAGCATATGAACTCAATTCTACTGAAACCCCTAGGTTCCTCCGAAGGTATGATTTTACTTACAAGCTTTCAATACATTTATGGAATGGTTTGTCATCTTCAAAAAGGGGGAGAATGTTGACTCAAGGTCAATTAGGTCAATGTTGACTCATGTCTAAATTGACTAAACCCTTGTTTTGATGATGACTAACCATTCCACATATTGGTGTCTAATGCTTATACATTGAGTAATTTCAGATTAGGTTTAGACACACTCCAAATGCCCTAACTTGCGCATATCAAATTGGAGAAAAGACAAGTCAAAATAGCTACAAGTGTGCAATTTGGGATCTCTATGTAAATGACCTTAGAATTGCTTTGTAATCACTTGTAATGATTGTATGACTTGTAATTAAGCTTAGAAAAATTATTGGGACACAAAAATCCATCATTTGTACAGTTTTACAAAAATTCCAAAATACCCATAACAGGGATTTTGTCGGCCGAATTACAAACTCGGCCGATCCAGTTATTCTGGAATTTTTGATGCAATCGGCCGAGTTTCCAACTCAGCCGATTCCTGTTCGGTCGAGTTTCTATGCTGGGAAACTCGGCCAATCCACTGATCGGTCCAAGATGAAAGTCGACCGATCGGCCGAGTTTCTCCAAGGGAACTCGGCCGACAGTCTATCTTTCAGACTTGTCGTTTAGTGGTTCGGCCGAGTTGCCTTTATTGAAACTCGGCCGATCGGACTGTACTGAAATGCAGAAAAAGCAATTCTAGCCGTTGTGGAGTTGCAACAAGTGAAAATAGATCCGTTGCAAGCCACAAAACGGCTAGTTTTCGTTCTTAAGTGTTCCCAAAGGCTAAGAGGCATCCCCAGCTATAAATAGGACCCCTTGGGCTTCATTCCAAGGTTGAGCATTCATTGCAAACTCTTTGTGAGGTTCCTATTCTATAGTTGAGTGCTTCCTACAGCCTCCTCTCTCTCTCTAAGCTTAATCACTTGCTACATCCATTAGAGTGAGTAGGAGATTTGTAAGAGAGCTAGTATCATTTGTATATCTTGTGAGGCTCTCACTTCCACCACCTCCCCATCTCTCATTTCCTATATTGAAGATGAAGGTTCTCTCTCTTGTCCAAGAGAGGTGAAGAAGAACAAGGGAAGGAGTCCCTTGGTGAAGATCAAGGCCGAAGACTTGGAGCTAGAGTGGGTAAGCCCTTGGAGAAGGCAGAAGACTCAAGCTCAAGTGGGTAAGTCCTTGGTGGAAAGCTTCTCCGAGTGAAGGTGAAGTCAAAGGCGGAAGATCCAAGAAGAGTGGGTAATTCCTACAAGGCCGAAGACTTGTGCAAGAGTGGGTAAGTCCTTGGAGAAGGCCGAAGACTCTTGCAAAGTGGGTAAGTCCTTGGTAAGGTTGAAGACTCTTTGTATTGGATAGGTAAGTCCTTTGTTGGGTCATGTATTGTAAGTCTTATGAATGAATATAAGAGTGCAATTGGTTGAAGTCCTAGAGGTTGACCTCTCTAGGCAAGTGGACTGACACACTTCTAGTTTGAAGTGTGGAACCACTCTAAATAGCTTGTCTAATTGGTGCATGTTCAATCTCTCTTATCCTTGCTATGCATGATTTAGTTGCACTCAAATTACCTATTTAGCAACCTTATCTTGTCATATATTTTGAAGGTTTGATGAATTTTGTTTAAGTGCTTTCAGCTCTATTCACCCCCCCTCTAGAGCACCTAAGTCACCCACCTAGGATCCAACAAGTGGTATCAGAGCAGGTCTTCTCCAAGCATACTTCAACAAGTAGGAGAAGATGGGTGACTACCTAGGAGGGAGACTCTCGACTAGACTTCCAATCTTTGATGGGAGCAACTTCCTCTATTGGAGAAGAAGACTTCAATTCTTCATCCAAGGATCAAGTCTCGAGATGTGGCAAATGGTGAACAGCCCATACATTCTACCAAAGACAAACATTGAAGAATGGGATGAAGCCACCTTGATGAAAGCAACCTTGAATGCTAGAGCCATGCACATTCTATATGCCTCCATGACCCCCACCGAGTTCAACCGGATTTCTTCTTGTGAGACGGCCTATGAGGTATGGAGAAAGCTTTGCATCACTTATGAAGGGACAGATCAAGTGAAGGAAAGCAAGGTCTACATGCTCAAAGGGTTGCTTGAGAACTTCAAGATGGGAAAGGAGGAGAGCATAGCCAACATGTACTCAAGGATCAACACCATCTTAAATGGTCTTGCTGTTCTAGGACATCCTATGTCTAGTGGAGAGATCAACTCAAAGATCCTTAGAACTCTCCCCAAGAGATGGGAATCCAAGGTGACTTCCATTGAAGAAGCAAGGTCGCTTAGGGATATTCCTATTGAAGAGCTCATTGGAAATCTACAAGCACATGAAGCCACACTTGACAAGAGGGAGGAAGTAGAAAGACAAGAGAAGAAAGAGCTAAAGAGAATGAAGAAGGCTGAAATGAAGGCTCAAATTGAAGCTATCATGGAACAAGTCTCTCCATCCTCTCAAGCTAAAGAAGATGCCATGTACTCCAAAGGTAGACTCTACAAAGGCAAGTCCTCCTCCATCCGGTGCTTCACATGTGGAAAGAAGGGTCACTACAAGGAAGATTGCCCACAAGGCAAAAAGACCCATCTTCACAAGAAGAAATGGCAATCAAGCTCAAGTGGCTCCTCCAACTCAAGCTCAAGTGAAGATTCAAGTGAAGGATCAAGATCAAGCTCAAGTGATGAAGGAGAATGTCATTTTGCTCTTGTAGCATCAACAAGTGAAGACTCAAATGAGGTAAATCTAGACTCTTTAGATAAAGAATCCTTGATTGATCTCATTCATGATATTTGTGCATCTCTTAAGTCTTCTAAAAAGAAAAAGAAAAAGCTTGCTAAAATTGTTGATAATTTGCATATAGAACTAGATGATCTTGAATATGCAAATTCTTGCTTGCTTATTGATAAAAATGATTGTCTTAGCCAAGTAGACTCTCTTAAACTTGAAAATGCTAGTTTACTTGATAAGATTAAATTTCTAGAAGCTCAACCTCTCATGCCTAATTCTAATGAAGAACATACTTTAATTGTTGATTCTCTCATGCATGACATTGATGTTCTTAAATCTGAAAACAAAAACAAAGATTTTGTTTTGCATGAATTAGAACTAGAAAATGCCTCCTTGCTTGCTAAAATCAATGGGCATGAATCTTGTTCTAGTTATACTAATAAAGAGAATGATGTTGCTGCTCTTCATATTGATAGAGATTCTTATTTAACTAAAGCTCTTTGCTTTGAAAATGATCTTTTGCATGCTAGAGATAATATCAATCATTTGTCTTCTACTATTACCTCTCTTATGCATGATAATGATAGTTTGAGATCTTCTTTGCAAAGATTCTTAGTTGGTAAGAAGAGTCTTAATGACATCCTACTCAATTCTACTAAACAAATTGGTAGACATGGTTTAGGATATGATAGTAGTCAAGGGAACAACAAAGATAAAGGACCTCCAATATTCCATGGAGAATCCTCTAGTTCCAAGACTATGGGCACATGCAACTATTGCAATGAATTTGGTCATTATTCTACTTGTTGTCCTTTTAGGAAAGCACCCAAGAGCAATAGGACTTGGGTTGCTAAGCTAACCCCTCCGGACCCAAAAGCATGATTGGGGACCATTTCATCTTTCTTCTTGTAGGTACTTGCAAATGGATTGACTTGAGCTATTGAATTGAAAATTGACTTCTCAATCCACATGAAAGAAGAAAGGTGAGATGTGTAGAGGGTGACAACAAGTGAAAAAGCATTGGTAAGCACAAAGGTAAAGGTTCTATTGCTTATAACCATTTCTAACTTGTTTTTGTCAAGTTAGTGTGCACTATACTTATGGTTTTTGAGTCAAAAGTGACATTTTGTGTTTCTCTTCACACTCTTGCTCAAAAACTATTTCTAATGCTTCTATAGTGCACTACTAACTTGCTTAGACATGTTTGGATATGGTTTGTATATCTAGCATGCCTCTAGATATGTTTTATGAAAAATATGTGCTTTTTCTACAGTAGTTTTGTCGGCCGAGTTTTGTCCTGTCTAAAACTCGACCGATAGGCACCAATGGGTGTTGCCAACAGCTGCGATCGGCCGAGTTGCCAATACACAGAACTCGACCGATTACACTGTGCACAGAATATACATTTGGCTTATTGAGTGAGAATTTCCCTCTCAACTAGATTTTCTCAACCAATAGCCTTATTCTTTGGCACTCTCATTTGGTACCTTTATATATGCATATTGCCATGTTCTAAATTGCCTATCTTGCTTACAACTCTATCTCTCTAATTGCTCTAAATTGGTATATCTATATCGTGCAATTACTTGCTTTGAGTTGTTTTGCAGGTTTTGATGATGAACTCTTTGGATCTCTTGGTTGTGTCTTAAATTGCTTCCGTTGTACTCTAACTTGCTACATCTATCTAGGTGTATATCTTGTCTTGATACAACCTTGAGGTTCTTAGGGGTAATCATCTTATGGTAAGGATGCATATCTAGTGAGTTATATCCTTTTATGCGTCTAAAATTGCATATCTCTTGGTTTGGATATATCTCTATATCTACTCATAGCTTGCTTTATCTTGTGTATCTCTTGCTATGATCTAGATCCTACTAGTAGTCCTAACTTGTGATATCATCTACTAGTAGTTCACATACATGTAGTTCTAACCTTGTTTATAATTGGAATATTTGCTCATCTATATGCTATGCTTGTATCTTGTCTCATATATGCTCAAGCCTGTTCCTTGAATTGCATATCTACTATCTTGAGTTTCTTGCATAACATTGTGATGCAGGGTTCATAGATCTACATGATATGTAGAAATTGGAGTATTTTTTGGATTTTTATGCAGGTTTTGCTCCAATTTCAGTTTTTGCTGCAAGTATAGTGCTTTTTATGCAGAAACACCCTTCTGAGCAAGACTCATTGCTATGCCATGAGCTCCGATGGTTTTTGGTCAAATTCCATCATCTTGAGGGTCAAAGTTGTGATTTATTGTTTTTCTGCAGCACTGTATCTTGCATTTTTGGGATGTTCAAGTATATGTTTTAACTTGCTTTTCTTTCTATGCTTGGACAAGACCCTATATGTGCTCTTCTACTCTCCTTATATAACTTTTGTTATCTTCTTTCTCTTAACAAGTGGTGTTTCTTAGTTTCTTCACACCCCCACCTTTTTGAAATGACAAAGGGGGAGAAAGATATGTCTTCTTTTGACAACAGGGAGAAGGCATGTCTTACATGAAGCAAAGAAGCGTGTCCATGTAAAGGGGAGAAGGTAAATGGGAGAAGACATATATGTGTAGAACATATATGAGTAGAAGACATAGTTTCTATAAATGTTATGAAAGCTAACCATGCAGGAGAAATAGCATCAATTGAGGGGGAGTATGAAAACTCCACTAGCATCAATTGAGGGGGAGCATATGAACTCAATTCTACTGAAACCCCTAGGTTCCTCCGAAGGTATGATTTTACTTACAAGCTTTCAATACATTTATGGAATGGTTTGTCATCTTCAAAAAGGGGGAGAATGTTGACTCAAGGTCAATTAGGTCAATGTTGACTCATGTCTAAATTGACTAAACCCTTGTTTTGATGATGACTAACCATTCCACATATTGGTGTCTAATGCTTCTACATTGAGTAATTTCAGATTAGGTTTAGACACACTCCAAATGCCCTAACTTGCGCATATCAAATTGGAGAAAAGACAAGTCAAAATAGCTACAAGTGTGCAATTTGGGATCTCTATGTAAATGACCTTAGAATTGCTTTGTAATCACTTGTAATGATTGTATGACTTGTAATTAAGCTTAGAAAAATTATTGGGACACAAAAATCCATCATTTGTACAGTTTTACAAAAATTCCAAAATACCCATAACAGGGATTTTGTCGGCCGAATTACAAACTCGGCCGATCCAGTTATTCTGGAATTTTTGATGCAATCGGCCGAGTTTCCAACTCAGCCGATTCCTGTTCGGTCGAGTTTCTATGCTGGGAAACTCGGCCAATCCACTGATCGGTCCAAGATGAAAGTCGACCGATCGGCCGAGTTTCTCCAAGGGAACTCGGCCGACAGTCTATCTTTCAGACTTGTCGTTTAGTGGTTCGGCCGAGTTGCCTTTATTGAAACTCGGCCGATCGGACTGTACTGAAATGCAGAAAAAGCAATTCTAGCCGTTGTGGAGTTGCAACAAGTGAAAATAGATCCGTTGCAAGCCACAAAACGGCTAGTTTTCGTTCTTAAGTGTTCCCAAAGGCTAAGAGGCATCCCCAGCTATAAATAGGACCCCTTGGGCTTCATTCCAAGGTTGAGCATTCATTGCAAACTCTTTGTGAGGTTCCTATTCTATAGTTGAGTGCTTCCTACAGCCTCCTCTCTCTCTCTAAGCTTAATCACTTGCTACATCCATTAGAGTGAGTAGGAGATTTGTAAGAGAGCTAGTATCATTTGTATATCTTGTGAGGCTCTCACTTCCACCACCTCCCCATCTCTCATTTCCTATATTGAAGATGAAGGTTCTCTCTCTTGTCCAAGAGAGGTGAAGAAGAACAAGGGAAGGAGTCCCTTGGTGAAGATCAAGGCCGAAGACTTGGAGCTAGAGTGGGTAAGCCCTTGGAGAAGGCAGAAGACTCAAGCTCAAGTGGGTAAGTCCTTGGTGGAAAGCTTCTCCGAGTGAAGGTGAAGTCAAAGGCGGAAGATCCAAGAAGAGTGGGTAATTCCTACAAGGCCGAAGACTTGTGCAAGAGTGGGTAAGTCCTTGGAGAAGGCCGAAGACTCTTGCAAAGTGGGTAAGTCCTTGGTAAGGTTGAAGACTCTTTGTATTGGATAGGTAAGTCCTTTGTTGGGTCATGTATTGTAAGTCTTATGAATGAATATAAGAGTGCAATTGGTTGAAGTCCTAGAGGTTGACCTCTCTAGGCAAGTGGACTGACACACTTCTAGTTTGAAGTGTGGAACCACTCTAAATAGCTTGTCTAATTGGTGCATGTTCAATCTCTCTTATCCTTGCTATGCATGATTTAGTTGCACTCAAATTACCTATTTAGCAACCTTATCTTGTCATATATTTTGAAGGTTTGATGAATTTTGTTTAAGTGCTTTCAGCTCTATTCACCCCCCCTCTAGAGCACCTAAGTCACCCACCTAGGATCCAACAAGTGGTATCAGAGCAGGTCTTCTCCAAGCATACTTCAACAAGTAGGAGAAGATGGGTGACTACCTAGGAGGGAGACTCTCGACTAGACTTCCAATCTTTGATGGGAGCAACTTCCTCTATTGGAGAAGAAGACTTCAATTCTTCATCCAAGGATCAAGTCTCGAGATGTGGCAAATGGTGAACAGCCCATACATTCTACCAAAGACAAACATTGAAGAATGGGATGAAGCCACCTTGATGAAAGCAACCTTGAATGCTAGAGCCATGCACATTCTATATGCCTCCATGACCCCCACCGAGTTCAACCGGATTTCTTCTTGTGAGACGGCCTATGAGGTATGGAGAAAGCTTTGCATCACTTATGAAGGGACAGATCAAGTGAAGGAAAGCAAGGTCTACATGCTCAAAGGGTTGCTTGAGAACTTCAAGATGGGAAAGGAGGAGAGCATAGCCAACATGTACTCAAGGATCAACACCATCTTAAATGGTCTTGCTGTTCTAGGACATCCTATGTCTAGTGGAGAGATCAACTCAAAGATCCTTAGAACTCTCCCCAAGAGATGGGAATCCAAGGTGACTTCCATTGAAGAAGCAAGGTCGCTTAGGGATATTCCTATTGAAGAGCTCATTGGAAATCTACAAGCACATGAAGCCACACTTGACAAGAGGGAGGAAGTAGAAAGACAAGAGAAGAAAGAGCTAAAGAGAATGAAGAAGGCTGAAATGAAGGCTCAAATTGAAGCTATCATGGAACAAGTCTCTCCATCCTCTCAAGCTAAAGAAGATGCCATGTACTCCAAAGGTAGACTCTACAAAGGCAAGTCCTCCTCCATCCGGTGCTTCACATGTGGAAAGAAGGGTCACTACAAGGAAGATTGCCCACAAGGCAAAAAGACCCATCTTCACAAGAAGAAATGGCAATCAAGCTCAAGTGGCTCCTCCAACTCAAGCTCAAGTGAAGATTCAAGTGAAGGATCAAGATCAAGCTCAAGTGATGAAGGAGAATGTCATTTTGCTCTTGTAGCATCAACAAGTGAAGACTCAAATGAGGTAAATCTAGACTCTTTAGATAAAGAATCCTTGATTGATCTCATTCATGATATTTGTGCATCTCTTAAGTCTTCTAAAAAGAAAAAGAAAAAGCTTGCTAAAATTGTTGATAATTTGCATATAGAACTAGATGATCTTGAATATGCAAATTCTTGCTTGCTTATTGATAAAAATGATTGTCTTAGCCAAGTAGACTCTCTTAAACTTGAAAATGCTAGTTTACTTGATAAGATTAAATTTCTAGAAGCTCAACCTCTCATGCCTAATTCTAATGAAGAACATACTTTAATTGTTGATTCTCTCATGCATGACATTGATGTTCTTAAATCTGAAAACAAAAACAAAGATTTTGTTTTGCATGAATTAGAACTAGAAAATGCCTCCTTGCTTGCTAAAATCAATGGGCATGAATCTTGTTCTAGTTATACTAATAAAGAGAATGATGTTGCTGCTCTTCATATTGATAGAGATTCTTATTTAACTAAAGCTCTTTGCTTTGAAAATGATCTTTTGCATGCTAGAGATAATATCAATCATTTGTCTTCTACTATTACCTCTCTTATGCATGATAATGATAGTTTGAGATCTTCTTTGCAAAGATTCTTAGTTGGTAAGAAGAGTCTTAATGACATCCTACTCAATTCTACTAAACAAATTGGTAGACATGGTTTAGGATATGATAGTAGTCAAGGGAACAACAAAGATAAAGGACCTCCAATATTCCATGGAGAATCCTCTAGTTCCAAGACTATGGGCACATGCAACTATTGCAATGAATTTGGTCATTATTCTACTTGTTGTCCTTTTAGGAAAGCACCCAAGAGCAATAGGACTTGGGTTGCTAAGCTAACCCCTCCGGACCCAAAAGCATGATTGGGGACCATTTCATCTTTCTTCTTGTAGGTACTTGCAAATGGATTGACTTGAGCTATTGAATTGAAAATTGACTTCTCAATCCACATGAAAGAAGAAAGGTGAGATGTGTAGAGGGTGACAACAAGTGAAAAAGCATTGGTAAGCACAAAGGTAAAGGTTCTATTGCTTATAACCATTTCTAACTTGTTTTTGTCAAGTTAGTGTGCACTATACTTATGGTTTTTGAGTCAAAAGTGACATTTTGTGTTTCTCTTCACACTCTTGCTCAAAAACTATTTCTAATGCTTCTATAGTGCACTACTAACTTGCTTAGACATGTTTGGATATGGTTTGTATATCTAGCATGCCTCTAGATATGTTTTATGAAAAATATGTGCTTTTTCTACAGTAGTTTTGTCGGCCGAGTTTTGTCCTGTCTAAAACTCGACCGATAGGCACCAATGGGTGTTGCCAACAGCTGCGATCGGCCGAGTTGCCAATACACAGAACTCGACCGATTACACTGTGCACAGAATATACATTTGGCTTATTGAGTGAGAATTTTCCTCTCAACTAGATTTTCTCAACCAATAGCCTTATTCTTTGGCACTCTCATTTGGTACCTTTATATATGCATATTGCCATGTTCTAAATTGCCTATCTTGCTTACAACTCTATCTCTCTAATTGCTCTAAATTGGTATATCTATATCGTGCAATTACTTGCTTTGAGTTGTTTTGCAGGTTTTGATGATGAACTCTTTGGATCTCTTGGTTGTGTCTTAAATTGCTTCCGTTGTACTCTAACTTGCTACATCTATCTAGGTGTATATCTTGTCTTGATACAACCTTGAGGTTCTTAGGGGTAATCATCTTATGGTAAGGATGCATATCTAGTGAGTTATATCCTTTTATGCGTCTAAAATTGCATATCTCTTGGTTTGGATATATCTCTATATCTACTCATAGCTTGCTTTATCTTGTGTATCTCTTGCTATGATCTAGATCCTACTAGTAGTCCTAACTTGTGATATCATCTACTAGTAGTTCACATACATGTAGTTCTAACCTTGTTTATAATTGGAATATTTGCTCATCTATATGCTATGCTTGTATCTTGTCTCATATATGCTCAAGCCTGTTCCTTGAATTGCATATCTACTATCTTGAGTTTCTTGCATAACATTGTGATGCAGGGTTCATAGATCTACATGATATGTAGAAATTGGAGTATTTTTTGGATTTTTATGCAGGTTTTGCTCCAATTTCAGTTTTTGCTGCAAGTATAGTGCTTTTTATGCAGAAACACCCTTCTGAGCAAGACTCATTGCTATGCCATGAGCTCCGATGGTTTTTGGTCAAATTCCATCATCTTGAGGGTCAAAGTTGTGATTTATTGTTTTTCTGCAGCACTGTATCTTGCATTTTTGGGATGTTCAAGTATATGTTTTAACTTGCTTTTCTTTCTATGCTTGGACAAGACCCTATATGTGCTCTTCTACTCTCCTTATATAACTTTTGTTATCTTCTTTCTCTTAACAAGTGGTGTTTCTTAGTTTCTTCACACCCCCACCTTTTTGAAATGACAAAGGGGGAGAAAGATATGTCTTCTTTTGACAACAGGGAGAAGGCATGTCTTACATGAAGCAAAGAAGCGTGTCCATGTAAAGGGGAGAAGGTAAATGGGAGAAGACATATATGTGTAGAACATATATGAGTAGAAGACATAGTTTCTATAAATGTTATGAAAGCTAACCATGCAGGAGAAATAGCATCAATTGAGGGGGAGTATGAAAACTCCACTAGCATCAATTGAGGGGGAGCATATGAACTCAATTCTACTGAAACCCCTAGGTTCCTCCGAAGGTATGATTTTACTTACAAGCTTTCAATACATTTATGGAATGGTTTGTCATCTTCAAAAAGGGGGAGAATGTTGACTCAAGGTCAATTAGGTCAATGTTGACTCATGTCTAAATTGACTAAACCCTTGTTTTGATGATGACTAACCATTCCACATATTGGTGTCTAATGCTTCTACATTGAGTAATTTCAGATTAGGTTTAGACACACTCCAAATGCCCTAACTTGCGCATATCAAATTGGAGAAAAGACAAGTCAAAATAGCTACAAGTGTGCAATTTGGGATCTCTATGTAAATGACCTTAGAATTGCTTTGTAATCACTTGTAATGATTGTATGACTTGTAATTAAGCTTAGAAAAATTATTGGGACACAAAAATCCATCATTTGTACAGTTTTACAAAAATTCCAAAATACCCATAACAGGGATTTTGTCGGCCGAATTACAAACTCGGCCGATCCAGTTATTCTGGAATTTTTGATGCAATCGGCCGAGTTTCCAACTCAGCCGATTCCTGTTCGGTCGAGTTTCTATGCTGGGAAACTCGGCCAATCCACTGATCGGTCCAAGATGAAAGTCGACCGATCGGCCGAGTTTCTCCAAGGGAACTCGGCCGACAGTCTATCTTTCAGACTTGTCGTTTAGTGGTTCGGCCGAGTTGCCTTTATTGAAACTCGGCCGATCGGACTGTACTGAAATGCAGAAAAAGCAATTCTAGCCGTTGTGGAGTTGCAACAAGTGAAAATAGATCCGTTGCAAGCCACAAAACGGCTAGTTTTCGTTCTTAAGTGTTCCCAAAGGCTAAGAGGCATCCCCAGCTATAAATAGGACCCCTTGGGCTTCATTCCAAGGTTGAGCATTCATTGCAAACTCTTTGTGAGGTTCCTATTCTATAGTTGAGTGCTTCCTACAGCCTCCTCTCTCTCTCTAAGCTTAATCACTTGCTACATCCATTAGAGTGAGTAGGAGATTTGTAAGAGAGCTAGTATCATTTGTATATCTTGTGAGGCTCTCACTTCCACCACCTCCCCATCTCTCATTTCCTATATTGAAGATGAAGGTTCTCTCTCTTGTCCAAGAGAGGTGAAGAAGAACAAGGGAAGGAGTCCCTTGGTGAAGATCAAGGCCGAAGACTTGGAGCTAGAGTGGGTAAGCCCTTGGAGAAGGCAGAAGACTCAAGCTCAAGTGGGTAAGTCCTTGGTGGAAAGCTTCTCCGAGTGAAGGTGAAGTCAAAGGCGGAAGATCCAAGAAGAGTGGGTAATTCCTACAAGGCCGAAGACTTGTGCAAGAGTGGGTAAGTCCTTGGAGAAGGCCGAAGACTCTTGCAAAGTGGGTAAGTCCTTGGTAAGGTTGAAGACTCTTTGTATTGGATAGGTAAGTCCTTTGTTGGGTCATGTATTGTAAGTCTTATGAATGAATATAAGAGTGCAATTGGTTGAAGTCCTAGAGGTTGACCTCTCTAGGCAAGTGGACTGACACACTTCTAGTTTGAAGTGTGGAACCACTCTAAATAGCTTGTCTAATTGGTGCATGTTCAATCTCTCTTATCCTTGCTATGCATGATTTAGTTGCACTCAAATTACCTATTTAGCAACCTTATCTTGTCATATATTTTGAAGGTTTGATGAATTTTGTTTAAGTGCTTTCAGCTCTATTCACCCCCCCTCTAGAGCACCTAAGTCACCCACCTAGGATCCAACAAGTGGTATCAGAGCAGGTCTTCTCCAAGCATACTTCAACAAGTAGGAGAAGATGGGTGACTACCTAGGAGGGAGACTCTCGACTAGACTTCCAATCTTTGATGGGAGCAACTTCCTCTATTGGAGAAGAAGACTTCAATTCTTCATCCAAGGATCAAGTCTCGAGATGTGGCAAATGGTGAACAGCCCATACATTCTACCAAAGACAAACATTGAAGAATGGGATGAAGCCACCTTGATGAAAGCAACCTTGAATGCTAGAGCCATGCACATTCTATATGCCTCCATGACCCCCACCGAGTTCAACCGGATTTCTTCTTGTGAGACGGCCTATGAGGTATGGAGAAAGCTTTGCATCACTTATGAAGGGACAGATCAAGTGAAGGAAAGCAAGGTCTACATGCTCAAAGGGTTGCTTGAGAACTTCAAGATGGGAAAGGAGGAGAGCATAGCCAACATGTACTCAAGGATCAACACCATCTTAAATGGTCTTGCTGTTCTAGGACATCCTATGTCTAGTGGAGAGATCAACTCAAAGATCCTTAGAACTCTCCCCAAGAGATGGGAATCCAAGGTGACTTCCATTGAAGAAGCAAGGTCGCTTAGGGATATTCCTATTGAAGAGCTCATTGGAAATCTACAAGCACATGAAGCCACACTTGACAAGAGGGAGGAAGTAGAAAGACAAGAGAAGAAAGAGCTAAAGAGAATGAAGAAGGCTGAAATGAAGGCTCAAATTGAAGCTATCATGGAACAAGTCTCTCCATCCTCTCAAGCTAAAGAAGATGCCATGTACTCCAAAGGTAGACTCTACAAAGGCAAGTCCTCCTCCATCCGGTGCTTCACATGTGGAAAGAAGGGTCACTACAAGGAAGATTGCCCACAAGGCAAAAAGACCCATCTTCACAAGAAGAAATGGCAATCAAGCTCAAGTGGCTCCTCCAACTCAAGCTCAAGTGAAGATTCAAGTGAAGGATCAAGATCAAGCTCAAGTGATGAAGGAGAATGTCATTTTGCTC
This sequence comes from Alisma plantago-aquatica, assembly GCA_963693085.1. Taxonomy (NCBI): domain Eukaryota; kingdom Viridiplantae; phylum Streptophyta; class Magnoliopsida; order Alismatales; family Alismataceae; genus Alisma; species Alisma plantago-aquatica. The sequence goes on along the minus strand of OY856412.1, from coordinate 1,412,423,995 downwards.
TTGTAGCATCAACAAGTGAAGACTCAAATGAGGTAAATCTAGACTCTTTAGATAAAGAATCCTTGATTGATCTCATTCATGATATTTGTGCATCTCTTAAGTCTTCTAAAAAGAAAAAGAAAAAGCTTGCTAAAATTGTTGATAATTTGCATATAGAACTAGATGATCTTGAATATGCAAATTCTTGCTTGCTTATTGATAAAAATGATTGTCTTAGCCAAGTAGACTCTCTTAAACTTGAAAATGCTAGTTTACTTGATAAGATTAAATTTCTAGAAGCTCAACCTCTCATGCCTAATTCTAATGAAGAACATACTTTAATTGTTGATTCTCTCATGCATGACATTGATGTTCTTAAATCTGAAAACAAAAACAAAGATTTTGTTTTGCATGAATTAGAACTAGAAAATGCCTCCTTGCTTGCTAAAATCAATGGGCATGAATCTTGTTCTAGTTATACTAATAAAGAGAATGATGTTGCTGCTCTTCATATTGATAGAGATTCTTATTTAACTAAAGCTCTTTGCTTTGAAAATGATCTTTTGCATGCTAGAGATAATATCAATCATTTGTCTTCTACTATTACCTCTCTTATGCATGATAATGATAGTTTGAGATCTTCTTTGCAAAGATTCTTAGTTGGTAAGAAGAGTCTTAATGACATCCTACTCAATTCTACTAAACAAATTGGTAGACATGGTTTAGGATATGATAGTAGTCAAGGGAACAACAAAGATAAAGGACCTCCAATATTCCATGGAGAATCCTCTAGTTCCAAGACTATGGGCACATGCAACTATTGCAATGAATTTGGTCATTATTCTACTTGTTGTCCTTTTAGGAAAGCACCCAAGAGCAATAGGACTTGGGTTGCTAAGCTAACCCCTCCGGACCCAAAAGCATGATTGGGGACCATTTCATCTTTCTTCTTGTAGGTACTTGCAAATGGATTGACTTGAGCTATTGAATTGAAAATTGACTTCTCAATCCACATGAAAGAAGAAAGGTGAGATGTGTAGAGGGTGACAACAAGTGAAAAAGCATTGGTAAGCACAAAGGTAAAGGTTCTATTGCTTATAACCATTTCTAACTTGTTTTTGTCAAGTTAGTGTGCACTATACTTATGGTTTTTGAGTCAAAAGTGACATTTTGTGTTTCTCTTCACACTCTTGCTCAAAAACTATTTCTAATGCTTCTATAGTGCACTACTAACTTGCTTAGACATGTTTGGATATGGTTTGTATATCTAGCATGCCTCTAGATATGTTTTATGAAAAATATGTGCTTTTTCTACAGTAGTTTTGTCGGCCGAGTTTTGTCCTGTCTAAAACTCGACCGATAGGCACCAATGGGTGTTGCCAACAGCTGCGATCGGCCGAGTTGCCAATACACAGAACTCGACCGATTACACTGTGCACAGAATATACATTTGGCTTATTGAGTGAGAATTTCCCTCTCAACTAGATTTTCTCAACCAATAGCCTTATTCTTTGGCACTCTCATTTGGTACCTTTATATATGCATATTGCCATGTTCTAAATTGCCTATCTTGCTTACAACTCTATCTCTCTAATTGCTCTAAATTGGTATATCTATATCGTGCAATTACTTGCTTTGAGTTGTTTTGCAGGTTTTGATGATGAACTCTTTGGATCTCTTGGTTGTGTCTTAAATTGCTTCCGTTGTACTCTAACTTGCTACATCTATCTAGGTGTATATCTTGTCTTGATACAACCTTGAGGTTCTTAGGGGTAATCATCTTATGGTAAGGATGCATATCTAGTGAGTTATATCCTTTTATGCGTCTAAAATTGCATATCTCTTGGTTTGGATATATCTCTATATCTACTCATAGCTTGCTTTATCTTGTGTATCTCTTGCTATGATCTAGATCCTACTAGTAGTCCTAACTTGTGATATCATCTACTAGTAGTTCACATACATGTAGTTCTAACCTTGTTTATAATTGGAATATTTGCTCATCTATATGCTATGCTTGTATCTTGTCTCATATATGCTCAAGCCTGTTCCTTGAATTGCATATCTACTATCTTGAGTTTCTTGCATAACATTGTGATGCAGGGTTCATAGATCTACATGATATGTAGAAATTGGAGTATTTTTTGGATTTTTATGCAGGTTTTGCTCCAATTTCAGTTTTTGCTGCAAGTATAGTGCTTTTTATGCAGAAACACCCTTCTGAGCAAGACTCATTGCTATGCCATGAGCTCCGATGGTTTTTGGTCAAATTCCATCATCTTGAGGGTCAAAGTTGTGATTTATTGTTTTTCTGCAGCACTGTATCTTGCATTTTTGGGATGTTCAAGTATATGTTTTAACTTGCTTTTCTTTCTATGCTTGGACAAGACCCTATATGTGCTCTTCTACTCTCCTTATATAACTTTTGTTATCTTCTTTCTCTTAACAAGTGGTGTTTCTTAGTTTCTTCACACCCCCACCTTTTTGAAATGACAAAGGGGGAGAAAGATATGTCTTCTTTTGACAACAGGGAGAAGGCATGTCTTACATGAAGCAAAGAAGCGTGTCCATGTAAAGGGGAGAAGGTAAATGGGAGAAGACATATATGTGTAGAACATATATGAGTAGAAGACATAGTTTCTATAAATGTTATGAAAGCTAACCATGCAGGAGAAATAGCATCAATTGAGGGGGAGTATGAAAACTCCACTAGCATCAATTGAGGGGGAGCATATGAACTCAATTCTACTGAAACCCCTAGGTTCCTCCGAAGGTATGATTTTACTTACAAGCTTTCAATACATTTATGGAATGGTTTGTCATCTTCAAAAAGGGGGAGAATGTTGACTCAAGGTCAATTAGGTCAATGTTGACTCATGTCTAAATTGACTAAACCCTTGTTTTGATGATGACTAACCATTCCACATATTGGTGTCTAATGCTTCTACATTGAGTAATTTCAGATTAGGTTTAGACACACTCCAAATGCCCTAACTTGCGCATATCAAATTGGAGAAAAGACAAGTCAAAATAGCTACAAGTGTGCAATTTGGGATCTCTATGTAAATGACCTTACAATTGCTTTGTAATCACTTGTAATGATTGTATGACTTGTAATTAAGCTTAGAAAAATTATTGGGACACAAAAATCCATCATTTGTACAGTTTTACAAAAATTCCAAAATACCCATAACAGGGATTTTGTCGGCCGAATTACAAACTCGGCCGATCCAGTTATTCTGGAATTTTTGATGCAATCGGCCGAGTTTCCAACTCAGCCGATTCCTGTTCGGTCGAGTTTCTATGCTGGGAAACTCGGCCGATCCACTGATCGGTCCAAGATGAAAGTCGACCGATCGGCCGAGTTTCTCCAAGGGAACTCGGCCGACAGTCTATCTTTCAGACTTGTCGTTTAGTGGTTCGGCCGAGTTGCCTTTATTGAAACTCGGCCGATCGGACTGTACTGAAATGCAGAAAAAGCAATTCTAGCCGTTGTGGAGTTGCAACAAGTGAAAATAGATCCGTTGCAAGCCACAAAACGGCTAGTTTTCGTTCTTAAGTGTTCCCAAAGGCTAAGAGGCATCCCCAGCTATAAATAGGACCCCTTGGGCTTCATTCCAAGGTTGAGCATTCATTGCAAACTCTTTGTGAGGTTCCTATTCTATAGTTGAGTGCTTCCTACAGCCTCCTCTCTCTCTCTAAGCTTAATCACTTGCTACATCCATTAGAGTGAGTAGGAGATTTGTAAGAGAGCTAGTATCATTTGTATATCTTGTGAGGCTCTCACTTCCACCACCTCCCCATCTCTCATTTCCTATATTGAAGATGAAGGTTCTCTCTCTTGTCCAAGAGAGGTGAAGAAGAACAAGGGAAGGAGTCCCTTGGTGAAGATCAAGGCCGAAGACTTGGAGCTAGAGTGGGTAAGCCCTTGGAGAAGGCAGAAGACTCAAGCTCAAGTGGGTAAGTCCTTGGTGGAAAGCTTCTCCGAGTGAAGGTGAAGTCAAAGGCGGAAGATCCAAGAAGAGTGGGTAATTCCTACAAGGCCGAAGACTTGTGCAAGAGTGGGTAAGTCCTTGGAGAAGGCCGAAGACTCTTGCAAAGTGGGTAAGTCCTTGGTAAGGTTGAAGACTCTTTGTATTGGATAGGTAAGTCCTTTGTTGGGTCATGTATTGTAAGTCTTATGAATGAATATAAGAGTGCAATTGGTTGAAGTCCTAGAGGTTGACCTCTCTAGGCAAGTGGACTGACACACTTCTAGTTTGAAGTGTGGAACCACTCTAAATAGCTTGTCTAATTGGTGCATGTTCAATCTCTCTTATCCTTGCTATGCATGATTTAGTTGCACTCAAATTACCTATTTAGCAACCTTATCTTGTCATATATTTTGAAGGTTTGATGAATTTTGTTTAAGTGCTTTCAGCTCTATTCACCCCCCCTCTAGAGCACCTAAGTCACCCACCTAGGATCCAACAAGTGGTATCAGAGCAGGTCTTCTCCAAGCATACTTCAACAAGTAGGAGAAGATGGGTGACTACCTAGGAGGGAGACTCTCGACTAGACTTCCAATCTTTGATGGGAGCAACTTCCTCTATTGGAGAAGAAGACTTCAATTCTTCATCCAAGGATCAAGTCTCGAGATGTGGCAAATGGTGAACAGCCCATACATTCTACCAAAGACAAACATTGAAGAATGGGATGAAGCCACCTTGATGAAAGCAACCTTGAATGCTAGAGCCATGCACATTCTATATGCCTCCATGACCCCCACCGAGTTCAACCGGATTTCTTCTTGTGAGACGGCCTATGAGGTATGGAGAAAGCTTTGCATCACTTATGAAGGGACAGATCAAGTGAAGGAAAGCAAGGTCTACATGCTCAAAGGGTTGCTTGAGAACTTCAAGATGGGAAAGGAGGAGAGCATAGCCAACATGTACTCAAGGATCAACACCATCTTAAATGGTCTTGCTGTTCTAGGACATCCTATGTCTAGTGGAGAGATCAACTCAAAGATCCTTAGAACTCTCCCCAAGAGATGGGAATCCAAGGTGACTTCCATTGAAGAAGCAAGGTCGCTTAGGGATATTCCTATTGAAGAGCTCATTGGAAATCTACAAGCACATGAAGCCACACTTGACAAGAGGGAGGAAGTAGAAAGACAAGAGAAGAAAGAGCTAAAGAGAATGAAGAAGGCTGAAATGAAGGCTCAAATTGAAGCTATCATGGAACAAGTCTCTCCATCCTCTCAAGCTAAAGAAGATGCCATGTACTCCAAAGGTAGACTCTACAAAGGCAAGTCCTCCTCCATCCGGTGCTTCACATGTGGAAAGAAGGGTCACTACAAGGAAGATTGCCCACAAGGCAAAAAGACCCATCTTCACAAGAAGAAATGGCAATCAAGCTCAAGTGGCTCCTCCAACTCAAGCTCAAGTGAAGATTCAAGTGAAGGATCAAGATCAAGCTCAAGTGATGAAGGAGAATGTCATTTTGCTCTTGTAGCATCAACAAGTGAAGACTCAAATGAGGTAAATCTAGACTCTTTAGATAAAGAATCCTTGATTGATCTCATTCATGATATTTGTGCATCTCTTAAGTCTTCTAAAAAGAAAAAGAAAAAGCTTGCTAAAATTGTTGATAATTTGCATATAGAACTAGATGATCTTGAATATGCAAATTCTTGCTTGCTTATTGATAAAAATGATTGTCTTAGCCAAGTAGACTCTCTTAAACTTGAAAATGCTAGTTTACTTGATAAGATTAAATTTCTAGAAGCTCAACCTCTCATGCCTAATTCTAATGAAGAACATACTTTAATTGTTGATTCTCTCATGCATGACATTGATGTTCTTAAATCTGAAAACAAAAACAAAGATTTTGTTTTGCATGAATTAGAACTAGAAAATGCCTCCTTGCTTGCTAAAATCAATGGGCATGAATCTTGTTCTAGTTATACTAATAAAGAGAATGATGTTGCTGCTCTTCATATTGATAGAGATTCTTATTTAACTAAAGCTCTTTGCTTTGAAAATGATCTTTTGCATGCTAGAGATAATATCAATCATTTGTCTTCTACTATTACCTCTCTTATGCATGATAATGATAGTTTGAGATCTTCTTTGCAAAGATTCTTAGTTGGTAAGAAGAGTCTTAATGACATCCTACTCAATTCTACTAAACAAATTGGTAGACATGGTTTAGGATATGATAGTAGTCAAGGGAACAACAAAGATAAAGGACCTCCAATATTCCATGGAGAATCCTCTAGTTCCAAGACTATGGGCACATGCAACTATTGCAATGAATTTGGTCATTATTCTACTTGTTGTCCTTTTAGGAAAGCACCCAAGAGCAATAGGACTTGGGTTGCTAAGCTAACCCCTCCGGACCCAAAAGCATGATTGGGGACCATTTCATCTTTCTTCTTGTAGGTACTTGCAAATGGATTGACTTGAGCTATTGAATTGAAAATTGACTTCTCAATCCACATGAAAGAAGAAAGGTGAGATGTGTAGAGGGTGACAACAAGTGAAAAAGCATTGGTAAGCACAAAGGTAAAGGTTCTATTGCTTATAACCATTTCTAACTTGTTTTTGTCAAGTTAGTGTGCACTATACTTATGGTTTTTGAGTCAAAAGTGACATTTTGTGTTTCTCTTCACACTCTTGCTCAAAAACTATTTCTAATGCTTCTATAGTGCACTACTAACTTGCTTAGACATGTTTGGATATGGTTTGTATATCTAGCATGCCTCTAGATATGTTTTATGAAAAATATGTGCTTTTTCTACAGTAGTTTTGTCGGCCGAGTTTTGTCCTGTCTAAAACTCGACCGATAGGCACCAATGGGTGTTGCCAACAGCTGCGATCGGCCGAGTTGCCAATACACAGAACTCGACCGATTACACTGTGCACAGAATATACATTTGGCTTATTGAGTGAGAATTTCCCTCTCAACTAGATTTTCTCAACCAATAGCCTTATTCTTTGGCACTCTCATTTGGTACCTTTATATATGCATATTGCCATGTTCTAAATTGCCTATCTTGCTTACAACTCTATCTCTCTAATTGCTCTAAATTGGTATATCTATATCGTGCAATTACTTGCTTTGAGTTGTTTTGCAGGTTTTGATGATGAACTCTTTGGATCTCTTGGTTGTGTCTTAAATTGCTTCCGTTGTACTCTAACTTGCTACATCTATCTAGGTGTATATCTTGTCTTGATACAACCTTGAGGTTCTTAGGGGTAATCATCTTATGGTAAGGATGCATATCTAGTGAGTTATATCCTTTTATGCGTCTAAAATTGCATATCTCTTGGTTTGGATATATCTCTATATCTACTCATAGCTTGCTTTATCTTGTGTATCTCTTGCTATGATCTAGATCCTACTAGTAGTCCTAACTTGTGATATCATCTACTAGTAGTTCACATACATGTAGTTCTAACCTTGTTTATAATTGGAATATTTGCTCATCTATATGCTATGCTTGTATCTTGTCTCATATATGCTCAAGCATGTTCCTTGAATTGCATATCTACTATCTTGAGTTTCTTGCATAACATTGTGATGCAGGGTTCATAGATCTACATGATATGTAGAAATTGGAGTATTTTTTGGATTTTTATGCAGGTTTTGCTCCAATTTCAGTTTTTGCTGCAAGTATAGTGCTTTTTATGCAGAAACACCCTTCTGAGCAAGACTCATTGCTATGCCATGAGCTCCGATGGTTTTTGGTCAAATTCCATCATCTTGAGGGTCAAAGTTGTGATTTATTGTTTTTCTGCAGCACTGTATCTTGCATTTTTGGGATGTTCAAGTATATGTTTTAACTTGCTTTTCTTTCTATGCTTGGACAAGACCCTATATGTGCTCTTCTACTCTCCTTATATAACTTTTGTTATCTTCTTTCTCTTAACAAGTGGTGTTTCTTAGTTTCTTCACACCCCCACCTTTTTGAAATGACAAAGGGGGAGAAAGATATGTCTTCTTTTGACAACAGGGAGAAGGCATGTCTTACATGAAGCAAAGAAGCGTGTCCATGTAAAGGGGAGAAGGTAAATGGGAGAAGACATATATGTGTAGAACATATATGAGTAGAAGACATAGTTTCTATAAATGTTATGAAAGCTAACCATGCAGGAGAAATAGCATCAATTGAGGGGGAGTATGAAAACTCCACTAGCATCAATTGAGGGGGAGCATATGAACTCAATTCTACTGAAACCCCTAGGTTCCTCCGAAGGTATGATTTTACTTACAAGCTTTCAATACATTTATGGAATGGTTTGTCATCTTCAAAAAGGGGGAGAATGTTGACTCAAGGTCAATTAGGTCAATGTTGACTCATGTCTAAATTGACTAAACCCTTGTTTTGATGATGACTAACCATTCCACATATTGGTGTCTAATGCTTCTACATTGAGTAATTTCAGATTAGGTTTAGACACACTCCAAATGCCCTAACTTGCGCATATCAAATTGGAGAAAAGACAAGTCAAAATAGCTACAAGTGTGCAATTTGGGATCTCTATGTAAATGACCTTAGAATTGCTTTGTAATCACTTGTAATGATTGTATGACTTGTAATTAAGCTTAGAAAAATTATTGGGACACAAAAATCCATCATTTGTACAGTTTTACAAAAATTCCAAAATACCCATAACAGGGATTTTGTCGGCCGAATTACAAACTCGGCCGATCCAGTTATTCTGGAATTTTTGATGCAATCGGCCGAGTTTCCAACTCAGCCGATTCCTGTTCGGTCGAGTTTCTATGCTGGGAAACTCGGCCGATCCACTGATCGGTCCAAGATGAAAGTCGACCGATCGGCCGAGTTTCTCCAAGGGAACTCGGCCGACAGTCTATCTTTCAGACTTGTCGTTTAGTGGTTCGGCCGAGTTGCCTTTATTGAAACTCGGCCGATCGGACTGTACTGAAATGCAGAAAAAGCAATTCTAGCCGTTGTGGAGTTGCAACAAGTGAAAATAGATCCGTTGCAAGCCACAAAACGGCTAGTTTTCGTTCTTAAGTGTTCCCAAAGGCTAAGAGGCATCCCCAGCTATAAATAGGACCCCTTGGGCTTCATTCCAAGGTTGAGCATTCATTGCAAACTCTTTGTGAGGTTCCTATTCTATAGTTGAGTGCTTCCTACAACCTCCTCTCTCTCTCTAAGCTTAATCACTTGCTACATCCATTAGAGTGAGTAGGAGATTTGTAAGAGAGCTAGTATCATTTGTATATCTTGTGAGGCTCTCACTTCCACCACCTCCCCATCTCTCATTTCCTATATTGAAGATGAAGGTTCTCTCTCTTGTCCAAGAGAGGTGAAGAAGAACAAGGGAAGGAGTCCCTTGGTGAAGATCAAGGCCGAAGACTTGGAGCTAGAGTGGGTAAGCCCTTGGAGAAGGCAGAAGACTCAAGCTCAAGTGGGTAAGTCCTTGGTGGAAAGCTTCTCCGAGTGAAGGTGAAGTCAAAGGCGGAAGATCCAAGAAGAGTGGGTAATTCCTCCAAGGCCGAAGACTTGTGCAAGAGTGGGTAAGTCCTTGGAGAAGGCCGAAGACTCTTGCAAAGTGGGTAAGTCCTTGGTAAGGTTGAAGACTCTTTGTATTGGATAGGTAAGTCCTTTGTTGGGTCATGTATTGTAAGTCTTATGAATGAATATAAGAGTGCAATTGGTTGAAGTCCTAGAGGTTGACCTCTCTAGGCAAGTGGACTGACACACTTCTAGTTTGAAGTGTGGAACCACTCTAAATAGCTTGTCTAATTGGTGCATGTTCAATCTCTCTTATCCTTGCTATGCATGATTTAGTTGCACTCAAATTACCTATTTAGCAACCTTATCTTGTCATATATTTTGAAGGTTTGATGAATTTTGTTTAAGTGCTTTCAGCTCTATTCACCCCCCCTCTAGAGCACCTAAGTCACCCACCTAGGATCCAACAAGTGGTATCAGAGCAGGTCTTCTCCAAGCATACTTCAACAAGTAGGAGAAGATGGGTGACTACCTAGGAGGGAGACTCTCGACTAGACTTCCAATCTTTGATGGGAGCAACTTCCTCTATTGGAGAAGAAGACTTCAATTCTTCATCCAAGGATCAAGTCTCGAGATGTGGCAAATGGTGAACAGCCCATACATTCTACCAAAGACAAACATTGAAGAATGGGATGAAGCCACCTTGATGAAAGCAACCTTGAATGCTAGAGCCATGCACATTCTATATGCCTCCATGACCCCCACCGAGTTCAACCGGATTTCTTCTTGTGAGACGGCCTATGAGGTATGGAGAAAGCTTTGCATCACTTATGAAGGGACAGATCAAGTGAAGGAAAGCAAGGTCTACATGCTCAAAGGGTTGCTTGAGAACTTCAAGATGGGAAAGGAGGAGAGCATAGCCAACATGTACTCAAGGATCAACACCATCTTAAATGGTCTTGCTGTTCTAGGACATCCTATGTCTAGTGGAGAGATCAACTCAAAGATCCTTAGAACTCTCCCCAAGAGATGGGAATCCAAGGTGACTTCCATTGAAGAAGCAAGGTCGCTTAGGGATATTCCTATTGAAGAGCTCATTGGAAATCTACAAGCACATGAAGCCACACTTGACAAGAGGGAGGAAGTAGAAAGACAAGAGAAGAAAGAGCTAAAGAGAATGAAGAAGGCTGAAATGAAGGCTCAAATTGAAGCTATCATGGAACAAGTCTCTCCATCCTCTCAAGCTAAAGAAGATGCCATGTACTCCAAAGGTAGACTCTACAAAGGCAAGTCCTCCTCCATCCGGTGCTTCACATGTGGAAAGAAGGGTCACTACAAGGAAGATTTCCCACAAGGCAAAAAGACCCATCTTCACAAGAAGAAATGGCAATCAAGCTCAAGTGGCTCCTCCAACTCAAGCTCAAGTGAAGATTCAAGTGAAGGATCAAGATCAAGCTCAAGTGATGAAGGAGAATGTCATTTTGCTCTTGTAGCATCAACAAGTGAAGACTCAAATGAGGTAAATCTAGACTCTTTAGATAAAGAATCCTTGATTGATCTCATTCATGATATTTGTGCATCTCTTAAGTCTTCTAAAAAGAAAAAGAAAAAGCTTGCTAAAATTGTTGATAATTTGCATATAGAACTAGATGATCTTGAATATGCAAATTCTTGCTTGCTTATTGATAAAAATGATTGTCTTAGCCAAGTAGACTCTCTTAAACTTGAAAATGCTAGTTTACTTGATAAGATTAAATTTCTAGAAGCTCAACCTCTCATGCCTAATTCTAATGAAGAACATACTTTAATTGTTGATTCTCTCATGCATGACATTGATGTTCTTAAATCTGAAAACAAAAACAAAGATTTTGTTTTGCATGAATTAGAACTAGAAAATGCCTCCTTGCTTGCTAAAATCAATGGGCATGAATCTTGTTCTAGTTATACTAATAAAGAGAATGATGTTGCTGCTCTTCATATTGATAGAGATTCTTATTTAACTAAAGCTCTTTGCTTTGAAAATGATCTTTTGCATGCTAGAGATAATATCAATCATTTGTCTTCTACTATTACCTCTCTTATGCATGATAATGATAGTTTGAGATCTTCTTTGCAAAGATTCTTAGTTGGTAAGAAGAGTCTTAATGACATCCTACTCAATTCTACTAAACAAATTGGTAGACATGGTTTAGGATATGATAGTAGTCAAGGGAACAACAAAGATAAAGGACCTCCAATATTCCATGGAGAATCCTCTAGTTCCAAGACTATGGGCACATGCAACTATTGCAATGAATTTGGTCATTATTCTACTTGTTGTCCTTTTAGGAAAGCACCCAAGAGCAATAGGACTTGGGTTGCTAAGCTAACCCCTCCGGACCCAAAAGCATGATTGGGGACCATTTCATCTTTCTTCTTGTAGGTACTTGCAAATGGATTGACTTGAGCTATTGAATTGAAAATTGACTTCTCAATCCACATGAAAGAAGAAAGGTGAGATGTGTAGAGGGTGACAACAAGTGAAAAAGCATTGGTAAGCACAAAGGTAAAGGTTCTATTGCTTATAACCATTTCTAACTTGTTTTTGTCAAGTTAGTGTGCACTATACTTATGGTTTTTGAGTCAAAAGTGACATTTTGTGTTTCTCTTCACACTCTTGCTCAAAAACTATTTCTAATGCTTCTATAGTGCACTACTAACTTGCTTAGACATGTTTGGATATGGTTTGTATATCTAGCATGCCTCTAGATATGTTTTATGAAAAATATGTGCTTTTTCTACAGTAGTTTTGTCGGCCGAGTTTTGTCCTGTCTAAAACTCGACCGATAGGCACCAATGGGTGTTGCCAACAGCTGCGATCGGCCGAGTTGCCAATACACAGAACTCGACCGATTACACTGTGCACAGAATATACATTTGGCTTATTGAGTGAGAATTTCCCTCTCAACTAGATTTTCTCAACCAATAGCCTTATTCTTTGGCACTCTCATTTGGTACCTTTATATATGCATATTGCCATGTTCTAAATTGCCTATCTTGCTTACAACTCTATCTCTCTAATTGCTCTAAATTGGTATATCTATATCGTGCAATTACTTGCTTTGAGTTGTTTTGCAGGTTTTGATGATGAACTCTTTGGATCTCTTGGTTGTGTCTTAAATTGCTTCCGTTGTACTCTAACTTGCTACATCTATCTAGGTGTATATCTTGTCTTGATACAACCTTGAGGTTCTTAGGGGTAATCATCTTATGGTAAGGATGCATATCTAGTGAGTTATATCCTTTTATGCGTCTAAAATTGCATATCTCTTGGTTTGGATATATCTCTATATCTACTCATAGCTTGCTTTATCTTGTGTATCTCTTGCTATGATCTAGATCCTACTAGTAGTCCTAACTTGTGATATCATCTACTAGTAGTTCACATACATGTAGTTCTAACCTTGTTTATAATTGGAATATTTGCTCATCTATATGCTATGCTTGTATCTTGTCTCATATATGCTCAAGCCTGTTCCTTGAATTGCATATCTACTATCTTGAGTTTCTTGCATAACATTGTGATGCAGGGTTCATAGATCTACATGATATGTAGAAATTGGAGTATTTTTTGGATTTTTATGCAGGTTTTGCTCCAATTTCAGTTTTTGCTGCAAGTATAGTGCTTTTTATGCAGAAACACCCTTCTGAGCAAGACTCATTGCTATGCCATGAGCTCCGATGGTTTTTGGTCAAATTCCATCATCTTGAGGGTCAAAGTTGTGATTTATTGTTTTTCTGCAGCACTGTATCTTGCATTTTTGGGATGTTCAAGTATATGTTTTAACTTGCTTTTCTTTCTATGCTTGGACAAGACCCTATATGTGCTCTTCTACTCTCCTTATATAACTTTTGTTATCTTCTTTCTCTTAACAAGTGGTGTTTCTTAGTTTCTTCACACCCCCACCTTTTTGAAATGACAAAGGGGGAGAAAGATATGTCTTCTTTTGACAACAGGGAGAAGGCATGTCTTACATGAAGCAAAGAAGCGTGTCCATGTAAAGGGGAGAAGGTAAATGGGAGAAGACATATATGTGTAGAACATATATGAGTAGAAGACATAGTTTCTATAAATGTTATGAAAGCTAACCATGCAGGAGAAATAGCATCAATTGAGGGGGAGTATGAAAACTCCACTAGCATCAATTGAGGGGGAGCATATGAACTCAATTCTACTGAAACCCCTAGGTTCCTCCGAAGGTATGATTTTACTTACAAGCTTTCAATACATTTATGGAATGGTTTGTCATCTTCAAAAAGGGGGAGAATGTTGACTCAAGGTCAATTAGGTCAATGTTGACTCATGTCTAAATTGACTAAACCCTTGTTTTGATGATGACTAACCATTCCACATATTGGTGTCTAATGCTTCTACATTGAGTAATTTCAGATTAGGTTTAGACACACTCCAAATGCCCTAACTTGCGCATATCAAATTGGAGAAAAGACAAGTCAAAATAGCTACAAGTGTGCAATTTGGGATCTCTATGTAAATGACCTTAGAATTGCTTTGTAATCACTTGTAATGATTGTATGACTTGTAATTAAGCTTAGAAAAATTATTGGGACACAAAAATCCATCATTTGTACAGTTTTACAAAAATTCCAAAATACCCATAACAGGGATTTTGTCGGCCGAATTACAAACTCGGCCGATCCAGTTATTCTGGAATTTTTGATGCAATCGGCCGAGTTTCCAACTCAGCCGATTCCTGTTCGGTCGAGTTTCTATGCTGGGAAACTCGGCCGATCCACTGATCGGTCCAAGATGAAAGTCGACCGATCGGCCGAGTTTCTCCAAGGGAACTCGGCCGACAGTCTATCTTTCAGACTTGTCGTTTAGTGGTTCGGCCGAGTTGCCTTTATTGAAACTCGGCCGATCGGACTGTACTGAAATGCAGAAAAAGCAATTCTAGCCGTTGTGGAGTTGCAACAAGTGAAAATAGATCCGTTGCAAGCCACAAAACGGCTAGTTTTCGTTCTTAAGTGTTCCCAAAGGCTAAGAGGCATCCCCAGCTATAAATAGGACCCCTTGGGCTTCATTCCAAGGTTGAGCATTCATTGCAAACTCTTTGTGAGGTTCCTATTCTATAGTTGAGTGCTTCCTACAGCCTCCTCTCTCTCTCTAAGCTTAATCACTTGCTACATCCATTAGAGTGAGTAGGAGATTTGTAAGAGAGCTAGTATCATTTGTATATCTTGTGAGGCTCTCACTTCCACCACCTCCCCATCTCTCATTTCCTATATTGAAGATGAAGGTTCTCTCTCTTGTCCAAGAGAGGTGAAGAAGAACAAGGGAAGGAGTCCCTTGGTGAAGATCAAGGCCGAAGACTTGGAGCTAGAGTGGGTAAGCCCTTGGAGAAGGCAGAAGACTCAAGCTCAAGTGGGTAAGTCCTTGGTGGAAAGCTTCTCCGAGTGAAGGTGAAGTCAAAGGCGGAAGATCCAAGAAGAGTGGGTAATTCCTACAAGGCCGAAGACTTGTGCAAGAGTGGGTAAGTCCTTGGAGAAGGCCGAAGACTCTTGCAAAGTGGGTAAGTCCTTGGTAAGGTTGAAGACTCTTTGTATTGGATAGGTAAGTCCTTTGTTGGGTCATGTATTGTAAGTCTTATGAATGAATATAAGAGTGCAATTGGTTGAAGTCCTAGAGGTTGACCTCTCTAGGCAAGTGGACTGACACACTTCTAGTTTGAAGTGTGGAACCACTCTAAATAGCTTGTCTAATTGGTGCATGTTCAATCTCTCTTATCCTTGCTATGCATGATTTAGTTTCACTCAAATTACCTATTTAGCAACCTTATCTTGTCATATATTTTGAAGGTTTGATGAATTTTGTTTAAGTGCTTTCAGCTCTATTCACCCCCCCTCTAGAGCACCTAAGTCACCCACCTAGGATCCAACAAGTGGTATCAGAGAAGGTCTTCTCCAAGCATACTTCAACAAGTAGGAGAAGATGGGTGACTACCTAGGAGGGAGACTCTCGACTAGACTTCCAATCTTTGATGGGAGCAACTTCCTCTATTGGAGAAGAAGACTTCAATTCTTCATCCAAGGATCAAGTCTCGAGATGTGGCAAATGGTGAACAGCCCATACATTCTACCAAAGACAAACATTGAAGAATGGGATGAAGCCACCTTGATGAAAGCAACCTTGAATGCTAGAGCCATGCACATTCTATATGCCTCCATGACCCCCACCGAGTTCAACCGGATTTCTTCTTGTGAGACGGCCTATGAGGTATGGAGAAAGCTTTGCATCACTTATGAAGGGACAGATCAAGTGAAGGAAAGCAAGGTCTACATGCTCAAAGGGTTGCTTGAGAACTTCAAGATGGGAAAGGAGGAGAGCATAGCCAACATGTACTCAAGGATCAACACCATCTTAAATGGTCTTGCTGTTCTAGGACATCCTATGTCTAGTGGAGAGATCAACTCAAAGATCCTTAGAACTCTCCCCAAGAGATGGGAATCCAAGGTGACTTCCATTGAAGAAGCAAGGTCGCTTAGGGATATTCCTATTGAAGAGCTCATTGGAAATCTACAAGCACATGAAGCCACACTTGACAAGAGGGAGGAAGTAGAAAGACAAGAGAAGAAAGAGCTAAAGAGAATGAAGAAGGCTGAAATGAAGGCTCAAATTGAAGCTATCATGGAACAAGTCTCTCCATCCTCTCAAGCTAAAGAAGATGCCATGTACTCCAAAGGTAGACTCTACAAAGGCAAGTCCTCCTCCATCCGGTGCTTCACATGTGGAAAGAAGGGTCACTACAAGGAAGATTGCCCACAAGGCAAAAAGACCCATCTTCACAAGAAGAAATGGCAATCAAGCTCAAGTGGCTCCTCCAACTCAAGCTCAAGTGAAGATTCAAGTGAAGGATCAAGATCAAGCTCAAGTGATGAAGGAGAATGTCATTTTGCTCTTGTAGCATCAACAAGTGAAGACTCAAATGAGGTAAATCTAGACTCTTTAGATAAAGAATCCTTGATTGATCTCATTCATGATATTTGTGCATCTCTTAAGTCTTCTAAAAAGAAAAAGAAAAAGCTTGCTAAAATTGTTGATAATTTGCATATAGAACTAGATGATCTTGAATATGCAAATTCTTGCTTGCTTATTGATAAAAATGATTGTCTTAGCCAAGTAGACTCTCTTAAACTTGAAAATGCTAGTTTACTTGATAAGATTAAATTTCTAGAAGCTCAACCTCTCATGCCTAATTCTAATGAAGAACATACTTTAATTGTTGATTCTCTCATGCATGACATTGATGTTCTTAAATCTGAAAACAAAAACAAAGATTTTGTTTTGCATGAATTAGAACTAGAAAATGCCTCCTTGCTTGCTAAAATCAATGGGCATGAATCTTGTTCTAGTTATACTAATAAAGAGAATGATGTTGCTGCTCTTCATATTGATAGAGATTCTTATTTAACTAAAGCTCTTTGCTTTGAAAATGATCTTTTGCATGCTAGAGATAATATCAATCATTTGTCTTCTACTATTACCTCTCTTATGCATGATAATGATAGTTTGAGATCTTCTTTGCAAAGATTCTTAGTTGGTAAGAAGAGTCTTAATGACATCCTACTCAATTCTACTAAACAAATTGGTAGACATGGTTTAGGATATGATAGTAGTCAAGGGAACAACAAAGATAAAGGACCTCCAATATTCCATGGAGAATCCTCTAGTTCCAAGACTATGGGCACATGCAACTATTGCAATGAATTTGGTCATTATTCTACTTGTTGTCCTTTTAGGAAAGCACCCAAGAGCAATAGGACTTGGGTTGCTAAGCTAACCCCTCCGGACCCAAAAGCATGATTGGGGACCATTTCATCTTTCTTCTTGTAGGTACTTGCAAATGGATTGACTTGAGCTATTGAATTGAAAATTGACTTCTCAATCCACATGAAAGAAGAAAGGTGAGATGTGTAGAGGGTGACAACAAGTGAAAAAGCATTGGTAAGCACAAAGGTAAAGGTTCTATTGCTTATAACCATTTCTAACTTGTTTTTGTCAAGTTAGTGTGCACTATACTTATGGTTTTTGAGTCAAAAGTGACATTTTGTGTTTCTCTTCACACTCTTGCTCAAAAACTATTTCTAATGCTTCTATAGTGCACTACTAACTTGCTTAGACATGTTTGGATATGGTTTGTATATCTAGCATGCCTCTAGATATGTTTTATGAAAAATATGTGCTTTTTCTACAGTAGTTTTGTCAGCCGAGTTTTGTCCTGTCTAAAACTCGACCGATAGGCACCAATGGGTGTTGCCAACAGCTGCGATCGGCCGAGTTGCCAATACACAGAACTCGACCGATTACACTGTGCACAGAATATACATTTGGCTTATTGAGTGAGAATTTCCCTCTCAACTAGATTTTCTCAACCAATAGCCTTATTCTTTGGCACTCTCATTTGGTACCTTTATATATGCATATTGCCATGTTCTAAATTGCCTATCTTGCTTACAACTCTATCTCTCTAATTGCTCTAAATTGGTATATCTATATCGTGCAATTACTTGCTTTGAGTTGTTTTGCAGGTTTTGATGATGAACTCTTTGGATCTCTTGGTTGTGTCTTAAATTGCTTCCGTTGTACTCTAACTTGCTACATCTATCTAGGTGTATATCTTGTCTTGATACAACCTTGAGGTTCTTAGGGGTAATCATCTTATGGTAAGGATGCATATCTAGTGAGTTATATCCTTTTATGCGTCTAAAATTGCAAATCTCTTGGTTTGGATATATCTCTATATCTACTCATAGCTTGCTTTATCTTGTGTATCTCTTGCTATGATCTAGATCCTACTAGTAGTCCTAACTTGTGATATCATCTACTAGTAGTTCACATACATGTAGTTCTAACCTTGTTTATAATTGGAATATTTGCTCATCTATATGCTATGCTTGTATCTTGTCTCATATATGCTCAAGCCTGTTCCTTGAATTGCATATCTACTATCTTGAGTTTCTTGCATAACATTGTGATGCAGGGTTCATAGATCTACATGATATGTAGAAATTGGAGTATTTTTTGGATTTTTATGCAGGTTTTGCTCCAATTTCAGTTTTTGCTGCAAGTATAGTGCTTTTTATGCAGAAACACCCTTCTGAGCAAGACTCATTGCTATGCCATGAGCTCCGATGGTTTTTGGTCAAATTCCATCATCTTGAGGGTCAAAGTTGTGATTTATTGTTTTTCTGCAGCACTGTATCTTGCATTTTTGGGATGTTCAAGTATATGTTTTAACTTGCTTTTCTTTCTATGCTTGGACAAGACCCTATATGTGCTCTTCTACTCTCCTTATATAACTTTTGTTATCTTCTTTCTCTTAACAAGTGGTGTTTCTTAGTTTCTTCACACCCCCACCTTTTTGAAATGACAAAGGGGGAGAAAGATATGTCTTCTTTTGACAACAGGGAGAAGGCATGTCTTACATGAAGCAAAGAAGCGTGTCCATGTAAAGGGGAGAAGGTAAATGGGAGAAGACATATATGTGTAGAACATATATGAGTAGAAGACATAGTTTCTATAAATGTTATGAAAGCTAACCATGCAGGAGAAATAGCATCAATTGAGGGGGAGTATGAAAACTCCACTAGCATCAATTGAGGGGGAGCATATGAACTCAATTCTACTGAAACCCCTAGGTTCCTCCGAAGGTATGATTTTACTTACAAGCTTTCAATACATTTATGGAATGGTTTGTCATCTTCAAAAAGGGGGAGAATGTTGACTCAAGGTCAATTAGGTCAATGTTGACTCATGTCTAAATTGACTAAACCCTTGTTTTGATGATGACTAACCATTCCACATATTGGTGTCTAATGCTTCTACATTGAGTAATTTCAGATTAGGTTTAGACACACTCCAAATGCCCTAACTTGCGCATATCAAATTGGAGAAAAGACAAGTCAAAATAGCTACAAGTGTGCAATTTGGGATCTCTATGTAAATGACCTTACAATTGCTTTGTAATCACTTGTAATGATTGTATGACTTGTAATTAAGCTTAGAAAAATTATTGGGACACAAAAATCCATCATTTGTACAGTTTTACAAAAATTCCAAAATACCCATAACAGGGATTTTGTCGGCCGAATTACAAACTCGGCCGATCCAGTTATTCTGGAATTTTTGATGCAATCGGCCGAGTTTCCAACTCAGCCGATTCCTGTTCGGTCGAGTTTCTATGCTGGGAAACTCGGCCGATCCACTGATCGGTCCAAGATGAAAGTCGACCGATCGGCCGAGTTTCTCCAAGGGAACTCGGCCGACAGTCTATCTTTCAGACTTGTCGTTTAGTGGTTCGGCCGAGTTGCCTTTATTGAAACTCGGCTGATCGGACTGTACTGAAATGCAGAAAAAGCAATTCTAGCCGTTGTGGAGTTGCAACAAGTGAAAATAGATCCGTTGCAAGCCACAAAACGGCTAGTTTTCGTTCTTAAGTGTTCCCAAAGGCTAAGAGGCATCCCCAGCTATAAATAGGACCCCTTGGGCTTCATTCCAAGGTTGAGCATTCATTGCAAACTCTTTGTGAGGTTCCTATTCTATAGTTGAGTGCTTCCTACAGCCTCCTCTCTCTCTCTAAGCTTAATCACTTGCTACATCCATTAGAGTGAGTAGGAGATTTGTAAGAGAGCTAGTATCATTTGTATATCTTGTGAGGCTCTCACTTCCACCACCTCCCCATCTCTCATTTCCTATATTGAAGATGAAGGTTCTCTCTCTTGTCCAAGAGAGGTGAAGAAGAACAAGGGAAGGAGTCCCTTGGTGAAGATCAAGGCCGAAGACTTGGAGCTAGAGTGGGTAAGCCCTTGGAGAAGGCAGAAGACTCAAGCTCAAGTGGGTAAGTCCTTGGTGGAAAGCTTCTCCGAGTGAAGGTGAAGTCAAAGGCGGAAGATCCAAGAAGAGTGGGTAATTCCTACAAGGCCGAAGACTTGTGCAAGAGTGGGTAAGTCCTTGGAGAAGGCCGAAGACTCTTGCAAAGTGGGTAAGTCCTTGGTAAGGTTGAAGACTCTTTGTATTGGATAGGTAAGTCCTTTGTTGGGTCATGTATTGTAAGTCTTATGAATGAATATAAGAGTGCAATTGGTTGAAGTCCTAGAGGTTGACCTCTCTAGGCAAGTGGACTGACACACTTCTAGTTTGAAGTGTGGAACCACTCTAAATAGCTTGTCTAATTGGTGCATGTTCAATCTCTCTTATCCTTGCTATGCATGATTTAGTTGCACTCAAATTACCTATTTAGCAACCTTATCTTGTCATATATTTTGAAGGTTTGATGAATTTTGTTTAAGTGCTTTCAGCTCTATTCACCCCCCCTCTAGAGCACCTAAGTCACCCACCTAGGATCCAACAAGTGGTATCAGAGCAGGTCTTCTCCAAGCATACTTCAACAAGTAGGAGAAGATGGGTGACTACCTAGGAGGGAGACTCTCGACTAGACTTCCAATCTTTGATGGGAGCAACTTCCTCTATTGGAGAAGAAGACTTCAATTCTTCATCCAAGGATCAAGTCTCGAGATGTGGCAAATGGTGAACAGCCCATACATTCTACCAAAGACAAACATTGAAGAATGGGATGAAGCCACCTTGATGAAAGCAACCTTGAATGCTAGAGCCATGCACATTCTATATGCCTCCATGACCCCCACCGAGTTCAACCGGATTTCTTCTTGTGAGACGGCCTATGAGGTATGGAGAAAGCTTTGCATCACTTATGAAGGGACAGATCAAGTGAAGGAAAGCAAGGTCTACATGCTCAAAGGGTTGCTTGAGAACTTCAAGATGGGAAAGGAGGAGAGCATAGCCAACATGTACTCAAGGATCAACACCATCTTAAATGGTCTTGCTGTTCTAGGACATCCTATGTCTAGTGGAGAGATCAACTCAAAGATCCTTAGAACTCTCCCCAAGAGATGGGAATCCAAGGTGACTTCCATTGAAGAAGCAAGGTCGCTTAGGGATATTCCTATTGAAGAGCTCATTGGAAATCTACAAGCACATGAAGCCACACTTGACAAGAGGGAGGAAGTAGAAAGACAAGAGAAGAAAGAGCTAAAGAGAATGAAGAAGGCTGAAATGAAGGCTCAAATTGAAGCTATCATGGAACAAGTCTCTCCATCCTCTCAAGCTAAAGAAGATGCCATGTACTCCAAAGGTAGACTCTACAAAGGCAAGTCCTCCTCCATCCGGTGCTTCACATGTGGAAAGAAGGGTCACTACAAGGAAGATTGCCCACAAGGCAAAAAGACCCATCTTCACAAGAAGAAATGGCAATCAAGCTCAAGTGGCTCCTCCAACTCAAGCTCAAGTGAAGATTCAAGTGAAGGATCAAGATCAAGCTCAAGTGATGAAGGAGAATGTCATTTTGCTCTTGTAGCATCAACAAGTGAAGACTCAAATGAGGTAAATCTAGACTCTTTAGATAAAGAATCCTTGATTGATCTCATTCATGATATTTGTGCATCTCTTAAGTCTTCTAAAAAGAAAAAGAAAAAGCTTGCTAAAATTGTTGATAATTTGCATATAGAACTAGATGATCTTGAATATGCAAATTCTTGCTTGCTTATTGATAAAAATGATTGTCTTAGCCAAGTAGACTCTCTTAAACTTGAAAATGCTAGTTTACTTGATAAGATTAAATTTCTAGAAGCTCAACCTCTCATGCCTAATTCTAATGAAGAACATACGTTAATTGTTGATTCTCTCATGCATGACATTGATGTTCTTAAATCTGAAAACAAAAACAAAGATTTTGTTTTGCATGAATTAGAACTAGAAAATGCCTCCTTGCTTGCTAAAATCAATGGGCATGAATCTTGTTCTAGTTATACTAATAAAGAGATGTTGACCTAGGTGTCGCATATTGCCCATATTTTGATAATGACTTAACCATTCCACTCATATGTATCTAACATTTCTAATTGAGATCATTGCAGACATTAGATACAAGAAAAGAATCAAAATTCACTCAAAGCTACTCTCCCGGCACATGCAAAACATGTGACTTTCACCCGCTTTGTAATATAGCCCTTAGAGGCTTAGAGCAATTTTTGTAATCACTTAAATTCATGTTTTGCATTGTATCTAAGATGGATAAAATGATTGGAACTCAAAAATCCATCATTTATACAGTTTTTGGAAATTCCAAAATACCCCTTAACAGGGATTTTGTCGGCCGAATTACAAACTCGGCCGATCCATGTATTGAGGAATTTTCTGGGCTGTCGGCCGAGTTTCAATGCCAGGAAACTCGACCGATCCACTGGTCAGTCAAAACCAAAGGATGACTGATCGGTCGAGTTTCCCCCTGGAAACTCGGCCGACAGATTCCCTGTTGGTTTTGTCACCTAGTGTGTCGGCCGAGTTGCCTTTATTGAAACTCGGCCGATCGAACTGTACTGGAATGCAGAAAAAGCAATTCCAACCGTTGGAGGAGTTGGTGGGACTCAAAATAGATCCGTTGCAAGTTGTAAAACGGCTAGTTTGTGCCACTTAACTCACCCAACCTCAAAGGGACACCCTCAACTATAAATAGGACCTCTTGGACTTCATTCCAAGGTTGCTCATTCACATATGCTTGGTCCTAGCCTTAGTTGAGTGGTTTCTAATCCTTTGAGCCCCTTTCTCTCTCTACCTTCAAAGCAAATTCGTGAGTATGAGTGAGTTAGGATCCCATGTATGAGAGCTATCATTTGTAATCTTGTAAAGCTCTCCTTTCCACTTCTCCCATCTCCATTCTCTATGAAGATTGATTGAAGTTTCTTCTCCGAGTGAAAGAGAAGAAGGTTGCTGTTCTTCCCCAAGTGAAGGAGAAGAAGGCTAGCTGCTCCAGGCCTCCGAGTGAAGGAGGAAGGTGCTAAAGCTCTCCAAGTGAAGGAGAGGTGCAAGGCAAAGCTCAAGCAAGATGGGTAATTCCTGCAAGGCCGAAGACTAGAGCAAGAGTAGGTAAGTCCTTTGAAGAAGGCTGAAGACTACTTGCTTGGTGGGTAAGTCCTTGGTGAGGTTGAAGATCTTGGCTTGATATATAAGTCCTTGGATGGTTGGTAGTTGTAGCTTGTAATCTTATTGTGTGATATATATAAGAGAACCAAGTTACAAATCCTAGAGCCTAACCAACTCTAGGTAGTGGACTGACATTGCTCCTAAGTTTAGGACATGGAACCACTCTAAACCACCTGTCCAAGTGCATGCTTTCCTTGTCTCTTATCCTTGCTTTGTATGCTAGTTTAGGACATCAAATTGCTGTTTTGAATTAAGTTCTGCACTTAATATAATTTGGTGGTCTAATCACTTTTGTGAAGTTTGTGAAGCTCTATTCAACCCCCCCTTCTAGAGCCCATTGATCCAACAAGTGGTATCAGAGCGGGTCTTCTCCAAGCTACTTCAACAAGTAGGAGAAGATGGGCGATTCGGCTCTCGGTTCACTCAACCTTGAGGGAAGCTACTCCACAAGACCCCCGGTCTTCGACGGCACCAACTTCCTATATTGGAAGAGAAGGATGCAGTTCTACATCCAAGGAGTTAGCTACGAGATGTGGAAGATAGTCCACCTCAAGTACGACGAGCCGAAGGGGAACATCACAACATGGACGGACGAAGAGATGAAGCGTGCTCAACTAAATGCTAAAGCCATTAGCATCATCTACGCTGCCCTCTCTCCATCGGAATTCAACCGCATCTCTTCATGGGACACCGCTCATGAGATTTGGCACAAGTTATGTGTCACCTATGAAGGGACGGAGCAGGTCAAGGAGGCCAAGATCTACATGCTCGGAGGCCTACTTGAAAATTTCAAGATGGGGAAGAATGAAAGGGTTGCGGACATGTACACAAGGCTCAACGTCATCCTCAACAGCCTTGCAGCCCTTGGGAGTGTCATGGATCGAGGCACCATCAACGCCAAGATCTTGAGGTCTCTTCCAAAGAGATGGGAGCCGAAGGTGACTTCAATTGAAGAAGTCTACAAGCTTAGCGAGTTGTCAACCGAGGAGCTGGTTGGTAACCTACAAGCTCACGAACCAAGGCTCGACAAGCAAGAGGAAGAGGAGAAAAGGGAAGAGAAGGAGACAAGAAAGATGAAGGACACGGCCTTCAAAGCTCATGTCGAAGAAATGATGAGGCAACAACAGCTTGCCATGAAGTCTCCTTGCCCCTCCTCAAGCGAAGACGAAGGTGCTAATGACCATGAAGCCAATTACTCCAAAGGAAGACACTTCAAGGGAAAGCAATCCTCCTCCACTCCTAGGTGCTATGAGTGTGGCCAAAAGGGCCACTACAAGAATGATTGCCCAAAAGTCAAGAAGGGCTATCATAAGGGCAGTCACAAGAAGGATGACAAATACAAGAGAGAATCCAAGTACAAGAAGAAGGACAAGAAGGAAAGACGATTCAAAGATGCAGCTCATGCGGCATGGGAGGAGTCTTCTACTTCAAGTTCATCTTGTTCCGAGGATGGAGAATGTCATCTTGCACTTATGGCATCTACTAGTGAAGAGGTAATGGAGGTAAGTGAGGTAAGCAATGTAAGTGATGAAGCTTTACTTGAACTATCTAAAGAATCTATCATTGAAATGCTTAGTGAATGTCAATCATCTCTTGCTAAATGTAAAGCTAAAAGAAAGAGATTAGGAAAGATAATAGATGATCTATATGCCAAGATTGACATTCTTGATGAAAATGAAAAGTTACACCTTGATAGTATAGATTCTTTGCAAGAGCAACTTCAAGACCTTGAACTTCAATACAATGGAGTAGAGGTTGAGAATGGTGCTTATCTTAAAACTATTGAAAGTCTTAAGATTGAGAACCAAAATTGCCTAGATGAGTTAGATGTTCTAAAAACTGAAAATGTTGAACTAAAACTCATTGATGATGCTAGGAGAGAGGAAGTTCATTGTTATCAAAAAGAAATTGCTATGCTTAAATCTGAAAATGCTAGATTGCTTGCTCAAACAAATGATCTATCCTCTAGACCTATCTTGCCTAGGAATGAAGTTGCTAACTTAACTATTGAAAAAGATTCTCTTCTTACTAAAGCCCTCTGTCTTGAGGCCGACCTGTTGCATGCTAGAGAAGATCTTGATAGTTTATCTACTACTATTAAAAATCTTAGTGATGATAATGCTAAATTAAGATCTACCTTGCAAAGGTTTCTTTCCGGTAAAAAGTCTCTAAATGATGTTCTAGAGCACTCTACCAAACAAATTGGTACTAGTGGTCTAGGATACGATGAGAGTATCCCAAAAGGTAAGAAGAAGAAGAAAGGTAAGAAAAAGAGTGTGGAAACTCCAATTCTCAATGGAGAGTCTTCCGGCTCTAAAAATCCCATGGTATGTATGCATTGCAAATGTGATGATCATTATTCTACCTATTGTCCTTACAAGCCTAAGGGGACCAACCCAAATATGAAATGGGTCCCCAAGCTAACCCCGAACCCCAAAGTTTGAGTTGGGTTCCGACATCCTCTTTTCTTGCAGGTCACAAAGAAATGGATTGTTGATAGTGGCTGCTCTAAGCACATGACTGGAGAAATCAGCCATTTCAACAAATTTGTGAAGAAGAAAGGAGGATCGGTAACCTTTGGGGACAACAAAAAGGGTAAGGTTATAGGTGAGGGAGATGTAGGTAATGATTTGTGCATTAAAAATGTTTTGCTTGTTGATGGCCTACATCACAACTTGATTAGTGTGAGCCAATTATGTGATAATGGTTATCTTGTGCTCTTTACTTCCTTAGAATGCTTGCTTCTAGATTCCCTGTCCTATAATGTCATATATAAGGGAACTAGAAATGGTAATCTATATGTGATTGTTCTTGATGCTTTAAAGCCCATACTAAATAGATGCTTAGTCGTGGATAAAAACGATCTTTCGCTTTGGCATCGACGCTTGGGTCATGTGAACTTGCATCAAATGAAGAAACTAGACAAAAAGGACTTGGTTCGAGGACTTCCCAAATTGGATTTTGAAAAGGATGAGGAATGTCAACCTTGTACCCAAGGGAAACAAACCAAATCCTCTTTCAAGTCCAAAGGGGTCATGAGTACCAAGAGAGTTCTAGAGCTTCTTCATATTGATCTCTTCGGACCTATGAGAACACAAACGCTTCGCGGCTCCAAGTATTGTCTTGTTATCGTCGATGATTTTTCTAGATATACTTGGACTTTCTTTCTTGTTTCCAAAAGCGACACCCTTGACGTTTTCTCGAGCTTTTGCAAACGAGTCGAAAACGAAGCTTCTTGTCATGTTGTTTCCATCCGTAGTGATCATGGGGGAGAGTTTGAAAATGATCTTTTTGAACGTTTTTGTGAAAAATCGGGTTATTCGCACAATTTCTCTTCTCCTCGCACACCCCAACAAAATGGAGTTGTTGAGAGGAAGAATAGATCGCTACAGGAAATGGCTAGGACCATGCTTCTTGAGTATGATACTCCTAAGAAGTTTTGGGCTGAAGCCGTTAGCACCGCATGTTTTGTGCAAAACCGAGTTTTCACTCATCCGACGTTTAAGAAAACCCCCTATGAACTATGGCGTGGTAGGAAGCCGTCGATTGATTTCTTTCATGTGTTTGGATGTCCATGTTTTGTTTTGAACACCAAGGACTCTCTCGACAAGTTTGATCCGAAATCCTACAAGGCTTTCTTCCTAGGCTATAGCACTACTAGCAGGGCTTTTAGAGTGTTTAACATTGAACTATCTAAAATAGAAGAATCTATAAATGTTAAATTTATTGAAACTAACCCTGTTGTTGGCAAGCCTATTGGTGATAATGATGTTGCAGATGAAATCATTCCTATCCTCAAAGATCTCAACATCAAAGATAAAGGTAAGCAGGTTCAAGAAGAAGATCAAGAAGAAAAAGAGAAAGAAGAAGAAAGGAAGGATCCCACTCCCCGCTTCGCCAAAGATCACCCCAAGGAGTTGATCATAGGCAATCCATTTGAAAGAGTAAGGACACGGGCTGCACACAACAAAGAACAAGCAGACAGCGCCTTCATCTCTCAAATGGAGCCGAAGAACATCAAGGAGGCCCTTGGTGATGATGAGTGGATCCTTGCCATGCAAGAAGAGCTTGAGCAGTTCGAGAAGAGCCGAGTGTGGACCTTAGTGCCAAGACCAAACAATAGAAAGATCATTGGCACCAAATGGGTCTACCGCAACAAGCTTGATGAGCAAGGAAAAGTGGTAAGAAACAAAGCAAGGTTAGTAGCTCAAGGTTATAATCAACAAGAAGGTATTGATTTTGATGAAACCTATGCGCCTGTTGCTAGATTAGAATCTATTCGCATGCTACTTGCCTTTGCTAGTTATAAAAATTTCTTGCTTTATCAAATGGATGTTAAAAGTGCGTTTTTGAATGGTACAATTGAGGAGGAAGTATACGTTGCTCAACCTCCAGGCTTTGAAAATGATAAGTTACCCAATCATGTTTATCTCTTGCAAAAAGCTCTCTATGGTCTCAAACAAGCACCTCGAGCTTGGTATGAGAAACTAAAGAACTTTTTGTTAGATAATGGGTATATCATGGGCAAAGTTGATTGTACCTTGTTTCTAAAACACACTTCTACCCATTTTCTCATCATTCAAATATATGTTGATGATATTATATTTGGCGGAACTGACCTTGATCTTTGCAAAGAGTTTGGTTCTCTTATGCAGAGTGAATTTGAGATGAGTATGATGGGTGAGCTGACCTTCTTCCTAGGCTTCCAAATCAAGCAGACCAAGAATGGTAACTTCATCAACCAAGGCAAATACACGCTTGAGCTTCTAAAACGCTTTGGGATGGAGAACATGAAGCAAATGGACACGCCCATGTCAAACACTGCCAAACTTGACAGGGATGAGGAAGGTGAGAAGGTAGATGAGAAGCTCTATAGAGGTATGATTGGAAGTTTACTTTATTTAACTGCCTCTAGACCTGATATAATGTTTAGTGTTGGCTTGTGTGCCCGCTTTCAATCAAGCCCTAGGAAATCACATCTTATTGCCGTCAAGAGGATTTTGAGGTATCTAGCCAAAACTCCAAATTTTGGACTATGGTACCCTAAGTCAAGGGACTTTACTCTTGTGGCATATAGTGATGCTGACTACGCAGGTTGCTTAATTGATAGAAAGTGCACAAGTGGCACTTGCTTCCTCTTGGGACCATGCTTGGTGTCTTGGTTCTCCAAGAAACAGAGCACAGTGGCATTATCAACTACCGAAGCTGAATACATTGCAGCCGGAAGTTGTTGTGCCCAGGTCCTATGGATGAAGCAAATGCTCCAAGACTTTAACATTCATTTTGATGCTTCTCCTATTTTCTGTGATAATACTAGTGCAATTAATCTTTCATATAATCCAATATTGCATAGTAGAGCTAAACACATAGAAGTCCGCCATCATTTTCTCCGTGATCACATTGTCAAAAAGGATATTTATATCACACATGTGGATACGGAAAATCAGTTGGCTGACATTTTCACTAAACCGCTTGCTAGAGATCAATTTAATTTCATTAGGTCAAAATTGCTAATAACCTCTCTTGATGATGTTGAATTGCTCTCTAATTAGCTGGTTACATGTTATGTGTGTTGCTCATGCTTATAAATGCCTTGTTTGCTTAAAATGCTTGTTTTTGATAAATATCTCTATTGGTTTTATCTCATTTTCGGGTATTTTTCGCAAAACGAGTTTTTATCGACAAATAGTACACTATGATGATGAGAATGTGCCTAAATGTGTTTAAAATACATCCTAGATCCCTCAGAAAAATTGCCCTAGGTCGTATGAGGCTAGGACTAGATTTTAGGATTTCTCACATCAGGAATTTTTTGTCGGCCGAGTTGGAAACTCGGCCGATCGGTCGGGCGCAGGGTGTCTGTACACTCTGTCGGCCGAGTTTCCCCACCCTGGAACTCGGCCGATCGACGGCAGACGGGTTTTATATATATAGGATTCGGCCGACTTGCTCCCTCTCAACTAGAGCAAAGTCGATCGAACCCTAGCCGCCCAAGCCCGACTCCTCCTCTCCTGGTCTTTTCCTCCCTCTCTCCGGCCGTTATTGCCCCCAAAACGGCCCCCTTGTGTGCCCTAGCTGCTTGTACGGTTCCGTTGCTACGTTTTTCTCCGTGTGGATCGGCGCCCTTCTCTCCGTTTCTTCTCCGATGAGGTCGCAACGTCGGAAACGCGCCGTTCCCGCTCCTGCTCCTTCGGTTCCTCTAGCTCCGAGGTATATGTCCTTTGACAACCTCTCTTTCGTGGACAATACCGCGGTTGCACGGTATAAAGAGCTTCTCCCTCGATCTCCTTTTCCTTTTCGTGCTCTTTATCAACCGCATTGTTTTCACGCCGATCTTTTTGAGGCGAGTCAAGTGTTTCGCACACACCATCTTGACGCCTTTAGCATCGAGGATCCAAAATTTCACAATCTCAAGTATAGCACCAAGGCTGTCCGCCAATTCTACGCAAACTTGCGGTGGAATTACGACACTTTGGTTCCTCCCTCGGATACCTCGATTGTCTTAACCTCTATGATCGCCGGACAACCGTTTCATATCACCGAGCGATCCTTTAATCTTTACCTAAATGGCAATGTCGGCACGGCCTCTTGGACCACCTCATATCCCGATTATTTCGATCTTTTGCGTCCCGAGGACATCTATAAGGCACTCGAGATAGACTTGTCGGATATTCACAAATTCCTCAAGCTTCCCGAGTTTCCTTATAGAAAGAAGGGCACCCTGCCTTCTTCTGCTCTGTCCTCCCCTCGCCGTGTGTTGGCGTTTGTTCTTAGTTGCAATGTTCACCCAAAGAAAAACCAAACGGACATAGCCGAGAACACTGCCATGATGATGTATCTCCTCTTGAACAATCATGGAGTCAAATGGGCACGGTATATCCTGCACCATATGACATGTTTTGATTCTGGAAAGAACACGAAGGGCACCCATCTTCCTTATCCTGCCCTAATCTGTGGACTTTTCCAGTTTGCCACTGGTAAATCTCTTTTCACCGATTATCTCTACCGACCTGATCGAAAAGGGGTTTACATCAGTGAGACCACTCTCCAGAAGAGTGTCCCTACATCTGGTGCATCATCTTCTTCTGCTCCACCACCACCACAACCTCCATCATCATCGGATGCACCTCCTCCTCCACCATCATCAGCTGCACCACCACCTCCTGAGCAATCTTTCCAACCTCCTCCACACCCGGCTTTTGCCGATTTTCATGTTTCCAATGAGGCCCTCATGGGGTATCTCATGCACCAGCAAGCCTATAACATGCAGGTCCAACAACATCTTCATGAGGACCTCTGCCACATCATGTCATCTATGTCTCTCTCCTGCCCGCAGCCCTACCCCACCTACCAGCCCTACCCCGGTGACGACTACGCTTCTTATGCGTAGAGTCAGTTCTATCCACCTCCACCACCCTCTGCTTCCGCTGACCACTCTGCAGGTGGATACTCTCACCCTTCCCCGGTGTTGGCGCTTCCAGGTGGACGCTTGTCCGAGCTACTGGCCCAGTACACCTCGACTGCTCCTCCCATTGAGATAGCTTATGAGCTCCATGCTCTGGGCATGTCTTGGGCTGAGCAGAGCGCGAGATGGCCTGGACGTGCTTTTGGTCCTACAGACGAGGATATGCCAGATCAGGACGATGCCGAGTCAGATGAGGCGACTGCGACAGATGCTGATACGGATGCTGACGATGATGATGCTGCTGATGAACAGGCTACACCGGCTAATGCCCCTCCTTCTGATGGAGACGAGGACTACCAGCCCGATGAGGACATGGATGCTGCTGTTGATGACGTCGACATAGATTAGTATAGCTTAGAGTAGATGTGTCTAGTGTAGTCTCGCATGACCATGTCATTTTCTTTAGGGACTATGTTTGTATCATCTATATTAGGCACATTATCTGAGATGTACTATGGCTTTTCCGCTTGTCCTTGTAGCTTTTGGTTTTATGTTTTGGATACATTTTGTATGACTTATCTTATCATGTAATCCATATTTTGATGAATGACAGTTGGTTGTTTTCATGAATTATCTTTGTGCTTCTCTGTCTTAATATGCTATGTTTGATTGAGTGTTTTGGAGAAGACCTGGTTTGTATGCTCTTCTACCCCCCTGCCTTTTTGAGATGACAAAGGGGGAGAAATATACCTCAATCATATTGCCATCATATTGCTTTTAGTGCTTGTATGGTTCTTTTCTTGTCTTTAAAACTTATATATCTTGACTTGGCTAGAATCATACAATATATATATGCTATGGCTGTTTGTGTGTTAACTAACAATGCAGGGATGAGTAAGCATGAATTGAGGGGGAGCATTACAAGACTGATCATATTTGCATCCCCTTGCAATTCTCTAAGCAAAGGTATAATTTTCATATTCTTTTCAATATGTTGAGGAATGGTTTGTCATTGTCAAAAAGGGGGAGAATGTTGACCTAGGTGTCGCATATTGCCCATATTTTGATAATGACTTAACCATTCCACTCATATGTATCTAACATTTCTAATTGAGATCATTGCAGACATTAGATACAAGAAAAGAATCAAAATTCACTCAAAGCTACTCTCCCGGCACATGCAAAACATGTGACTTTCACCCGCTTTGTAATATAGCCCTTAGAGGCTTAGAGCAATTTTTGTAATCACTTAAATTCATGTTTTGCATTGTATCTAAGATGGATAAAATGATTGGAACTCAAAAATCCATCATTTATACAGTTTTTGGAAATTCCAAAATACCCCTTAACAGGGATTTTGTCGGCCGAATTACAAACTCGGCCGATCCATGTATTGAGGAATTTTCTGGGCTGTCGGCCGAGTTTCAATGCCAGGAAACTCGGCCGATCCACTGGTCAGTCAAAACCAAAGGATGACTGATCGGTCGAGTTTCCCCCTGGAAACTCGGCCGACAGATTCCCTGTTGGTTTTGTCACCTAGTGTGTCGGCCGAGTTGCCTTTATTGAAACTCGGCCGATCGAACTGTACTGGAATGCAGAAAAAGCAATTCCAACCGTTGGAGGAGTTGGTGGGACTCAAAATAGATCCGTTGCAAGTTGTAAAACGGCTAGTTTGTGCCACTTAACTCACCCAACCTCAAAGGGACACCCTCAACTATAAATAGGACCTCTTGGACTTCATTCCAAGGTTGCTCATTCACATATGCTTGGTCCTAGCCTTAGTTGAGTGGTTTCTAATCCTTTGAGCCCCTTTCTCTCTCTACCTTCAAAGCAAATTCGTGAGTATGAGTGAGTTAGGATCCCATGTATGAGAGCTATCATTTGTAATCTTGTAAAGCTCTCCTTTCCACTTCTCCCATCTCCATTCTCTATGAAGATTGATTGAAGTTTCTTCTCCGAGTGAAAGAGAAGAAGGTTGCTGTTCTTCCCCAAGTGAAGGAGAAGAAGGCTAGCTGCTCCAGGCCTCCGAGTGAAGGAGGAAGGTGCTAAAGCTCTCCAAGTGAAGGAGAGGTGCAAGGCAAAGCTCAAGCAAGATGGGTAATTCCTGCAAGGCCGAAGACTAGAGCAAGAGTAGGTAAGTCCTTTGAAGAAGGCTGAAGACTACTTGCTTGGTGGGTAAGTCCTTGGTGAGGTTGAAGATCTTGGCTTGATATATAAGTCCTTGAATGGTTGGTAGTTGTAGCTTGTAATCTTATTGTGTGATATATATAAGAGAACCAAGTTACAAATCCTAGAGCCTAACCAACTCTAGGTAGTGGACTGACATTGCTCCTAAGTTTAGGACATGGAACCACTCTAAACCACCTGTCCAAGTGCATGCTTTCCTTGTCTCTTATCCTTGCTTTGTATGCTAGTTTAGGACATCAAATTGCTGTTTTGAATTAAGTTCTGCACTTAATATAATTTGGTGGTCTAATCACTTTTGTGAAGTTTGTGAAGCTCTATTCAACCCCCCCTTCTAGAGCCCATTGATCCAACAAGAGAATGATGTTGCTGCTCTTCATATTGATAGAGATTCTTATTTAACTAAAGCTCTTTGCTTTGAAAATGATCTTTTGCATGCTAGAGATAATATCAATCATTTGTCTTCTACTATTACCTCTCTTATGCATGATAATGATAGTTTGAGATCTTCTTTGCAAAGATTCTTAGTTGGTAAGAAGAGTCTTAATGACATCCTACTCAATTCTACTAAACAAATTGGTAGACATGGTTTAGGATATGATAGTAGTCAAGGGAACAACAAAGATAAAGGACCTCCAATATTCCATGGAGAATCCTCTAGTTCCAAGACTATGGGCACATGCAACTATTGCAATGAATTTGGTCATTATTCTACTTGTTGTCCTTTTAGGAAAGCACCCAAGAGCAATAGGACTTGGGTTGCTAAGCTAACCCCTCCGGACCCAAAAGCATGATTGGGGACCATTTCATCTTTCTTCTTGTAGGTACTTGCAAATGGATTGACTTGAGCTATTGAATTGAAAATTGACTTCTCAATCCACATGAAAGAAGAAAGGTGAGATGTGTAGAGGGTGACAACAAGTGAAAAAGCATTGGTAAGCACAAAGGTAAAGGTTCTATTGCTTATAACCATTTCTAACTTGTTTTTGTCAAGTTAGTGTGCACTATACTTATGGTTTTTGAGTCAAAAGTGACATTTTGTGTTTCTCTTCACACTCTTGCTCAAAAACTATTTCTAATGCTTCTATAGTGCACTACTAACTTGCTTAGACATGTTTGGATATGGTTTGTATATCTAGCATGCCTCTAGATATGTTTTATGAAAAATATGTGCTTTTTCTACAGTAGTTTTGTCGGCCGAGTTTTGTCCTGTCTAAAACTCGACCGATAGGCACCAATGGGTGTTGCCAACAGCTGCGATCGGCCGAGTTGCCAATACACAGAACTCGACCGATTACACTGTGCACAGAATATACATTTGGCTTATTGAGTGAGAATTTCCCTCTCAACTAGATTTTCTCAACCAATAGCCTTATTCTTTGGCACTCTCATTTGGTACCTTTATATATGCATATTGCCATGTTCTAAATTGCCTATCTTGCTTACAACTCTATCTCTCTAATTGCTCTAAATTGGTATATCTATATCGTGCAATTACTTGCTTTGAGTTGTTTTGCAGGTTTTGATGATGAACTCTTTGGATCTCTTGGTTGTGTCTTAAATTGCTTCCGTTGTACTCTAACTTGCTACATCTATCTAGGTGTATATCTTGTCTTGATACAACCTTGAGGTTCTTAGGGGTAATCATCTTATGGTAAGGATGCATATCTAGTGAGTTATATCCTTTTATGCGTCTAAAATTGCATATCTCTTGGTTTGGATATATCTCTATATCTACTCATAGCTTGCTTTATCTTGTGTATCTCTTGCTATGATCTAGATCCTACTAGTAGTCCTAACTTGTGATATCATCTACTAGTAGTTCACATACATGTAGTTCTAACCTTGTTTATAATTGGAATATTTGCTCATCTATATGCTATGCTTGTATCTTGTCTCATATATGCTCAAGCCTGTTCCTTGAATTGCATATCTACTATCTTGAGTTTCTTGCATAACATTGTGATGCAGGGTTCATAGATCTACATGATATGTAGAAATTGGAGTATTTTTTGGATTTTTATGCAGGTTTTGCTCCAATTTCAGTTTTTGCTGCAAGTATAGTGCTTTTTATGCAGAAACACCCTTCTGAGCAAGACTCATTGCTATGCCATGAGCTCCGATGGTTTTTGGTCAAATTCCATCATCTTGAGGGTCAAAGTTGTGATTTATTGTTTTTCTGCAGCACTGTATCTTGCATTTTTGGGATGTTCAAGTATATGTTTTAACTTGCTTTTCTTTCTATGCTTGGACAAGACCCTATATGTGCTCTTCTACTCTCCTTATATAACTTTTGTTATCTTCTTTCTCTTAACAAGTGGTGTTTCTTAGTTTCTTCACACCCCCACCTTTTTGAAATGA
Source organism: Alisma plantago-aquatica (assembly GCA_963693085.1). Lineage (NCBI taxonomy): Eukaryota > Viridiplantae > Streptophyta > Magnoliopsida > Alismatales > Alismataceae > Alisma > Alisma plantago-aquatica. Next base: position 1,412,388,538 of record OY856412.1, on the reverse strand, counting down.
CAAAGGGGGAGAAAGATATGTCTTCTTTTGACAACAGGGAGAAGGCATGTCTTACATGAAGCAAAGAAGCGTGTCCATGTAAAGGGGAGAAGGTAAATGGGAGAAGACATATATGTGTAGAACATATATGAGTAGAAGACATAGTTTCTATAAATGTTATGAAAGCTAACCATGCAGGAGAAATAGCATCAATTGAGGGGGAGTATGAAAACTCCACTAGCATCAATTGAGGGGGAGCATATGAACTCAATTCTACTGAAACCCCTAGGTTCCTCCGAAGGTATGATTTTACTTACAAGCTTTCAATACATTTATGGAATGGTTTGTCATCTTCAAAAAGGGGGAGAATGTTGACTCAAGGTCAATTAGGTCAATGTTGACTCATGTCTAAATTGACTAAACCCTTGTTTTGATGATGACTAACCATTCCACATATTGGTGTCTAATGCTTCTACATTGAGTAATTTCAGATTAGGTTTAGACACACTCCAAATGCCCTAACTTGCGCATATCAAATTGGAGAAAAGACAAGTCAAAATAGCTACAAGTGTGCAATTTGGGATCTCTATGTAAATGACCTTAGAATTGCTTTGTAATCACTTGTAATGATTGTATGACTTGTAATTAAGCTTAGAAAAATTATTGGGACACAAAAATCCATCATTTGTACAGTTTTACAAAAATTCCAAAATACCCATAACAGGGATTTTGTCGGCCGAATTACAAACTCGGCCGATCCAGTTATTCTGGAATTTTTGATGCAATCGGCCGAGTTTCCAACTCAGCCGATTCCTGTTCGGTCGAGTTTCTATGCTGGGAAACTCGGCCGATCCACTGATCGGTCCAAGATGAAAGTCGACCGATCGGCCGAGTTTCTCCAAGGGAACTCGGCCGACAGTCTATCTTTCAGACTTGTCGTTTAGTGGTTCGGCCGAGTTGCCTTTATTGAAACTCGGCCGATCGGACTGTACTGAAATGCAGAAAAAGCAATTCTAGCCGTTGTGGAGTTGCAACAAGTGAAAATAGATCCGTTGCAAGCCACAAAACGGCTAGTTTTCGTTCTTAAGTGTTCCCAAAGGCTAAGAGGCATCCCCAGCTATAAATAGGACCCCTTGGGCTTCATTCCAAGGTTGAGCATTCATTGCAAACTCTTTGTGAGGTTCCTATTCTATAGTTGAGTGCTTCCTACAACCTCCTCTCTCTCTCTAAGCTTAATCACTTGCTACATCCATTAGAGTGAGTAGGAGATTTGTAAGAGAGCTAGTATCATTTGTATATCTTGTGAGGCTCTCACTTCCACCACCTCCCCATCTCTCATTTCCTATATTGAAGATGAAGGTTCTCTCTCTTGTCCAAGAGAGGTGAAGAAGAACAAGGGAAGGAGTCCCTTGGTGAAGATCAAGGCCGAAGACTTGGAGCTAGAGTGGGTAAGCCCTTGGAGAAGGCAGAAGACTCAAGCTCAAGTGGGTAAGTCCTTGGTGGAAAGCTTCTCCGAGTGAAGGTGAAGTCAAAGGCGGAAGATCCAAGAAGAGTGGGTAATTCCTCCAAGGCCGAAGACTTGTGCAAGAGTGGGTAAGTCCTTGGAGAAGGCCGAAGACTCTTGCAAAGTGGGTAAGTCCTTGGTAAGGTTGAAGACTCTTTGTATTGGATAGGTAAGTCCTTTGTTGGGTCATGTATTGTAAGTCTTATGAATGAATATAAGAGTGCAATTGGTTGAAGTCCTAGAGGTTGACCTCTCTAGGCAAGTGGACTGACACACTTCTAGTTTGAAGTGTGGAACCACTCTAAATAGCTTGTCTAATTGGTGCATGTTCAATCTCTCTTATCCTTGCTATGCATGATTTAGTTGCACTCAAATTACCTATTTAGCAACCTTATCTTGTCATATATTTTGAAGGTTTGATGAATTTTGTTTAAGTGCTTTCAGCTCTATTCACCCCCCCTCTAGAGCACCTAAGTCACCCACCTAGGATCCAACAAGTGGTATCAGAGCAGGTCTTCTCCAAGCATACTTCAACAAGTAGGAGAAGATGGGTGACTACCTAGGAGGGAGACTCTCGACTAGACTTCCAATCTTTGATGGGAGCAACTTCCTCTATTGGAGAAGAAGACTTCAATTCTTCATCCAAGGATCAAGTCTCGAGATGTGGCAAATGGTGAACAGCCCATACATTCTACCAAAGACAAACATTGAAGAATGGGATGAAGCCACCTTGATGAAAGCAACCTTGAATGCTAGAGCCATGCACATTCTATATGCCTCCATGACCCCCACCGAGTTCAACCGGATTTCTTCTTGTGAGACGGCCTATGAGGTATGGAGAAAGCTTTGCATCACTTATGAAGGGACAGATCAAGTGAAGGAAAGCAAGGTCTACATGCTCAAAGGGTTGCTTGAGAACTTCAAGATGGGAAAGGAGGAGAGCATAGCCAACATGTACTCAAGGATCAACACCATCTTAAATGGTCTTGCTGTTCTAGGACATCCTATGTCTAGTGGAGAGATCAACTCAAAGATCCTTAGAACTCTCCCCAAGAGATGGGAATCCAAGGTGACTTCCATTGAAGAAGCAAGGTCGCTTAGGGATATTCCTATTGAAGAGCTCATTGGAAATCTACAAGCACATAAAGCCACACTTGACAAGAGGGAGGAAGTAGAAAGACAAGAGAAGAAAGAGCTAAAGAGAATGAAGAAGGCTGAAATGAAGGCTCAAATTGAAGCTATCATGGAACAAGTCTCTCCATCCTCTCAAGCTAAAGAAGATGCCATGTACTCCAAAGGTAGACTCTACAAAGGCAAGTCCTCCTCCATCCGGTGCTTCACATGTGGAAAGAAGGGTCACTACAAGGAAGATTTCCCACAAGGCAAAAAGACCCATCTTCACAAGAAGAAATGGCAATCAAGCTCAAGTGGCTCCTCCAACTCAAGCTCAAGTGAAGATTCAAGTGAAGGATCAAGATCAAGCTCAAGTGATGAAGGAGAATGTCATTTTGCTCTTGTAGCATCAACAAGTGAAGACTCAAATGAGGTAAATCTAGACTCTTTAGATAAAGAATCCTTGATTGATCTCATTCATGATATTTGTGCATCTCTTAAGTCTTCTAAAAAGAAAAAGAAAAAGCTTGCTAAAATTGTTGATAATTTGCATATAGAACTAGATGATCTTGAATATGCAAATTCTTGCTTGCTTATTGATAAAAATGATTGTCTTAGCCAAGTAGACTCTCTTAAACTTGAAAATGCTAGTTTACTTGATAAGATTAAATTTCTAGAAGCTCAACCTCTCATGCCTAATTCTAATGAAGAACATACTTTAATTGTTGATTCTCTCATGCATGACATTGATGTTCTTAAATCTGAAAACAAAAACAAAGATTTTGTTTTGCATGAATTAGAACTAGAAAATGCCTCCTTGCTTGCTAAAATCAATGGGCATGAATCTTGTTCTAGTTATACTAATAAAGAGAATGATGTTGCTGCTCTTCATATTGATAGAGATTCTTATTTAACTAAAGCTCTTTGCTTTGAAAATGATCTTTTGCATGCTAGAGATAATATCAATCATTTGTCTTCTACTATTACCTCTCTTATGCATGATAATGATAGTTTGAGATCTTCTTTGCAAAGATTCTTAGTTGGTAAGAAGAGTCTTAATGACATCCTACTCAATTCTACTAAACAAATTGGTAGACATGGTTTAGGATATGATAGTAGTCAAGGGAACAACAAAGATAAAGGACCTCCAATATTCCATGGAGAATCCTCTAGTTCCAAGACTATGGGCACATGCAACTATTGCAATGAATTTGGTCATTATTCTACTTGTTGTCCTTTTAGGAAAGCACCCAAGAGCAATAGGACTTGGGTTGCTAAGCTAACCCCTCCGGACCCAAAAGCATGATTGGGGACCATTTCATCTTTCTTCTTGTAGGTACTTGCAAATGGATTGACTTGAGCTATTGAATTGAAAATTGACTTCTCAATCCACATGAAAGAAGAAAGGTGAGATGTGTAGAGGGTGACAACAAGTGAAAAAGCATTGGTAAGCACAAAGGTAAAGGTTCTATTGCTTATAACCATTTCTAACTTGTTTTTGTCAAGTTAGTGTGCACTATACTTATGGTTTTTGAGTCAAAAGTGACATTTTGTGTTTCTCTTCACACTCTTGCTCAAAAACTATTTCTAATGCTTCTATAGTGCACTACTAACTTGCTTAGACATGTTTGGATATGGTTTGTATATCTAGCATGCCTCTAGATATGTTTTATGAAAAATATGTGCTTTTTCTACAGTAGTTTTGTCGGCCGAGTTTTGTCCTGTCTAAAACTCGACCGATAGGCACCAATGGGTGTTGCCAACAGCTGCGATCGGCCGAGTTGCCAATACACAGAACTCGACCGATTACACTGTGCACAGAATATACATTTGGCTTATTGAGTGAGAATTTCCCTCTCAACTAGATTTTCTCAACCAATAGCCTTATTCTTTGGCACTCTCATTTGGTACCTTTATATATGCATATTGCCATGTTCTAAATTGCCTATCTTGCTTACAACTCTATCTCTCTAATTGCTCTAAATTGGTATATCTATATCGTGCAATTACTTGCTTTGAGTTGTTTTGCAGGTTTTGATGATGAACTCTTTGGATCTCTTGGTTGTGTCTTAAATTGCTTCCGTTGTACTCTAACTTGCTACATCTATCTAGGTGTATATCTTGTCTTGATACAACCTTGAGGTTCTTAGGGGTAATCATCTTATGGTAAGGATGCATATCTAGTGAGTTATATCCTTTTATGCGTCTAAAATTGCAAATCTCTTGGTTTGGATATATCTCTATATCTACTCATAGCTTGCTTTATCTTGTGTATCTCTTGCTATGATCTAGATCCTACTAGTAGTCCTAACTTGTGATATCATCTACTAGTAGTTCACATACATGTAGTTCTAACCTTGTTTATAATTGGAATATTTGCTCATCTATATGCTATGCTTGTATCTTGTCTCATATATGCTCAAGCCTGTTCCTTGAATTGCATATCTACTATCTTGAGTTTCTTGCATAACATTGTGATGCAGGGTTCATAGATCTACATGATATGTAGAAATTGGAGTATTTTTTGGATTTTTATGTAGGTTTTGCTCCAATTTCAGTTTTTGCTGCAAGTATAGTGCTTTTTATGCAGAAACACCCTTCTGAGCAAGACTCATTGCTATGCCATGAGCTCCGATGGTTTTTGGTCAAATTCCATCATCTTGAGGGTCAAAGTTGTGATTTATTGTTTTTCTGCAGCACTGTATCTTGCATTTTTGGGATGTTCAAGTATATGTTTTAACTTGCTTTTCTTTCTATGCTTGGACAAGACCCTATATGTGCTCTTCTACTCTCCTTATATAACTTTTGTTATCTTCTTTCTCTTAACAAGTGGTGTTTCTTAGTTTCTTCACACCCCCACCTTTTTGAAATGACAAAGGGGGAGAAAGATATGTCTTCTTTTGACAACAGGGAGAAGGCATGTCTTACATGAAGCAAAGAAGCGTGTCCATGTAAAGGGGAGAAGGTAAATGGGAGAAGACATATATGTGTAGAACATATATGAGTAGAAGACATAGTTTCTATAAATGTTATGAAAGCTAACCATGCAGGAGAAATAGCATCAATTGAGGGGGAGTATGAAAACTCCACTAGCATCAATTGAGGGGGAGCATATGAACTCAATTCTACTGAAACCCCTAGGTTCCTCCGAAGGTATGATTTTACTTACAAGCTTTCAATACATTTATGGAATGGTTTGTCATCTTCAAAAAGGGGGAGAATGTTGACTCAAGGTCAATTAGGTCAATGTTGACTCATGTCTAAATTGACTAAACCCTTGTTTTGATGATGACTAACCATTCCACATATTGGTGTCTAATGCTTCTACATTGAGTAATTTCAGATTAGGTTTAGACACACTCCAAATGCCCTAACTTGCGCATATCAAATTGGAGAAAAGACAAGTCAAAATAGCTACAAGTGTGCAATTTGGGATCTCTATGTAAATGACCTTAGAATTGCTTTGTAATCACTTGTAATGATTGTATGACTTGTAATTAAGCTTAGAAAAATTATTGGGACACAAAAATCCATCATTTGTACAGTTTTACAAAAATTCCAAAATACCCATAACAGGGATTTTGTCGGCCGAATTACAAACTCGGCCGATCCAGTTATTCTGGAATTTTTGATGCAATCGGCCGAGTTTCCAACTCAGCCGATTCCTGTTCGGTCGAGTTTCTATGCTGGGAAACTCGGCCGATCCACTGATCGGTCCAAGATGAAAGTCGACCGATCGGCCGAGTTTCTCCAAGGGAACTCGGCCGACAGTCTATCTTTCAGACTTGTCGTTTAGTGGTTCGGCCGAGTTGCCTTTATTGAAACTCGGCCGATCGGACTGTACTGAAATGCAGAAAAAGCAATTCTAGCCGTTGTGGAGTTGCAACAAGTGAAAATAGATCCGTTGCAAGCCACAAAACGGCTAGTTTTCGTTCTTAAGTGTTCCCAAAGGCTAAGAGGCATCCCCAGCTATAAATAGGACCCCTTGGGCTTCATTCCAAGGTTGAGCATTCATTGCAAACTCTTTGTGAGGTTCCTATTCTATAGTTGAGTGCTTCCTACAGCCTCCTCTCTCTCTCTAAGCTTAATCACTTGCTACATCCATTAGAGTGAGTAGGAGATTTGTAAGAGAGCTAGTATCATTTGTATATCTTGTGAGGCTCTCACTTCCACCACCTCCCCATCTCTCATTTCCTATATTGAAGATGAAGGTTCTCTCTCTTGTCCAAGAGAGGTGAAGAAGAACAAGGGAAGGAGTCCCTTGGTGAAGATCAAGGCCGAAGACTTGGAGCTAGAGTGGGTAAGCCCTTGGAGAAGGCAGAAGACTCAAGCTCAAGTGGGTAAGTCCTTGGTGGAAAGCTTCTCCGAGTGAAGGTGAAGTCAAAGGCGGAAGATCCAAGAAGAGTGGGTAATTCCTACAAGGCCGAAGACTTGTGCAAGAGTGGGTAAGTCCTTGGAGAAGGCCGAAGACTCTTGCAAAGTGGGTAAGTCCTTGGTAAGGTTGAAGACTCTTTGTATTGGATAGGTAAGTCCTTTGTTGGGTCATGTATTGTAAGTCTTATGAATGAATATAAGAGTGCAATTGGTTGAAGTCCTAGAGGTTGACCTCTCTAGGCAAGTGGACTGACACACTTCTAGTTTGAAGTGTGGAACCACTCTAAATAGCTTGTCTAATTGGTGCATGTTCAATCTCTCTTATCCTTGCTATGCATGATTTAGTTTCACTCAAATTACCTATTTAGCAACCTTATCTTGTCATATATTTTGAAGGTTTGATGAATTTTGTTTAAGTGCTTTCAGCTCTATTCACCCCCCCTCTAGAGCACCTAAGTCACCCACCTAGGATCCAACAAGTGGTATCAGAGCAGGTCTTCTCCAAGCATACTTCAACAAGTAGGAGAAGATGGGTGACTACCTAGGAGGGAGACTCTCGACTAGACTTCCAATCTTTGATGGGAGCAACTTCCTCTATTGGAGAAGAAGACTTCAATTCTTCATCCAAGGATCAAGTCTCGAGATGTGGCAAATGGTGAACATCCCATACATTCTACCAAAGACAAACATTGAAGAATGGGATGAAGCCACCTTGATGAAAGCAACCTTGAATGCTAGAGCCATGCACATTCTATATGCCTCCATGACCCCCACCGAGTTCAACCGGATTTCTTCTTGTGAGACGGCCTATGAGGTATGGAGAAAGCTTTGCATCACTTATGAAGGGACAGATCAAGTGAAGGAAAGCAAGGTCTACATGCTCAAAGGGTTGCTTGAGAACTTCAAGATGGGAAAGGAGGAGAGCATAGCCAACATGTACTCAAGGATCAACACCATCTTAAATGGTCTTGCTGTTCTAGGACATCCTATGTCTAGTGGAGAGATCAACTCAAAGATCCTTAGAACTCTCCCCAAGAGATGGGAATCCAAGGTGACTTCCATTGAAGAAGCAAGGTCGCTTAGGGATATTCCTATTGAAGAGCTCATTGGAAATCTACAAGCACATGAAGCCACACTTGACAAGAGGGAGGAAGTAGAAAGACAAGAGAAGAAAGAGCTAAAGAGAATGAAGAAGGCTGAAATGAAGGCTCAAATTGAAGCTATCATGGAACAAGTCTCTCCATCCTCTCAAGCTAAAGAAGATGCCATGTACTCCAAAGGTAGACTCTACAAAGGCAAGTCCTCCTCCATCCGGTGCTTCACATGTGGAAAGAAGGGTCACTACAAGGAAGATTGCCCACAAGGCAAAAAGACCCATCTTCACAAGAAGAAATGGCAATCAAGCTCAAGTGGCTCCTCCAACTCAAGCTCAAGTGAAGATTCAAGTGAAGGATCAAGATCAAGCTCAAGTGATGAAGGAGAATGTCATTTTGCTCTTGTAGCATCAACAAGTGAAGACTCAAATGAGGTAAATCTAGACTCTTTAGATAAAGAATCCTTGATTGATCTCATTCATGATATTTGTGCATCTCTTAAGTCTTCTAAAAAGAAAAAGAAAAAGCTTGCTAAAATTGTTGATAATTTGCATATAGAACTAGATGATCTTGAATATGCAAATTCTTGCTTGCTTATTGATAAAAATGATTGTCTTAGCCAAGTAGACTCTCTTAAACTTGAAAATGCTAGTTTACTTGATAAGATTAAATTTCTAGAAGCTCAACCTCTCATGCCTAATTCTAATGAAGAACATACTTTAATTGTTGATTCTCTCATGCATGACATTGATGTTCTTAAATCTGAAAACAAAAACAAAGATTTTGTTTTGCATGAATTAGAACTAGAAAATGCCTCCTTGCTTGCTAAAATCAATGGGCATGAATCTTGTTCTAGTTATACTAATAAAGAGAATGATGTTGCTGCTCTTCATATTGATAGAGATTCTTATTTAACTAAAGCTCTTTGCTTTGAAAATGATCTTTTGCATGCTAGAGATAATATCAATCATTTGTCTTCTACTATTACCTCTCTTATGCATGATAATGATAGTTTGAGATCTTCTTTGCAAAGATTCTTAGTTGGTAAGAAGAGTCTTAATGACATCCTACTCAATTCTACTAAACAAATTGGTAGACATGGTTTAGGATATGATAGTAGTCAAGGGAACAACAAAGATAAAGGACCTCCAATATTCCATGGAGAATCCTCTAGTTCCAAGACTATGGGCACATGCAACTATTGCAATGAATTTGGTCATTATTCTACTTGTTGTCCTTTTAGGAAAGCACCCAAGAGCAATAGGACTTGGGTTGCTAAGCTAACCCCTCCGGACCCAAAAGCATGATTGGGGACCATTTCATCTTTCTTCTTGTAGGTACTTGCAAATGGATTGACTTGAGCTATTGAATTGAAAATTGACTTCTCAATCCACATGAAAGAAGAAAGGTGAGATGTGTAGAGGGTGACAACAAGTGAAAAAGCATTGGTAAGCACAAAGGTAAAGGTTCTATTGCTTATAACCATTTCTAACTTGTTTTTGTCAAGTTAGTGTGCACTATACTTATGGTTTTTGAGTCAAAAGTGACATTTTGTGTTTCTCTTCACACTCTTGCTCAAAAACTATTTCTAATGCTTCTATAGTGCACTACTAACTTGCTTAGACATGTTTGGATATGGTTTGTATATCTAGCATGCCTCTAGATATGTTTTATGAAAAATATGTGCTTTTTCTACAGTAGTTTTGTCAGCCGAGTTTTGTCCTGTCTAAAACTCGACCGATAGGCACCAATGGGTGTTGCCAACAGCTGCGATCGGCCGAGTTGCCAATACACAGAACTCGACCGATTACACTGTGCACAGAATATACATTTGGCTTATTGAGTGAGAATTTCCCTCTCAACTAGATTTTCTCAACCAATAGCCTTATTCTTTGGCACTCTCATTTGGTACCTTTATATATGCATATTGCCATGTTCTAAATTGCCTATCTTGCTTACAACTCTATCTCTCTAATTGCTCTAAATTGGTATATCTATATCGTGCAATTACTTGCTTTGAGTTGTTTTGCAGGTTTTGATGATGAACTCTTTGGATCTCTTGGTTGTGTCTTAAATTGCTTCCGTTGTACTCTAACTTGCTACATCTATCTAGGTGTATATCTTGTCTTGATACAACCTTGAGGTTCTTAGGGGTAATCATCTTATGGTAAGGATGCATATCTAGTGAGTTATATCCTTTTATGCGTCTAAAATTGCAAATCTCTTGGTTTGGATATATCTCTATATCTACTCATAGCTTGCTTTATCTTGTGTATCTCTTGCTATGATCTAGATCCTACTAGTAGTCCTAACTTGTGATATCATCTACTAGTAGTTCACATACATGTAGTTCTAACCTTGTTTATAATTGGAATATTTGCTCATCTATATGCTATGCTTGTATCTTGTCTCATATATGCTCAAGCCTGTTCCTTGAATTGCATATCTACTATCTTGAGTTTCTTGCATAACATTGTGATGCAGGGTTCATAGATCTACATGATATGTAGAAATTGGAGTATTTTTTGGATTTTTATGCAGGTTTTGCTCCAATTTCAGTTTTTGCTGCAAGTATAGTGCTTTTTATGCAGAAACACCCTTCTGAGCAAGACTCATTGCTATGCCATGAGCTCCGATGGTTTTTGGTCAAATTCCATCATCTTGAGGGTCAAAGTTGTGATTTATTGTTTTTCTGCAGCACTGTATCTTGCATTTTTGGGATGTTCAAGTATATGTTTTAACTTGCTTTTCTTTCTATGCTTGGACAAGACCCTATATGTGCTCTTCTACTCTCCTTATATAACTTTTGTTATCTTCTTTCTCTTAACAAGTGGTGTTTCTTAGTTTCTTCACACCCCCACCTTTTTGAAATGACAAAGGGGGAGAAAGATATGTCTTCTTTTGACAACAGGGAGAAGGCATGTCTTACATGAAGCAAAGAAGCGTGTCCATGTAAAGGGGAGAAGGTAAATGGGAGAAGACATATATGTGTAGAACATATATGAGTAGAAGACATAGTTTCTATAAATGTTATGAAAGCTAACCATGCAGGAGAAATAGCATCAATTGAGGGGGAGTATGAAAACTCCACTAGCATCAATTGAGGGGGAGCATATGAACTCAATTCTACTGAAACCCCTAGGTTCCTCCGAAGGTATGATTTTACTTACAAGCTTTCAATACATTTATGGAATGGTTTGTCATCTTCAAAAAGGGGGAGAATGTTGACTCAAGGTCAATTAGGTCAATGTTGACTCATGTCTAAATTGACTAAACCCTTGTTTTGATGATGACTAACCATTCCACATATTGGTGTCTAATGCTTCTACATTGAGTAATTTCAGATTAGGTTTAGACACACTCCAAATGCCCTAACTTGCGCATATCAAATTGGAGAAAAGACAAGTCAAAATAGCTACAAGTGTGCAATTTGGGATCTCTATGTAAATGACCTTAGAATTGCTTTGTAATCACTTGTAATGATTGTATGACTTGTAATTAAGCTTAGAAAAATTATTGGGACACAAAAATCCATCATTTGTACAGTTTTACAAAAATTCCAAAATACCCATAACAGGGATTTTGTCGGCCGAATTACAAACTCGGCCGATCCAGTTATTCTGGAATTTTTGATGCAATCGGCCGAGTTTCCAACTCAGCCGATTCCTGTTCGGTCGAGTTTCTATGCTGGGAAACTCGGCCGATCCACTGATCGGTCCAAGATGAAAGTCGACCGATCGGCCGAGTTTCTCCAAGGGAACTCGGCCGACAGTCTATCTTTCAGACTTGTCGTTTAGTGGTTCGGCCGAGTTGCCTTTATTGAAACTCGGCTGATCGGACTGTACTGAAATGCAGAAAAAGCAATTCTAGCCGTTGTGGAGTTGCAACAAGTGAAAATAGATCCGTTGCAAGCCACAAAACGGCTAGTTTTCGTTCTTAAGTGTTCCCAAAGGCTAAGAGGCATCCCCAGCTATAAATAGGACCCCTTGGGCTTCATTCCAAGGTTGAGCATTCATTGCAAACTCTTTGTGAGGTTCCTATTCTATAGTTGAGTGCTTCCTACAGCCTCCTCTCTCTCTCTAAGCTTAATCACTTGCTACATCCATTAGAGTGAGTAGGAGATTTGTAAGAGAGCTAGTATCATTTGTATATCTTGTGAGGCTCTCACTTCCACCACCTCCCCATCTCTCATTTCCTATATTGAAGATGAAGGTTCTCTCTCTTGTCCAAGAGAGGTGAAGAAGAACAAGGGAAGGAGTCCCTTGGTGAAGATCAAGGCCGAAGACTTGGAGCTAGAGTGGGTAAGCCCTTGGAGAAGGCAGAAGACTCAAGCTCAAGTGGGTAAGTCCTTGGTGGAAAGCTTCTCCGAGTGAAGGTGAAGTCAAAGGCGGAAGATCCAAGAAGAGTGGGTAATTCCTACAAGGCCGAAGACTTGTGCAAGAGTGGGTAAGTCCTTGGAGAAGGCCGAAGACTCTTGCAAAGTGGGTAAGTCCTTGGTAAGGTTGAAGACTCTTTGTATTGGATAGGTAAGTCCTTTGTTGGGTCATGTATTGTAAGTCTTATGAATGAATATAAGAGTGCAATTGGTTGAAGTCCTAGAGGTTGACCTCTCTAGGCAAGTGGACTGACACACTTCTAGTTTGAAGTGTGGAACCACTCTAAATAGCTTGTCTAATTGGTGCATGTTCAATCTCTCTTATCCTTGCTATGCATGATTTAGTTTCACTCAAATTACCTATTTAGCAACCTTATCTTGTCATATATTTTGAAGGTTTGATGAATTTTGTTTAAGTGCTTTCAGCTCTATTCACCCCCCCTCTAGAGCACCTAAGTCACCCACCTAGGATCCAACAAGTGGTATCAGAGCAGGTCTTCTCCAAGCATACTTCAACAAGTAGGAGAAGATGGGTGACTACCTAGGAGGGAGACTCTCGACTAGACTTCCAATCTTTGATGGGAGCAACTTCCTCTATTGGAGAAGAAGACTTCAATTCTTCATCCAAGGATCAAGTCTCGAGATGTGGCAAATGGTGAACAGCCCATACATTCTACCAAAGACAAACATTGAAGAATGGGATGAAGCCACCTTGATGAAAGCAACCTTGAATGCTAGAGCCATGCACATTCTATATGCCTCCATGACCCCCACCGAGTTCAACCGGATTTCTTCTTGTGAGACGGCCTATGAGGTATGGAGAAAGCTTTGCATCACTTATGAAGGGACAGATCAAGTGAAGGAAAGCAAGGTCTACATGCTCAAAGGGTTGCTTGAGAACTTCAAGATGGGAAAGGAGGAGAGCATAGCCAACATGTACTCAAGGATCAACACCATCTTAAATGGTCTTGCTGTTCTAGGACATCCTATGTCTAGTGGAGAGATCAACTCAAAGATCCTTAGAACTCTCCCCAAGAGATGGGAATCCAAGGTGACTTCCATTGAAGAAGCAAGGTCGCTTAGGGATATTCCTATTGAAGAGCTCATTGGAAATCTACAAGCACATGAAGCCACACTTGACAAGAGGGAGGAAGTAGAAAGACAAGAGAAGAAAGAGCTAAAGAGAATGAAGAAGGCTGAAATGAAGGCTCAAATTGAAGCTATCATGGAACAAGTCTCTCCATCCTCTCAAGCTAAAGAAGATGCCATGTACTCCAAAGGTAGACTCTACAAAGGCAAGTCCTCCTCCATCCGGTGCTTCACATGTGGAAAGAAGGGTCACTACAAGGAAGATTGCCCACAAGGCAAAAAGACCCATCTTCACAAGAAGAAATGGCAATCAAGCTCAAGTGGCTCCTCCAACTCAAGCTCAAGTGAAGATTCAAGTGAAGGATCAAGATCAAGCTCAAGTGATGAAGGAGAATGTCATTTTGCTCTTGTAGCATCAACAAGTGAAGACTCAAATGAGGTAAATCTAGACTCTTTAGATAAAGAATCCTTGATTGATCTCATTCATGATATTTGTGCATCTCTTAAGTCTTCTAAAAAGAAAAAGAAAAAGCTTGCTAAAATTGTTGATAATTTGCATATAGAACTAGATGATCTTGAATATGCAAATTCTTGCTTGCTTATTGATAAAAATGATTGTCTTAGCCAAGTAGACTCTCTTAAACTTGAAAATGCTAGTTTACTTGATAAGATTAAATTTCTAGAAGCTCAACCTCTCATGCCTAATTCTAATGAAGAACATACGTTAATTGTTGATTCTCTCATGCATGACATTGATGTTCTTAAATCTGAAAACAAAAACAAAGATTTTGTTTTGCATGAATTAGAACTAGAAAATGCCTCCTTGCTTGCTAAAATCAATGGGCATGAATCTTGTTCTAGTTATACTAATAAAGAGATGTTGACCTAGGTGTCGCATATTGCCCATATTTTGATAATGACTTAACCATTCCACTCATATGTATCTAACATTTCTAATTGAGATCATTGCAGACATTAGATACAAGAAAAGAATCAAAATTCACTCAAAGCTACTCTCCCGGCACATGCAAAACATGTGACTTTCACCCTCTTTGTAATATAGCCCTTAGAGGCTTAGAGCAATTTTTGTAATCACTTAAATTCATGTTTTGCATTGTATCTAAGATGGATAAAATGATTGGAACTCAAAAATCCATCATTTATACAGTTTTTGGAAATTCCAAAATACCCCTTAACAGGGATTTTGTCGGCCGAATTACAAACTCGGCCGATCCATGTATTGAGGAATTTTCTGGGCTGTCGGCCGAGTTTCAATGCCAGGAAACTCGACCGATCCACTGGTCAGTCAAAACCAAAGGATGACTGATCGGTCGAGTTTCCCCCTGGAAACTCGGCCGACAGATTCCCTGTTGGTTTTGTCACCTAGTGTGTCGGCCGAGTTGCCTTTATTGAAACTCGGCCGATCGAACTGTACTGGAATGCAGAAAAAGCAATTCCAACTGTTGGAGGAGTTGGTGGGACTCAAAATAGATCCGTTGCAAGTTGTAAAACGGCTAGTTTGTGCCACTTAACTCACCCAACCTCAAAGGGACACCCTCAACTATAAATAGGACCTCTTGGACTTCATTCCAAGGTTGCTCATTCACATATGCTTGGTCCTAGCCTTAGTTGAGTGGTTTCTAATCCTTTGAGCCCCTTTCTCTCTCTACCTTCAAAGCAAATTCGTGAGTATGAGTGAGTTAGGATCCCATGTATGAGAGCTATCATTTGTAATCTTGTAAAGCTCTCCTTTCCACTTCTCCCATCTCCATTCTCTATGAAGATTGATTGAAGTTTCTTCTCCGAGTGAAAGAGAAGAAGGTTGCTGTTCTTCCCCAAGTGAAGGAGAAGAAGGCTAGCTGCTCCAGGCCTCCGAGTGAAGGAGGAAGGTGCTAAAGCTCTCCAAGTGAAGGAGAGGTGCAAGGCAAAGCTCAAGCAAGATGGGTAATTCCTGCAAGGCCGAAGACTAGAGCAAGAGTAGGTAAGTCCTTTGAAGAAGGCTGAAGACTACTTGCTTGGTGGGTAAGTCCTTGGTGAGGTTGAAGATCTTGGCTTGATATATAAGTCCTTGGATGGTTGGTAGTTGTAGCTTGTAATCTTATTGTGTGATATATATAAGAGAACCAAGTTACAAATCCTAGAGCCTAACCAACTCTAGGTAGTGGACTGACATTGCTCCTAAGTTTAGGACATGGAACCACTCTAAACCACCTGTCCAAGTGCATGCTTTCCTTGTCTCTTATCCTTGCTTTGTATGCTAGTTTAGGACATCAAATTGCTGTTTTGAATTAAGTTCTGCACTTAATATAATTTGGTGGTCTAATCACTTTTGTGAAGTTTGTGAAGCTCTATTCAACCCCCCCTTCTAGAGCCCATTGATCCAACAAGTGGTATCAGAGCGGGTCTTCTCCAAACTACTTCAACAAGTAGGAGAAGATGGGCGATTCGGCTCTCGGTTCACTCAACCTTGAGGGAAGCTACTCCACAAGACCCCCGGTCTTCGACGGCACCAACTTCCTATATTGGAAGAGAAGGATGCAGTTCTACATCCAAGGAGTTAGCTACGAGATGTGGAAGATAGTCCACCTCAAGTACGACGAGCCGAAGGGGAACATCACAACATGGACGGACGAAGAGATGAAGCGTGCTCAACTAAATGCTAAAGCCATTAGCATCATCTACGCTGCCCTCTCTCCATCGGAATTCAACCGCATCTCTTCATGGGACACCGCTCATGAGATTTGGCACAAGTTATGTGTCACCTATGAAGGGACGGAGCAGGTCAAGGAGGCCAAGATCTACATGCTCGGAGGCCTACTTGAAAATTTCAAGATGGGGAAGAATGAAAGGGTTGCGGACATGTACACAAGGCTCAACGTCATCCTCAACAGCCTTGCAGCCCTTGGGAGTGTCATGGATCGAGGCACCATCAACGCCAAGATCTTGAGGTCTCTTCCAAAGAGATGGGAGCCGAAGGTGACTTCAATTGAAGAAGTCTACAAGCTTAGCGAGTTGTCAACCGAGGAGCTGGTTGGTAACCTACAAGCTCACGAACCAAGGCTCGACAAGCAAGAGGAAGAGGAGAAAAGGGAAGAGAAGGAGACAAGAAAGATGAAGGACACGGCCTTCAAAGCTCATGTCGAAGAAATGATGAGGCAACAACAGCTTGCCATGAAGTCTCCTTGCCCCTCCTCAAGCGAAGACGAAGGTGCTAATGACCATGAAGCCAATTACTCCAAAGGAAGACACTTCAAGGGAAAGCAATCCTCCTCCACTCCTAGGTGCTATGAGTGTGGCCAAAAGGGCCACTACAAGAATGATTGCCCAAAAGTCAAGAAGGGCTATCATAAGGGCAGTCACAAGAAGGATGACAAATACAAGAGAGAATCCAAGTACAAGAAGAAGGACAAGAAGGAAAGACGATTCAAAGATGCAGCTCATGCGGCATGGGAGGAGTCTTCTACTTCAAGTTCATCTTGTTCCGAGGATGGAGAATGTCATCTTGCACTTATGGCATCTACTAGTGAAGAGGTAATGGAGGTAAGTGAGGTAAGCAATGTAAGTGATGAAGCTTTACTTGAACTATCTAAAGAATCTATCATTGAAATGCTTAGTGAATGTCAATCATCTCTTGCTAAATGTAAAGCTAAAAGAAAGAGATTAGGAAAGATAATAGATGATCTATATGCCAAGATTGACATTCTTGATGAAAATGAAAAGTTACACCTTGATAGTATAGATTCTTTGCAAGAGCAACTTCAAGACCTTGAACTTCAATACAATGGAGTAGAGGTTGAGAATGGTGCTTATCTTAAAACTATTGAAAGTCTTAAGATTGAGAACCAAAATTGCCTAGATGAGTTAGATGTTCTAAAAACTGAAAATGTTGAACTAAAACTCATTGATGATGCTAGGAGAGAGGAAGTTCATTGTTATCAAAAAGAAATTGCTATGCTTAAATCTGAAAATGCTAGATTGCTTGCTCAAACAAATGATCTATCCTCTAGACCTATCTTGCCTAGGAATGAAGTTGCTAACTTAACTATTGAAAAAGATTCTCTTCTTACTAAAGCCCTCTGTCTTGAGGCCGACCTGTTGCATGCTAGAGAAGATCTTGATAGTTTATCTACTACTATTAAAAATCTTAGTGATGATAATGCTAAATTAAGATCTACCTTGCAAAGGTTTCTTTCCGGTAAAAAGTCTCTAAATGATGTTCTAGAGCACTCTACCAAACAAATTGGTACTAGTGGTCTAGGATACGATGAGAGTATCCCAAAAGGTAAGAAGAAGAAGAAAGGTAAGAAAAAGAGTGTGGAAACTCCAATTCTCAATGGAGAGTCTTCCGGCTCTAAAAATCCCATGGTATGTATGCATTGCAAATGTGATGATCATTATTCTACCTATTGTCCTTACAAGCCTAAGGGGACCAACCCAAATATGAAATGGGTCCCCAAGCTAACCCCGGACCCCAAAGTTTGAGTTGGGTTCCGACATCCTCTTTTCTTGCAGGTCACAAAGAAATGGATTGTTGATAGTGGCTGCTCTAAGCACATGACTGGAGAAATCAGCCATTTCAACAAATTTGTGAAGAAGAAAGGAGGATCGGTAACCTTTGGGGACAACAAAAAGGGTAAGGTTATAGGTGAGGGAGATGTAGGTAATGATTTGTGCATTAAAAATGTTTTGCTTGTTGATGGCCTACATCACAACTTGATTAGTGTGAGCCAATTATGTGATAATGGTTATCTTGTGCTCTTTACTTCCTTAGAATGCTTGCTTCTAGATTCCCTGTCCTATAATGTCATATATAAGGGAACTAGAAATGGTAATCTATATGTGATTGTTCTTGATGCTTTAAAGCCCATACTAAATAGATGCTTAGTCGTGGATAAAAACGATCTTTCGCTTTGGCATCGACGCTTGGGTCATGTGAACTTGCATCAAATGAAGAAACTAGACAAAAAGGACTTGGTTCGAGGACTTCCCAAATTGGATTTTGAAAAGGATGAGGAATGTCAACCTTGTACCCAAGGGAAACAAACCAAATCCTCTTTCAAGTCCAAAGGGGTCATGAGTACCAAGAGAGTTCTAGAGCTTCTTCATATTGATCTCTTCGGACCTATGAGAACACAAACGCTTCGCGGCTCCAAGTATTGTCTTGTTATCGTCGATGATTTTTCTAGATATACTTGGACTTTCTTTCTTGTTTCCAAAAGCGACACCCTTGACGTTTTCTCGAGCTTTTGCAAACGAGTCGAAAACGAAGCTTCTTGTCATGTTGTTTCCATCCGTAGTGATCATGGGGGAGAGTTTGAAAATGATCTTTTTGAACGTTTTTGTGAAAAATCGGGTTATTCGCACAATTTCTCTTCTCCTCGCACACCCCAACAAAATGGAGTTGTTGAGAGGAAGAATAGATCGCTACAGGAAATGGCTAGGACCATGCTTCTTGAGTATGATACTCCTAAGAAGTTTTGGGCTGAAGCCGTTAGCACCGCATGTTTTGTGCAAAACCGAGTTTTCACTCATCCGACGTTTAAGAAAACCCCCTATGAACTATGGCGTGGTAGGAAGCCGTCGATTGATTTCTTTCATGTGTTTGGATGTCCATGTTTTGTTTTGAACACCAAGGACTCTCTCGACAAGTTTGATCCGAAATCCTACAAGGCTTTCTTCCTAGGCTATAGCACTACTAGCAGGGCTTTTAGAGTGTTTAACATTGAACTATCTAAAATAGAAGAATCTATAAATGTTAAATTTATTGAAACTAACCCTGTTGTTGGCAAGCCTATTGGTGATAATGATGTTGCAGATGAAATCATTCCTATCCTCAAAGATCTCAACATCAAAGATAAAGGTAAGCAGGTTCAAGAAGAAGATCAAGAAGAAAAAGAGAAAGAAGAAGAAAGGAAGGATCCCACTCCCCGCTTCGCCAAAGATCACCCCAAGGAGTTGATCATAGGCAATCCATTTGAAAGAGTAAGGACACGGGCTGCACACAACAAAGAACAAGCAGACAGCGCCTTCATCTCTCAAATGGAGCCGAAGAACATCAAGGAGGCCCTTGGTGATGATGAGTGGATCCTTGCCATGCAAGAAGAGCTTGAGCAGTTCGAGAAGAGCCGAGTGTGGACCTTAGTGCCAAGACCAAACAATAGAAAGATCATTGGCACCAAATGGGTCTACCGCAACAAGCTTGATGAGCAAGGAAAAGTGGTAAGAAACAAAGCAAGGTTAGTAGCTCAAGGTTATAATCAACAAGAAGGTATTGATTTTGATGAAACCTATGCGCCTGTTGCTAGATTAGAATCTATTCGCATGCTACTTGCCTTTGCTAGTTATAAAAATTTCTTGCTTTATCAAATGGATGTTAAAAGTGCGTTTTTGAATGGTACAATTGAGGAGGAAGTATACGTTGCTCAACCTCCAGGCTTTGAAAATGATAAGTTACCCAATCATGTTTATCTCTTGCAAAAAGCTCTCTATGGTCTCAAACAAGCACCTCGAGCTTGGTATGAGAAACTAAAGAACTTTTTGTTAGATAATGGGTATATCATGGGCAAAGTTGATTGTACCTTGTTTCTAAAACACACTTCTACCCATTTTCTCATCATTCAAATATATGTTGATGATATTATATTTGGCGGAACTGACCTTGATCTTTGCAAAGAGTTTGGTTCTCTTATGCAGAGTGAATTTGAGATGAGTATGATGGGTGAGCTGACCTTCTTCCTAGGCTTCCAAATCAAGCAGACCAAGAATGGTAACTTCATCAACCAAGGCAAATACACGCTTGAGCTTCTAAAACGCTTTGGGATGGAGAACATGAAGCAAATGGACACGCCCATGTCAAACACTGCCAAACTTGACAGGGATGAGGAAGGTGAGAAGGTAGATGAGAAGCTCTATAGAGGTATGATTGGAAGTTTACTTTATTTAACTGCCTCTAGACCTGATATAATGTTTAGTGTTGGCTTGTGTGCCCGCTTTCAATCAAGCCCTAGGAAATCACATCTTATTGCCGTCAAGAGGATTTTGAGGTATCTAGCCAAAACTCCAAATTTTGGACTATGGTACCCTAAGTCAAGGGACTTTACTCTTGTGGCATATAGTGATGCTGACTACGCAGGTTGCTTAATTGATAGAAAGTGCACAAGTGGCACTTGCTTCCTCTTGGGACCATGCTTGGTGTCTTGGTTCTCCAAGAAACAGAGCACAGTGGCATTATCAACTACCGAAGCTGAATACATTGCAGCCGGAAGTTGTTGTGCCCAGGTCCTATGGATGAAGCAAATGCTCCAAGACTTTAACATTCATTTTGATGCTTCTCCTATTTTCTGTGATAATACTAGTGCAATTAATCTTTCATATAATCCAATATTGCATAGTAGAGCTAAACACATAGAAGTCCGCCATCATTTTCTCCGTGATCACATTGTCAAAAAGGATATTTATATCACACATGTGGATACGGAAAATCAGTTGGCTGACATTTTCACTAAACCGCTTGCTAGAGATCAATTTAATTTCATTAGGTCAAAATTGCTAATAACCTCTCTTGATGATGTTGAATTGCTCTCTAATTAGCTGGTTACATGTTATGTGTGTTGCTCATGCTTATAAATGCCTTGTTTGCTTAAAATGCTTGTTTTTGATAAATATCTCTATTGGTTTTATCTCATTTTCGGGTATTTTTCGCAAAACGAGTTTTTATCGACAAATAGTACACTATGATGATGAGAATGTGCCTAAATGTGTTTAAAATACATCCTAGATCCCTCAGAAAAATTGCCCTAGGTCGTATGAGGCTAGGACTAGATTTTAGGATTTCTCACATCAGGAATTTTTTGTCGGCCGAGTTGGAAACTCGGCCGATCGGTCGGGCGCAGGGTGTCTGTACACTCTGTCGGCCGAGTTTCCCCACCCTGGAACTCGGCCGATCGACGGCAGACGGGTTTTATATATATAGGATTCGGCCGACTTGCTCCCTCTCAACTAGAGCAAAGTCGATCGAACCCTAGCCGCCCAAGCCCGACTCCTCCTCTCCTGGTCTTTTCCTCCCTCTCTCCGGCCGTTATTGCCCCCAAAACGGCCCCCTTGTGTGCCCTAGCTGCTTGTACGGTTCCGTTGCTACGTTTTTCTCCGTGTGGATCGGCGCCCTTCTCTCCGTTTCTTCTCCGATGAGGTCGCAACGTCGGAAACGCGCCGTTCCCGCTCCTGCTCCTTCGGTTCCTCTAGCTCCGAGGTATATGTCCTTTGACAACCTCTCTTTCGTGGACAATACCGCGGTTGCACGGTATAAAGAGCTTCTCCCTCGATCTCCTTTTCCTTTTCGTGCTCTTTATCAACCGCATTGTTTTCACGCCGATCTTTTTGAGGCGAGTCAAGTGTTTCGCACACACCATCTTGACGCCTTTAGCATCGAGGATCCAAAATTTCACAATCTCAAGTATAGCACCAAGGCTGTCCGCCAATTCTACGCAAACTTGCGGTGGAATTACGACACTTTGGTTCCTCCCTCGGATACCTCGATTGTCTTAACCTCTATGATCGCCGGACAACCGTTTCATATCACCGAGCGATCCTTTAATCTTTACCTAAATGGCAATGTCGGCACGGCCTCTTGGACCACCTCATATCCCGATTATTTCGATCTTTTGCGTCCCGAGGACATCTATAAGGCACTCGAGATAGACTTGTCGGATATTCACAAATTCCTCAAGCTTCCCGAGTTTCCTTATAGAAAGAAGGGCACCCTGCCTTCTTCTGCTCTGTCCTCCCCTCGCCGTGTGTTGGCGTTTGTTCTTAGTTGCAATGTTCACCCAAAGAAAAACCAAACGGACATAGCCGAGAACACTGCCATGATGATGTATCTCCTCTTGAACAATCATGGAGTCAAATGGGCACGGTATATCCTGCACCATATGACATGTTTTGATTCTGGAAAGAACACGAAGGGCACCCATCTTCCTTATCCTGCCCTAATCTGTGGACTTTTCCAGTTTGCCACTGGTAAATCTCTTTTCACCGATTATCTCTACCGACCTGATCGAAAAGGGGTTTACATCAGTGAGACCACTCTCCAGAAGAGTGTCCCTACATCTGGTGCATCATCTTCTTCTGCTCCACCACCACCACAACCTCCATCATCATCGGATGCACCTCCTCCTCCACCATCATCAGCTGCACCACCACCTCCTGAGCAATCTTTCCAACCTCCTCCACACCCGGCTTTTGCCGATTTTCATGTTTCCAATGAGGCCCTCATGGGGTATCTCATGCACCAGCAAGCCTATAACATGCAGGTCCAACAACATCTTCATGAGGACCTCTGCCACATCATGTCATCTATGTCTCTCTCCTGCCCGCAGCCCTACCCCACCTACCAGCCCTACCCCGGTGACGACTACGCTTCTTATGCGTATAGTCAGTTCTATCCACCTCCACCACCCTCTGCTTCCGCTGACCACTCTGCAGGTGGATACTCTCACCCTTCCCCGGTGTTGGCGCTTCCAGGTGGACGCTTGTCCGAGCTACTGGCCCAGTACACCTCGACTGCTCCTCCCATTGAGATAGCTTATGAGCTCCATGCTCTGGGCATGTCTTGGGCTGAGCAGAGCGCGAGATGGCCTGGACGTGCTTTTGGTCCTACAGACGAGGATATGCCAGATCAGGACGATGCCGAGTCAGATGAGGCGACTGCAACAGATGCTGATACGGATGCTGACGATGATGATGCTGCTGATGAACAGGCTACACCGGCTAATGCCCCTCCTTCTGATGGAGACGAGGACTACCAGCCCGATGAGGACATGGATGCTGCTGTTGATGACGTCGACATAGATTAGTATAGCTTAGAGTAGATGTGTCTAGTGTAGTCTCGCATGACCATGTCATTTTCTTTAGGGACTATGTTTGTATCATCTATATTAGGCACATTATCTGAGATGTACTATGGCTTTTCCGCTTGTCCTTGTAGCTTTTGGTTTTATGTTTTGGATACATTTTGTATGACTTATCTTATCATGTAATCCATATTTTGATGAATGACAGTTGGTTGTTTTCATGAATTATCTTTGTGCTTCTCTGTCTTAATATGCTATGTTTGATTGAGTGTTTTGGAGAAGACCTGGTTTGTATGCTCTTCTACCCCCCTGCCTTTTTGAGATGACAAAGGGGGAGAAATATACCTCAATCATATTGCCATCATATTGCTTTTAGTGCTTGTATGGTTCTTTTCTTGTCTTTAAAACTTATATATCTTGACTTGGCTAGAATCATACAATATATATATGCTATGGCTGTTTGTGTGTTAACTAACAATGCAGGGATGAGTAAGCATGAATTGAGGGGGAGCATTACAAGACTGATCATATTTGCATCCCCTTGCAATTCTCTAAGCAAAGGTATAATTTTCATATTCTTTTCAATATGTTGAGGAATGGTTTGTCATTGTCAAAAAGGGGGAGAATGTTGACCTAGGTGTCGCATATTGCCCATATTTTGATAATGACTTAACCATTCCACTCATATGTATCTAACATTTCTAATTGAGATCATTGCAGACATTAGATACAAGAAAAGAATCAAAATTCACTCAAAGCTACTCTCCCGGCACATGCAAAACATGTGACTTTCACCCGCTTTGTAATATAGCCCTTAGAGGCTTAGAGCAATTTTTGTAATCACTTAAATTCATGTTTTGCATTGTATCTAAGATGGATAAAATGATTGGAACTCAAAAATCCATCATTTATACAGTTTTTGGAAATTCCAAAATACCCCTTAACAGGGATTTTGTCGGCCGAATTACAAACTCGGCCGATCCATGTATTGAGGAATTTTCTGGGCTGTCGGCCGAGTTTCAATGCCAGGAAACTCGGCCGATCCACTGGTCAGTCAAAACCAAAGGATGACTGATCGGTCGAGTTTCCCCCTGGAAACTCGGCCGACAGATTCCCTGTTGGTTTTGTCACCTAGTGTGTCGGCCGAGTTGCCTTTATTGAAACTCGGCCGATCGAACTGTACTGGAATGCAGAAAAAGCAATTCCAACCGTTGGAGGAGTTGGTGGGACTCAAAATAGATCCGTTGCAAGTTGTAAAACGGCTAGTTTGTGCCACTTAACTCACCCAACCTCAAAGGGACACCCTCAACTATAAATAGGACCTCTTGGACTTCATTCCAAGGTTGCTCATTCACATATGCTTGGTCCTAGCCTTAGTTGAGTGGTTTCTAATCCTTTGAGCCCCTTTCTCTCTCTACCTTCAAAGCAAATTCGTGAGTATGAGTGAGTTAGGATCCCATGTATGAGAGCTATCATTTGTAATCTTGTAAAGCTCTCCTTTCCACTTCTCCCATCTCCATTCTCTATGAAGATTGATTGAAGTTTCTTCTCCGAGTGAAAGAGAAGAAGGTTGCTGTTCTTCCCCAAGTGAAGGAGAAGAAGGCTAGCTGCTCCAGGCCTCCGAGTGAAGGAGGAAGGTGCTAAAGCTCTCCAAGTGAAGGAGAGGTGCAAGGCAAAGCTCAAGCAAGATGGGTAATTCCTGCAAGGCCGAAGACTAGAGCAAGAGTAGGTAAGTCCTTTGAAGAAGGCTGAAGACTACTTGCTTGGTGGGTAAGTCCTTGGTGAGGTTGAAGATCTTGGCTTGATATATAAGTCCTTGAATGGTTGGTAGTTGTAGCTTGTAATCTTATTGTGTGATATATATAAGAGAACCAAGTTACAAATCCTAGAGCCTAACCAACTCTAGGTAGTGGACTGACATTGCTCCTAAGTTTAGGACATGGAACCACTCTAAACCACCTGTCCAAGTGCATGCTTTCCTTGTCTCTTATCCTTGCTTTGTATGCTAGTTTAGGACATCAAATTGCTGTTTTGAATTAAGTTCTGCACTTAATATAATTTGGTGGTCTAATCACTTTTGTGAAGTTTGTGAAGCTCTATTCAACCCCCCCTTCTAGAGCCCATTGATCCAACAAGAGAATGATGTTGCTGCTCTTCATATTGATAGAGATTCTTATTTAACTAAAGCTCTTTGCTTTGAAAATGATCTTTTGCATGCTAGAGATAATATCAATCATTTGTCTTCTACTATTACCTCTCTTATGCATGATAATGATAGTTTGAGATCTTCTTTGCAAAGATTCTTAGTTGGTAAGAAGAGTCTTAATGACATCCTACTCAATTCTACTAAACAAATTGGTAGACATGGTTTAGGATATGATAGTAGTCAAGGGAACAACAAAGATAAAGGACCTCCAATATTCCATGGAGAATCCTCTAGTTCCAAGACTATGGGCACATGCAACTATTGCAATGAATTTGGTCATTATTCTACTTGTTGTCCTTTTAGGAAAGCACCCAAGAGCAATAGGACTTGGGTTGCTAAGCTAACCCCTCCGGACCCAAAAGCATGATTGGGGACCATTTCATCTTTCTTCTTGTAGGTACTTGCAAATGGATTGACTTGAGCTATTGAATTGAAAATTGACTTCTCAATCCACATGAAAGAAGAAAGGTGAGATGTGTAGAGGGTGACAACAAGTGAAAAAGCATTGGTAAGCACAAAGGTAAAGGTTCTATTGCTTATAACCATTTCTAACTTGTTTTTGTCAAGTTAGTGTGCACTATACTTATGGTTTTTGAGTCAAAAGTGACATTTTGTGTTTCTCTTCACACTCTTGCTCAAAAACTATTTCTAATGCTTCTATAGTGCACTACTAACTTGCTTAGACATGTTTGGATATGGTTTGTATATCTAGCATGCCTCTAGATATGTTTTATGAAAAATATGTGCTTTTTCTACAGTAGTTTTGTCGGCCGAGTTTTGTCCTGTCTAAAACTCGACCGATAGGCACCAATGGGTGTTGCCAACAGCTGCGATCGGCCGAGTTGCCAATACACAGAACTCGACCGATTACACTGTGCACAGAATATACATTTGGCTTATTGAGTGAGAATTTCCCTCTCAACTAGATTTTCTCAACCAATAGCCTTATTCTTTGGCACTCTCATTTGGTACCTTTATATATGCATATTGCCATGTTCTAAATTGCCTATCTTGCTTACAACTCTATCTCTCTAATTGCTCTAAATTGGTATATCTATATCGTGCAATTACTTGCTTTGAGTTGTTTTGCAGGTTTTGATGATGAACTCTTTGGATCTCTTGGTTGTGTCTTAAATTGCTTCCGTTGTACTCTAACTTGCTACATCTATCTAGGTGTATATCTTGTCTTGATACAACCTTGAGGTTCTTAGGGGTAATCATCTTATGGTAAGGATGCATATCTAGTGAGTTATATCCTTTTATGCGTCTAAAATTGCATATCTCTTGGTTTGGATATATCTCTATATCTACTCATAGCTTGCTTTATCTTGTGTATCTCTTGCTATGATCTAGATCCTACTAGTAGTCCTAACTTGTGATATCATCTACTAGTAGTTCACATACATGTAGTTCTAACCTTGTTTATAATTGGAATATTTGCTCATCTATATGCTATGCTTGTATCTTGTCTCATATATGCTCAAGCCTGTTCCTTGAATTGCATATCTACTATCTTGAGTTTCTTGCATAACATTGTGATGCAGGGTTCATAGATCTACATGATATGTAGAAATTGGAGTATTTTTTGGATTTTTATGCAGGTTTTGCTCCAATTTCAGTTTTTGCTGCAAGTATAGTGCTTTTTATGCAGAAACACCCTTCTGAGCAAGACTCATTGCTATGCCATGAGCTCCGATGGTTTTTGGTCAAATTCCATCATCTTGAGGGTCAAAGTTGTGATTTATTGTTTTTCTGCAGCACTGTATCTTGCATTTTTGGGATGTTCAAGTATATGTTTTAACTTGCTTTTCTTTCTATGCTTGGACAAGACCCTATATGTGCTCTTCTACTCTCCTTATATAACTTTTGTTATCTTCTTTCTCTTAACAAGTGGTGTTTCTTAGTTTCTTCACACCCCCACCTTTTTGAAATGATAAAGGGGGAGAAAGATATGTCTTCTTTTGACAACAGGGAGAAGGCATGTCTTACATGAAGCAAAGAAGCATGTCCATGTAAAGGGGAGAAGGTAAATGGGAGAAGACATATATGTGTAGAACATATATGAGTAGAAGACATAGTTTCTATAAATGTTATGAAAGCTAACCATGCAGGAGAAATAGCATCAATTGAGGGGGAGTATGAAAACTCCACTAGCATCAATTGAGGGGGAGCATATGAACTCAATTCTACTGAAACCCCTAGGTTCCTCCGAAGGTATGATTTTACTTACAAGCTTTCAATACATTTATGGAATGGTTTGTCATCTTCAAAAAGGGGGAGAATGTTGACTCAAGGTCAATTAGGTCAATGTTGACTCATGTCTAAATTGACTAAACCCTTGTTTTGATGATGACTAACCATTCCACATATTGGTGTCTAATGCTTCTACATTGAGTAATTTCAGATTAGGTTTAGACACACTCCAAATGCCCTAACTTGCGCATATCAAATTGGAGAAAAGACAAGTCAAAATAGCTACAAGTGTGCAATTTGGGATCTCTATGTAAATGACCTTAGAATTGCTTTGTAATCACTTGTAATGATTGTATGACTTGTAATTAAGCTTAGAAAAATTATTGGGACACAAAAATCCATCATTTGTACAGTTTTACAAAAATTCCAAAATACCCATAACAGGGATTTTGTCGGCCGAATTACAAACTCGGCCGATCCAGTTATTCTGGAATTTTTGATGCAATCGGCCGAGTTTCCAACTCAGCCGATTCCTGTTCGGTCGAGTTTCTATGCTGGGAAACTCGGCCGATCCACTGATCGGTCCAAGATGAAAGTCGACCGATCGGCCGAGTTTCTCCAAGGGAACTCGGCCGACAGTCTATCTTTCAGACTTGTCGTTTAGTGGTTCGGCCGAGTTGCCTTTATTGAAACTCGGCCGATCGGACTGTACTGAAATGCAGAAAAAGCAATTCTAGCCGTTGTGGAGTTGCAACAAGTGAAAATAGATCCGTTGCAAGCCACAAAACGGCTAGTTTTCATTCTTAAGTGTTCCCAAAGGCTAAGAGGCATCCCCAGCTATAAATAGGACCCCTTGGGCTTCATTCCAAGGTTGAGCATTCATTGCAAACTCTTTGTGAGGTTCCTATTCTATAGTTGAGTGCTTCCTACAGCCTCCTCTCTCTCTCTAAGCTTAATCACTTGCTACATCCATTAGAGTGAGTAGGAGATTTGTAAGAGAGCTAGTATCATTTGTATATCTTGTGAGGCTCTCACTTCCACCACCTCCCCATCTCTCATTTCCTATATTGAAGATGAAGGTTCTCTCTCTTGTCCAAGAGAGGTGAAGAAGAACAAGGGAAGGAGTCCCTTGGTGAAGATCAAGGCCGAAGACTTGGAGCTAGAGTGGGTAAGCCCTTGGAGAAGGCAGAAGACTCAAGCTCAAGTGGGTAAGTCCTTGGTGGAAAGCTTCTCCGAGTGAAGGTGAAGTCAAAGGCGGAAGATCCAAGAAGAGTGGGTAATTCCTACAAGGCCGAAGACTTGTGCAAGAGTGGGTAAGTCCTTGGAGAAGGCCGAAGACTCTTGCAAAGTGGGTAAGTCCTTGGTAAGGTTGAAGACTCTTTGTATTGGATAGGTAAGTCCTTTGTTGGGTCATGTATTGTAAGTCTTATGAATGAATATAAGAGTGCAATTGGTTGAAGTCCTAGAGGTTGACCTCTCTAGGCAAGTGGACTGACACACTTCTAGTTTGAAGTGTGGAACCACTCTAAATAGCTTGTCTAATTGGTGCATGTTCAATCTCTCTTATCCTTGCTATGCATGATTTAGTTGCACTCAAATTACCTATTTAGCAACCTTATCTTGTCATATATTTTGAAGGTTTGATGAATTTTGTTTAAGTGCTTTCAGCTCTATTCACCCCCCCTCTAGAGCACCTAAGTCACCCACCTAGGATCCAACAAGTGGTATCAGAGCAGGTCTTCTCCAAGCATACTTCAACAAGTAGGAGAAGATGGGTGACTACCTAGGAGGGAGACTCTCGACTAGACTTCCAATCTTTGATGGGAGAAACTTCCTCTATTGGAGAAGAAGACTTCAATTCTTCATCCAAGGATCAAGTCTCGAGATGTGGCAAATGGTGAACAGCCCATACATTCTACCAAAGACAAACATTGAAGAATGGGATGAAGCCACCTTGATGAAAGCAACCTTGAATGCTAGAGCCATGCACATTCTATATGCCTCCATGACCCCCACCGAGTTCAACCGGATTTCTTCTTGTGAGACGGCCTATGAGGTATGGAGAAAGCTTTGCATCACTTATGAAGGGACAGATCAAGTGAAGGAAAGCAAGGTCTACATGCTCAAAGGGTTGCTTGAGAACTTCAAGATGGGAAAGGAGGAGAGCATAGCCAACATGTACTCAAGGATCAACACCATCTTAAATGGTCTTGCTGTTCTAGGACATCCTATGTCTAGTGGAGAGATCAACTCAAAGATCCTTAGAACTCTCCCCAAGAGATGGGAATCCAAGGTGACTTCCATTGAAGAAGCAAGGTCGCTTAGGGATATTCCTATTGAAGAGCTCATTGGAAATCTACAAGCACATGAAGCCACACTTGACAAGAGGGAGGAAGTAGAAAGACAAGAGAAGAAAGAGCTAAAGAGAATGAAGAAGGCTGAAATGAAGGCTCAAATTGAAGCTATCATGGAACAAGTCTCTCCATCCTCTCAAGCTAAAGAAGATGCCATGTACTCCAAAGGTAGACTCTACAAAGGCAAGTCCTCCTCCATCCGGTGCTTCACATGTGGAAAGAAGGGTCACTACAAGGAAGATTGCCCACAAGGCAAAAAGACCCATCTTCACAAGAAGAAATGGCAATCAAGCTCAAGTGGCTCCTCCAACTCAAGCTCAAGTGAAGATTCAAGTGAAGGATCAAGATCAAGCTCAAGTGATGAAGGAGAATGTCATTTTGCTCTTGTAGCATCAACAAGTGAAGACTCAAATGAGGTAAATCTAGACTCTTTAGATAAAGAATCCTTGATTGATCTCATTCATGATATTTGTGCATCTCTTAAGTCTTCTAAAAAGAAAAAGAAAAAGCTTGCTAAAATTGTTGATAATTTGCATATAGAACTAGATGATCTTGAATATGCAAATTCTTGCTTGCTTATTGATAAAAATGATTGTCTTAGCCAAGTAGACTCTCTTAAACTTGAAAATGCTAGTTTACTTGATAAGATTAAATTTCTAGAAGCTCAACCTCTCATGCCTAATTCTAATGAAGAACATACTTTAATTGTTGATTCTCTCATGCATGACATTGATGTTCTTAAATCTGAAAACAAAAACAAAGATTTTGTTTTGCATGAATTAGAACTAGAAAATGCCTCCTTGCTTGCTAAAATCAATGGGCATGAATCTTGTTCTAGTTATACTAATAAAGAGAATGATGTTGCTGCTCTTCATATTGATAGAGATTCTTATTTAACTAAAGCTCTTTGCTTTGAAAATGATCTTTTGCATGCTAGAGATAATATCAATCATTTGTCTTCTACTATTACCTCTCTTATGCATGATAATGATAGTTTGAGATCTTCTTTGCAAAGATTCTTAGTTGGTAAGAAGAGTCTTAATGACATCCTACTCAATTCTACTAAACAAATTGGTAGACATGGTTTAGGATATGATAGTAGTCAAGGGAACAACAAAGATAAAGGACCTCCAATATTCCATGGAGAATCCTCTAGTTCCAAGACTATGGGCACATGCAACTATTGCAATGAATTTGGTCATTATTCTACTTGTTGTCCTTTTAGGAAAGCACCCAAGAGCAATAGGACTTGGGTTGCTAAGCTAACCCCTCCGGACCCAAAAGCATGATTGGGGACCATTTCATCTTTCTTCTTGTAGGTACTTGCAAATGGATTGACTTGAGCTATTGAATTGAAAATTGACTTCTCAATCCACATGAAAGAAGAAAGGTGAGATGTGTAGAGGGTGACAACAAGTGAAAAAGCATTGGTAAGCACAAAGGTAAAGGTTCTATTGCTTATAACCATTTCTAACTTGTTTTTGTCAAGTTAGTGTGCACTATACTTATGGTTTTTGAGTCAAAAGTGACATTTTGTGTTTCTCTTCACACTCTTGCTCAAAAACTATTTCTAATGCTTCTATAGTGCACTACTAACTTGCTTAGACATGTTTGGATATGGTTTGTATATCTAGCATGCCTCTAGATATGTTTTATGAAAAATATGTGCTTTTTCTACAGTAGTTTTGTCGGCCGAGTTTTGTCCTGTCTAAAACTCGACCGATAGGCACCAATGGGTGTTGCCAACAGCTGCGATCGGCCGAGTTGCCAATACACAGAACTCGACCGATTACACTGTGCACAGAATATACATTTGGCTTATTGAGTGAGAATTTCCCTCTCAACTAGATTTTCTCAACCAATAGCCTTATTCTTTGGCACTCTCATTTGGTACCTTTATATATGCATATTGCCATGTTCTAAATTGCCTATCTTGCTTACAACTCTATCTCTCTAATTGCTCTAAATTGGTATATCTATATCGTGCAATTACTTGCTTTGAGTTGTTTTGCAGGTTTTGATGATGAACTCTTTGGATCTCTTGGTTGTGTCTTAAATTGCTTCCGTTGTACTCTAACTTGCTACATCTATCTAGGTGTATATCTTGTCTTGATACAACCTTGAGGTTCTTAGGGGTAATCATCTTATGGTAAGGATGCATATCTAGTGAGTTATATCCTTTTATGCGTCTAAAATTGCATATCTCTTGGTTTGGATATATCTCTATATCTACTCATAGCTTGCTTTATCTTGTGTATCTCTTGCTATGATCTAGATCCTACTAGTAGTCCTAACTTGTGATATCATCTACTAGTAGTTCACATACATGTAGTTCTAACCTTGTTTATAATTGGAATATTTGCTCATCTATATGCTATGCTTGTATCTTGTCTCATATATGCTCAAGCCTGTTCCTTGAATTGCATATCTACTATCTTGAGTTTCTTGCATAACATTGTGATGCAGGGTTCATAGATCTACATGATATGTAGAAATTGGAGTATTTTTTGGATTTTTATGCAGGTTTTGCTCCAATTTCAGTTTTTGCTGCAAGTATAGTGCTTTTTATGCAGAAACACCCTTCTGAGCAAGACTCATTGCTATGCCATGAGCTCCGATGGTTTTTGGTCAAATTCCATCATCTTGAGGGTCAAAGTTGTGATTTATTGTTTTTCTGCAGCACTGTATCTTGCATTTTTGGGATGTTCAAGTATATGTTTTAACTTGCTTTTCTTTCTATGCTTGGACAAGACCCTATATGTGCTCTTCTACTCTCCTTATATAACTTTTGTTATCTTCTTTCTCTTAACAAGTGGTGTTTCTTAGTTTCTTCACACCCCCACCTTTTTGAAATGATAAAGGGGGAGAAAGATATGTCTTCTTTTGACAACAGGGAGAAGGCATGTCTTACATGAAGCAAAGAAGCGTGTCCATGTAAAGGGGAGAAGGTAAATGGGAGAAGACATATATGTGTAGAACATATATGAGTAGAAGACATAGTTTCTATAAATGTTATGAAAGCTAACCATGCAGGAGAAATAGCATCAATTGAGGGGGAGTATGAAAACTCCACTAGCATCAATTGAGGGGGAGCATATGAACTCAATTCTACTGAAACCCCTAGGTTCCTCCGAAGGTATGATTTTACTTACAAGCTTTCAATACATTTATGGAATGGTTTGTCATCTTCAAAAAGGGGGAGAATGTTGACTCAAGGTCAATTAGGTCAATGTTGACTCATGTCTAAATTGACTAAACCCTTGTTTTGATGATGACTAACCATTCCACATATTGGTGTCTAATGCTTCTACATTGAGTAATTTCAGATTAGGTTTAGACACACTCCAAATGCCCTAACTTGCGCATATCAAATTGGAGAAAAGACAAGTCAAAATAGCTACAAGTGTGCAATTTGGGATCTCTATGTAAATGACCTTAGAATTGCTTTGTAATCACTTGTAATGATTGTATGACTTGTAATTAAGCTTAGAAAAATTATTGGGACACAAAAATCCATCATTTGTACAGTTTTACAAAAATTCCAAAATACCCATAACAGGGATTTTGTCGGCCGAATTACAAACTCGGCCGATCCAGTTATTCTGGAATTTTTGATGCAATCGGCCGAGTTTCCAACTCAGCCGATTCCTGTTCGGTCGAGTTTCTATGCTGGGAAACTCGGCCGATCCACTGATCGGTCCAAGATGAAAGTCGACCGATCGGCCGAGTTTCTCCAAGGGAACTCGGCCGACAGTCTATCTTTCAGACTTGTCGTTTAGTGGTTCGGCCGAGTTGCCTTTATTGAAACTCGGCCGATCGGACTGTACTGAAATGCAGAAAAAGCAATTCTAGCCGTTGTGGAGTTGCAACAAGTGAAAATAGATCCGTTGCAAGCCACAAAACGGCTAGTTTTCGTTCTTAAGTGTTCCCAAAGGCTAAGAGGCATCCCCAGCTATAAATAGGACCCCTTGGGCTTCATTCCAAGGTTGAGCATTCATTGCAAACTCTTTGTGAGGTTCCTATTCTATAGTTGAGTGCTTCCTACAGCCTCCTCTCTCTCTCTAAGCTTAATCACTTGCTACATCCATTAGAGTGAGTAGGAGATTTATAAGAGAGCTAGTATCATTTGTATATCTTGTGAGGCTCTCACTTCCACCACCTCCCCATCTCTCATTTCCTATATTGAAGATGAAGGTTCTCTCTCTTGTCCAAGAGAGGTGAAGAAGAACAAGGGAAGGAGTCCCTTGGTGAAGATCAAGGCCGAAGACTTGGAGCTAGAGTGGGTAAGCCCTTGGAGAAGGCAGAAGACTCAAGCTCAAGTGGGTAAGTCCTTGGTGGAAAGCTTCTCCGAGTGAAGGTGAAGTCAAAGGCGGAAGATCCAAGAAGAGTGGGTAATTCCTACAAGGCCGAAGACTTGTGCAAGAGTGGGTAAGTCCTTGGAGAAGGCCGAAGACTCTTGCAAAGTGGGTAAGTCCTTGGTAAGGTTGAAGACTCTTTGTATTGGATAGGTAAGTCCTTTGTTGGGTCATGTATTGTAAGTCTTATGAATGAATATAAGAGTGCAATTGGTTGAAGTCCTAGAGGTTGACCTCTCTAGGCAAGTGGACTGACACACTTCTAGTTTGAAGTGTGGAACCACTCTAAATAGCTTGTCTAATTGGTGCATGTTCAATCTCTCTTATCCTTGCTATGCATGATTTAGTTGCACTCAAATTACCTATTTAGCAACCTTATCTTGTCATATATTTTGAAGGTTTGATGAATTTTGTTTAAGTGCTTTCAGCTCTATTCACCCCCCCTCTAGAGCACCTAAGTCACCCACCTAGGATCCAACAAGTGGTATCAGAGCAGGTCTTCTCCAAGCATACTTCAACAAGTAGGAGAAGATGGGTGACTACCTAGGAGGGAGACTCTCGACTAGACTTCCAATCTTTGATGGGAGCAACTTCCTCTATTGGAGAAGAAGACTTCAATTCTTCATCCAAGGATCAAGTCTCGAGATGTGGCAAATGGTGAACAGCCCATACATTCTACCAAAGACAAACATTGAAGAATGGGATGAAGCCACCTTGATGAAAGCAACCTTGAATGCTAGAGCCATGCACATTCTATATGCCTCCATGACCCCCACCGAGTTCAACCGGATTTCTTCTTGTGAGACGGCCTATGAGGTATGGAGAAAGCTTTGCATCACTTATGAAGGGACAGATCAAGTGAAGGAAAGCAAGGTCTACATGCTCAAAGGGTTGCTTGAGAACTTCAAGATGGGAAAGGAGGAGAGCATAGCCAACATGTACTCAAGGATCAACACCATCTTAAATGGTCTTGCTGTTCTAGGACATCCTATGTCTAGTGGAGAGATCAACTCAAAGATCCTTAGAACTCTCCCCAAGAGATGGGAATCCAAGGTGACTTCCATTGAAGAAGCAAGGTCGCTTAGGGATATTCCTATTGAAGAGCTCATTGGAAATCTACAAGCACATGAAGCCACACTTGACAAGAGGGAGGAAGTAGAAAGACAAGAGAAGAAAGAGCTAAAGAGAATGAAGAAGGCTGAAATGAAGGCTCAAATTGAAGCTATCATGGAACAAGTCTCTCCATCCTCTCAAGCTAAAGAAGATGCCATGTACTCCAAAGGTAGACTCTACAAAGGCAAGTCCTCCTCCATCCGGTGCTTCACATGTGGAAAGAAGGGTCACTACAAGGAAGATTGCCCACAAGGCAAAAAGACCCATCTTCACAAGAAGAAATGGCAATCAAGCTCAAGTGGCTCCTCCAACTCAAGCTCAAGTGAAGATTCAAGTGAAGGATCAAGATCAAGCTCAAGTGATGAAGGAGAATGTCATTTTGCTCTTGTAGCATCAACAAGTGAAGACTCAAATGAGGTAAATCTAGACTCTTTAGATAAAGAATCCTTGATTGATCTCATTCATGATATTTGTGCATCTCTTAAGTCTTCTAAAAAGAAAAAGAAAAAGCTTGCTAAAATTGTTGATAATTTGCATATAGAACTAGATGATCTTGAATATGCAAATTCTTGCTTGCTTATTGATAAAAATGATTGTCTTAGCCAAGTAGACTCTCTTAAACTTGAAAATGCTAGTTTACTTGATAAGATTAAATTTCTAGAAGCTCAACCTCTCATGCCTAATTCTAATGAAGAACATACTTTAATTGTTGATTCTCTCATGCATGACATTGATGTTCTTAAATCTGAAAACAAAAACAAAG
This sequence comes from Alisma plantago-aquatica, assembly GCA_963693085.1. Classification (NCBI taxonomy): domain Eukaryota; kingdom Viridiplantae; phylum Streptophyta; class Magnoliopsida; order Alismatales; family Alismataceae; genus Alisma; species Alisma plantago-aquatica. The sequence goes on along the minus strand of OY856412.1, from coordinate 1,412,352,178 downwards.
ATTTTGTTTTGCATGAATTAGAACTAGAAAATGCCTCCTTGCTTGCTAAAATCAATGGGCATGAATCTTGTTCTAGTTATACTAATAAAGAGAATGATGTTGCTGCTCTTCATATTGATAGAGATTCTTATTTAACTAAAGCTCTTTGCTTTGAAAATGATCTTTTGCATGCTAGAGATAATATCAATCATTTGTCTTCTACTATTACCTCTCTTATGCATGATAATGATAGTTTGAGATCTTCTTTGCAAAGATTCTTAGTTGGTAAGAAGAGTCTTAATGACATCCTACTCAATTCTACTAAACAAATTGGTAGACATGGTTTAGGATATGATAGTAGTCAAGGGAACAACAAAGATAAAGGACCTCCAATATTCCATGGAGAATCCTCTAGTTCCAAGACTATGGGCACATGCAACTATTGCAATGAATTTGGTCATTATTCTACTTGTTGTCCTTTTAGGAAAGCACCCAAGAGCAATAGGACTTGGGTTGCTAAGCTAACCCCTCCGGACCCAAAAGCATGATTGGGGACCATTTCATCTTTCTTCTTGTAGGTACTTGCAAATGGATTGACTTGAGCTATTGAATTGAAAATTGACTTCTCAATCCACATGAAAGAAGAAAGGTGAGATGTGTAGAGGGTGACAACAAGTGAAAAAGCATTGGTAAGCACAAAGGTAAAGGTTCTATTGCTTATAACCATTTCTAACTTGTTTTTGTCAAGTTAGTGTGCACTATACTTATGGTTTTTGAGTCAAAAGTGACATTTTGTGTTTCTCTTCACACTCTTGCTCAAAAACTATTTCTAATGCTTCTATAGTGCACTACTAACTTGCTTAGACATGTTTGGATATGGTTTGTATATCTAGCATGCCTCTAGATATGTTTTATGAAAAATATGTGCTTTTTCTACAGTAGTTTTGTCGGCCGAGTTTTGTCCTGTCTAAAACTCGACCGATAGGCACCAATGGGTGTTGCCAACAGCTGCGATCGGCCGAGTTGCCAATACACAGAACTCGACCGATTACACTGTGCACAGAATATACATTTGGCTTATTGAGTGAGAATTTCCCTCTCAACTAGATTTTCTCAACCAATAGCCTTATTCTTTGGCACTCTCATTTGGTACCTTTATATATGCATATTGCCATGTTCTAAATTGCCTATCTTGCTTACAACTCTATCTCTCTAATTGCTCTAAATTGGTATATCTATATCGTGCAATTACTTGCTTTGAGTTGTTTTGCAGGTTTTGATGATGAACTCTTTGGATCTCTTGGTTGTGTCTTAAATTGCTTCCGTTGTACTCTAACTTGCTACATCTATCTAGGTGTATATCTTGTCTTGATACAACCTTGAGGTTCTTAGGGGTAATCATCTTATGGTAAGGATGCATATCTAGTGAGTTATATCCTTTTATGCGTCTAAAATTGCATATCTCTTGGTTTGGATATATCTCTATATCTACTCATAGCTTGCTTTATCTTGTGTATCTCTTGCTATGATCTAGATCCTACTAGTAGTCCTAACTTGTGATATCATCTACTAGTAGTTCACATACATGTAGTTCTAACCTTGTTTATAATTGGAATATTTGCTCATCTATATGCTATGCTTGTATCTTGTCTCATATATGCTCAAGCCTGTTCCTTGAATTGCATATCTACTATCTTGAGTTTCTTGCATAACATTGTGATGCAGGGTTCATAGATCTACATGATATGTAGAAATTGGAGTATTTTTTGGATTTTTATGCAGGTTTTGCTCCAATTTCAGTTTTTGCTGCAAGTATAGTGCTTTTTATGCAGAAACACCCTTCTGAGCAAGACTCATTGCTATGCCATGAGCTCCGATGGTTTTTGGTCAAATTCCATCATCTTGAGGGTCAAAGTTGTGATTTATTGTTTTTCTGCAGCACTGTATCTTGCATTTTTGGGATGTTCAAGTATATGTTTTAACTTGCTTTTCTTTCTATGCTTGGACAAGACCCTATATGTGCTCTTCTACTCTCCTTATATAACTTTTGTTATCTTCTTTCTCTTAACAAGTGGTGTTTCTTAGTTTCTTCACACCCCCACCTTTTTGAAATGATAAAGGGGGAGAAAGATATGTCTTCTTTTGACAACAGGGAGAAGGCATGTCTTACATGAAGCAAAGAAGCGTGTCCATGTAAAGGGGAGAAGGTAAATGGGAGAAGACATATATGTGTAGAACATATATGAGTAGAAGACATAGTTTCTATAAATGTTATGAAAGCTAACCATGCAGGAGAAATAGCATCAATTGAGGGGGAGTATGAAAACTCCACTAGCATCAATTGAGGGGGATCATATGAACTCAATTCTACTGAAACCCCTAGGTTCCTCCGAAGGTATGATTTTACTTACAAGCTTTCAATACATTTATGGAATGGTTTGTCATCTTCAAAAAGGGGGAGAATGTTGACTCAAGGTCAATTAGGTCAATGTTGACTCATGTCTAAATTGACTAAACCCTTGTTTTGATGATGACTAACCATTCCACATATTGGTGTCTAATGCTTCTACATTGAGTAATTTCAGATTAGGTTTAGACACACTCCAAATGCCCTAACTTGCGCATATCAAATTGGAGAAAAGACAAGTCAAAATAGCTACAAGTGTGCAATTTGGGATCTCTATGTAAATGACCTTAGAATTGCTTTGTAATCACTTGTAATGATTGTATGACTTGTAATTAAGCTTAGAAAAATTATTGGGACACAAAAATCCATCATTTGTACAGTTTTACAAAAATTCCAAAATACCCATAACAGGGATTTTGTCGGCCGAATTACAAACTCGGCCGATCCAGTTATTCTGGAATTTTTGATGCAATCGGCCGAGTTTCCAACTCAGCCGATTCCTGTTCGGTCGAGTTTCTATGCTGGGAAACTCGGCCGATCCACTGATCGGTCCAAGATGAAAGTCGACCGATCGGCCGAGTTTCTCCAAGGGAACTCGGCCGACAGTCTATCTTTCAGACTTGTCGTTTAGTGGTTCGGCCGAGTTGCCTTTATTGAAACTCGGCCGATCGGACTGTACTGAAATGCAGAAAAAGCAATTCTAGCCGTTGTGGAGTTGCAACAAGTGAAAATAGATCCGTTGCAAGCCACAAAACGGCTAGTTTTCGTTCTTAAGTGTTCCCAAAGGCTAAGAGGCATCCCCAGCTATAAATAGGACCCCTTGGGCTTCATTCCAAGGTTGAGCATTCATTGCAAACTCTTTGTGAGGTTCCTATTCTATAGTTGAGTGCTTCCTACAGCCTCCTCTCTCTCTCTAAGCTTAATCACTTGCTACATCCATTAGAGTGAGTAGGAGATTTGTAAGAGAGCTAGTATCATTTGTATATCTTGTGAGGCTCTCACTTCCACCACCTCCCCATCTCTCATTTCCTATATTGAAGATGAAGGTTCTCTCTCTTGTCCAAGAGAGGTGAAGAAGAACAAGGGAAGGAGTCCCTTGGTGAAGATCAAGGCCGAAGACTTGGAGCTAGAGTGGGTAAGCCCTTGGAGAAGGCAGAAGACTCAAGCTCAAGTGGGTAAGTCCTTGGTGGAAAGCTTCTCCGAGTGAAGGTGAAGTCAAAGGCGGAAGATCCAAGAAGAGTGGGTAATTCCTACAAGGCCGAAGACTTGTGCAAGAGTGGGTAAGTCCTTGGAGAAGGCCGAAGACTCTTGCAAAGTGGGTAAGTCCTTGGTAAGGTTGAAGACTCTTTGTATTGGATAGGTAAGTCCTTTGTTGGGTCATGTATTGTAAGTCTTATGAATGAATATAAGAGTGCAATTGGTTGAAGTCCTAGAGGTTGACCTCTCTAGGCAAGTGGACTGACACACTTCTAGTTTGAAGTGTGGAACCACTCTAAATAGCTTGTCTAATTGGTGCATGTTCAATCTCTCTTATCCTTGCTATGCATGATTTAGTTGCACTCAAATTACCTATTTAGCAACCTTATCTTGTCATATATTTTGAAGGTTTGATGAATTTTGTTTAAGTGCTTTCAGCTCTATTCACCCCCCCTCTAGAGCACCTAAGTCACCCACCTAGGATCCAACAAGTGGTATCAGAGCAGGTCTTCTCCAAGCATACTTCAACAAGTAGGAGAAGATGGGTGACTACCTAGGAGGGAGACTCTCGACTAGACTTCCAATCTTTGATGGGAGCAACTTCCTCTATTGGAGAAGAAGACTTCAATTCTTCATCCAAGGATCAAGTCTCGAGATGTGGCAAATGGTGAACAGCCCATACATTCTACCAAAGACAAACATTGAAGAATGGGATGAAGCCACCTTGATGAAAGCAACCTTGAATGCTAGAGCCATGCACATTCTATATGCCTCCATGACCCCCACCGAGTTCAACCGGATTTCTTCTTGTGAGACGGCCTATGAGGTATGGAGAAAGCTTTGCATCACTTATGAAGGGACTTATCAAGTGAAGGAAAGCAAGGTCTACATGCTCAAAGGGTTGCTTGAGAACTTCAAGATGGGAAAGGAGGAGAGCATAGCCAACATGTACTCAAGGATCAACACCATCTTAAATGGTCTTGCTGTTCTAGGACATCCTATGTCTAGTGGAGAGATCAACTCAAAGATCCTTAGAACTCTCCCCAAGAGATGGGAATCCAAGGTGACTTCCATTGAAGAAGCAAGGTCGCTTAGGGATATTCCTATTGAAGAGCTCATTGGAAATCTACAAGCACATGAAGCCACACTTGACAAGAGGGAGGAAGTAGAAAGACAAGAGAAGAAAGAGCTAAAGAGAATGAAGAAGGCTGAAATGAAGGCTCAAATTGAAGCTATCATGGAACAAGTCTCTCCATCCTCTCAAGCTAAAGAAGATGCCATGTACTCCAAAGGTAGACTCTACAAAGGCAAGTCCTCCTCCATCCGGTGCTTCACATGTGGAAAGAAGGGTCACTACAAGGAAGATTGCCCACAAGGCAAAAAGACCCATCTTCACAAGAAGAAATGGCAATCAAGCTCAAGTGGCTCCTCCAACTCAAGCTCAAGTGAAGATTCAAGTGAAGGATCAAGATCAAGCTCAAGTGATGAAGGAGAATGTCATTTTGCTCTTGTAGCATCAACAGTGAAGACTCAAATGAGGTAAATCTAGACTCTTTAGATAAAGAATCCTTGATTGATCTCATTCATGATATTTGTGCATCTCTTAAGTCTTCTAAAAAGAAAAAGAAAAAGCTTGCTAAAATTGTTGATAATTTGCATATAGAACTAGATGATCTTGAATATGCAAATTCTTGCTTGCTTATTGATAAAAATGATTGTCTTAGCCAAGTAGACTCTCTTAAACTTGAAAATGCTAGTTTACTTGATAAGATTAAATTTCTAGAAGCTCAACCTCTCATGCCTAATTCTAATGAAGAACATACTTTAATTGTTGATTCTCTCATGCATGACATTGATGTTCTTAAATCTGAAAACAAAAACAAAGATTTTGTTTTGCATGAATTAGAACTAGAAAATGCCTCCTTGCTTGCTAAAATAAATGGGCATGAATCTTGTTCTAGTTATACTAATAAAGAGAATGATGTTGCTGCTCTTCATATTGATAGAGATTCTTATTTAACTAAAGCTCTTTGCTTTGAAAATGATCTTTTGCATGCTAGAGATAATATCAATCATTTGTCTTCTACTATTACCTCTCTTATGCATGATAATGATAGTTTGAGATCTTCTTTGCAAAGATTCTTAGTTGGTAAGAAGAGTCTTAATGACATCCTACTCAATTCTACTAAACAAATTGGTAGACATGGTTTAGGATATGATAGTAGTCAAGGGAACAACAAAGATAAAGGACCTCCAATATTCCATGGAGAATCCTCTAGTTCCAAGACTATGGGCACATGCAACTATTGCAATGAATTTGGTCATTATTCTACTTGTTGTCCTTTTAGGAAAGCACCCAAGAGCAATAGGACTTGGGTTGCTAAGCTAACCCCTCTGGACCCAAAAGCATGATTGGGGACCATTTCATCTTTCTTCTTGTAGGTACTTGCAAATGGATTGACTTGAGCTATTGAATTGAAAATTGACTTCTCAATCCACATGAAAGAAGAAAGGTGAGATGTGTAGAGGGTGACAACAAGTGAAAAAGCATTGGTAAGCACAAAGGTAAAGGTTCTATTGCTTATAACCATTTCTAACTTGTTTTTGTCAAGTTAGTGTGCACTATACTTATGGTTTTTGAGTCAAAAGTGACATTTTGTGTTTCTCTTCACACTCTTGCTCAAAAACTATTTCTAATGCTTCTATAGTGCACTACTAACTTGCTTAGACATGTTTGGATATGGTTTGTATATCTAGCATGCCTCTAGATATGTTTTATGAAAAATATGTGCTTTTTCTACAGTAGTTTTGTCGGCCGAGTTTTGTCCTGTCTAAAACTCGACCGATAGGCACCAATGGGTGTTGCCAACAGCTGCGATCGGCCGAGTTGCCAATACACAGAACTCGACCGATTACACTGTGCACAGAATATACATTTGGCTTATTGAGTGAGAATTTCCCTCTCAACTAGATTTTCTCAACCAATAGCCTTATTCTTTGGCACTCTCATTTGGTACCTTTATATATGCATATTGCCATGTTCTAAATTGCCTATCTTGCTTACAACTCTATCTCTCTAATTGCTCTAAATTGGTATATCTATATCGTGCAATTACTTGCTTTGAGTTGTTTTGCAGGTTTTGATGATGAACTCTTTGGATCTCTTGGTTGTGTCTTAAATTGCTTCCGTTGTACTCTAACTTGCTACATCTATCTAGGTGTATATCTTGTCTTGATACAACCTTGAGGTTCTTAGGGGTAATCATCTTATGGTAAGGATGCATATCTAGTGAGTTATATCCTTTTATGCGTCTAAAATTGCATATCTCTTGGTTTGGATATATCTCTATATCTACTCATAGCTTGCTTTATCTTGTGTATCTCTTGCTATGATCTAGATCCTACTAGTAGTCCTAACTTGTGATATCATCTACTAGTAGTTCACATACATGTAGTTCTAACCTTGTTTATAATTGGAATATTTGCTCATCTATATGCTATGCTTGTATCTTGTCTCATATATGCTCAAGCCTGTTCCTTGAATTGCATATCTACTATCTTGAGTTTCTTGCATAACATTGTGATGCAGGGTTCATAGATCTACATGATATGTAGAAATTGGAGTATTTTTTGGATTTTTATGCAGGTTTTGCTCCAATTTCAGTTTTTGCTGCAAGTATAGTGCTTTTTATGCAGAAACACCCTTCTGAGCAAGACTCATTGCTATGCCATGAGCTCCGATGGTTTTTGGTCAAATTCCATCATCTTGAGGGTCAAAGTTGTGATTTATTGTTTTTCTGCAGCACTGTATCTTGCATTTTTGGGATGTTCAAGTATATGTTTTAACTTGCTTTTCTTTCTATGCTTGGACAAGACCCTATATGTGCTCTTCTACTCTCCTTATATAACTTTTGTTATCTTCTTTCTCTTAACAAGTGGTGTTTCTTAGTTTCTTCACACCCCCACCTTTTTGAAATGATAAAGGGGGAGAAAGATATGTCTTCTTTTGACAACAGGGAGAAGGCATGTCTTACATGAAGCAAAGAAGCATGTCCATGTAAAGGGGAGAAGGTAAATGGGAGAAGACATATATGTGTAGAACATATATGAGTAGAAGACATAGTTTCTATAAATGTTATGAAAGCTAACCATGCAGGAGAAATAGCATCAATTGAGGGGGAGTATGAAAACTCCACTAGCATCAATTGAGGGGGAGCATATGAACTCAATTCTACTGAAACCCCTAGGTTCCTCCGAAGGTATGATTTTACTTACAAGCTTTCAATACATTTATGGAATGGTTTGTCATCTTCAAAAAGGGGGAGAATGTTGACTCAAGGTCAATTAGGTCAATGTTGACTCATGTCTAAATTGACTAAACCCTTGTTTTGATGATGACTAACCATTCCACATATTGGTGTCTAATGCTTCTACATTGAGTAATTTCAGATTAGGTTTAGACACACTCCAAATGCCCTAACTTGCGCATATCAAATTGGAGAAAAGACAAGTCAAAATAGCTACAAGTGTGCAATTTGGGATCTCTATGTAAATGACCTTAGAATTGCTTTGTAATCACTTGTAATGATTGTATGACTTGTAATTAAGCTTAGAAAAATTATTGGGACACAAAAATCCATCATTTGTACAGTTTTACAAAAATTCCAAAATACCCATAACAGGGATTTTGTCGGCCGAATTACAAACTCGGCCGATCCAGTTATTCTGGAATTTTTGATGCAATCGGCCGAGTTTCCAACTCAGCCGATTCCTGTTCGGTCGAGTTTCTATGCTGGGAAACTCGGCCGATCCACTGATCGGTCCAAGATGAAAGTCGACCGATCGGCCGAGTTTCTCCAAGGGAACTCGGCCGACAGTCTATCTTTCAGACTTGTCGTTTAGTGGTTCGGCCGAGTTGCCTTTATTGAAACTCGGCCGATCGGACTGTACTGAAATGCAGAAAAAGCAATTCTAGCCGTTGTGGAGTTGCAACAAGTGAAAATAGATCCGTTGCAAGCCACAAAACGGCTAGTTTTCATTCTTAAGTGTTCCCAAAGGCTAAGAGGCATCCCCAGCTATAAATAGGACCCCTTGGGCTTCATTCCAAGGTTGAGCATTCATTGCAAACTCTTTGTGAGGTTCCTATTCTATAGTTGAGTGCTTCCTACAGCCTCCTCTCTCTCTCTAAGCTTAATCACTTGCTACATCCATTAGAGTGAGTAGGAGATTTGTAAGAGAGCTAGTATCATTTGTATATCTTGTGAGGCTCTCACTTCCACCACCTCCCCATCTCTCATTTCCTATATTGAAGATGAAGGTTCTCTCTCTTGTCCAAGAGAGGTGAAGAAGAACAAGGGAAGGAGTCCCTTGGTGAAGATCAAGGCCGAAGACTTGGAGCTAGAGTGGGTAAGCCCTTGGAGAAGGCAGAAGACTCAAGCTCAAGTGGGTAAGTCCTTGGTGGAAAGCTTCTCCGAGTGAAGGTGAAGTCAAAGGCGGAAGATCCAAGAAGAGTGGGTAATTCCTACAAGGCCGAAGACTTGTGCAAGAGTGGGTAAGTCCTTGGAGAAGGCCGAAGACTCTTGCAAAGTGGGTAAGTCCTTGGTAAGGTTGAAGACTCTTTGTATTGGATAGGTAAGTCCTTTGTTGGGTCATGTATTGTAAGTCTTATGAATGAATATAAGAGTGCAATTGGTTGAAGTCCTAGAGGTTGACCTCTCTAGGCAAGTGGACTGACACACTTCTAGTTTGAAGTGTGGAACCACTCTAAATAGCTTGTCTAATTGGTGCATGTTCAATCTCTCTTATCCTTGCTATGCATGATTTAGTTGCACTCAAATTACCTATTTAGCAACCTTATCTTGTCATATATTTTGAAGGTTTGATGAATTTTGTTTAAGTGCTTTCAGCTCTATTCACCCCCCCTCTAGAGCACCTAAGTCACCCACCTAGGATCCAACAAGTGGTATCAGAGCAGGTCTTCTCCAAGCATACTTCAACAAGTAGGAGAAGATGGGTGACTACCTAGGAGGGAGACTCTCGACTAGACTTCCAATCTTTGATGGGAGAAACTTCCTCTATTGGAGAAGAAGACTTCAATTCTTCATCCAAGGATCAAGTCTCGAGATGTGGCAAATGGTGAACAGCCCATACATTCTACCAAAGACAAACATTGAAGAATGGGATGAAGCCACCTTGATGAAAGCAACCTTGAATGCTAGAGCCATGCACATTCTATATGCCTCCATGACCCCCACCGAGTTCAACCGGATTTCTTCTTGTGAGACGGCCTATGAGGTATGGAGAAAGCTTTGCATCACTTATGAAGGGACAGATCAAGTGAAGGAAAGCAAGGTCTACATGCTCAAAGGGTTGCTTGAGAACTTCAAGATGGGAAAGGAGGAGAGCATAGCCAACATGTACTCAAGGATCAACACCATCTTAAATGGTCTTGCTGTTCTAGGACATCCTATGTCTAGTGGAGAGATCAACTCAAAGATCCTTAGAACTCTCCCCAAGAGATGGGAATCCAAGGTGACTTCCATTGAAGAAGCAAGGTCGCTTAGGGATATTCCTATTGAAGAGCTCATTGGAAATCTACAAGCACATGAAGCCACACTTGACAAGAGGGAGGAAGTAGAAAGACAAGAGAAGAAAGAGCTAAAGAGAATGAAGAAGGCTGAAATGAAGGCTCAAATTGAAGCTATCATGGAACAAGTCTCTCCATCCTCTCAAGCTAAAGAAGATGCCATGTACTCCAAAGGTAGACTCTACAAAGGCAAGTCCTCCTCCATCCGGTGCTTCACATGTGGAAAGAAGGGTCACTACAAGGAAGATTGCCCACAAGGCAAAAAGACCCATCTTCACAAGAAGAAATGGCAATCAAGCTCAAGTGGCTCCTCCAACTCAAGCTCAAGTGAAGATTCAAGTGAAGGATCAAGATCAAGCTCAAGTGATGAAGGAGAATGTCATTTTGCTCTTGTAGCATCAACAAGTGAAGACTCAAATGAGGTAAATCTAGACTCTTTAGATAAAGAATCCTTGATTGATCTCATTCATGATATTTGTGCATCTCTTAAGTCTTCTAAAAAGAAAAAGAAAAAGCTTGCTAAAATTGTTGATAATTTGCATATAGAACTAGATGATCTTGAATATGCAAATTCTTGCTTGCTTATTGATAAAAATGATTGTCTTAGCCAAGTAGACTCTCTTAAACTTGAAAATGCTAGTTTACTTGATAAGATTAAATTTCTAGAAGCTCAACCTCTCATGCCTAATTCTAATGAAGAACATACTTTAATTGTTGATTCTCTCATGCATGACATTGATGTTCTTAAATCTGAAAACAAAAACAAAGATTTTGTTTTGCATGAATTAGAACTAGAAAATGCCTCCTTGCTTGCTAAAATCAATGGGCATGAATCTTGTTCTAGTTATACTAATAAAGAGAATGATGTTGCTGCTCTTCATATTGATAGAGATTCTTATTTAACTAAAGCTCTTTGCTTTGAAAATGATCTTTTGCATGCTAGAGATAATATCAATCATTTGTCTTCTACTATTACCTCTCTTATGCATGATAATGATAGTTTGAGATCTTCTTTGCAAAGATTCTTAGTTGGTAAGAAGAGTCTTAATGACATCCTACTCAATTCTACTAAACAAATTGGTAGACATGGTTTAGGATATGATAGTAGTCAAGGGAACAACAAAGATAAAGGACCTCCAATATTCCATGGAGAATCCTCTAGTTCCAAGACTATGGGCACATGCAACTATTGCAATGAATTTGGTCATTATTCTACTTGTTGTCCTTTTAGGAAAGCACCCAAGAGCAATAGGACTTGGGTTGCTAAGCTAACCCCTCCGGACCCAAAAGCATGATTGGGGACCATTTCATCTTTCTTCTTGTAGGTACTTGCAAATGGATTGACTTGAGCTATTGAATTGAAAATTGACTTCTCAATCCACATGAAAGAAGAAAGGTGAGATGTGTAGAGGGTGACAACAAGTGAAAAAGCATTGGTAAGCACAAAGGTAAAGGTTCTATTGCTTATAACCATTTCTAACTTGTTTTTGTCAAGTTAGTGTGCACTATACTTATGGTTTTTGAGTCAAAAGTGACATTTTGTGTTTCTCTTCACACTCTTGCTCAAAAACTATTTCTAATGCTTCTATAGTGCACTACTAACTTGCTTAGACATGTTTGGATATGGTTTGTATATCTAGCATGCCTCTAGATATGTTTTATGAAAAATATGTGCTTTTTCTACAGTAGTTTTGTCGGCCGAGTTTTGTCCTGTCTAAAACTCGACCGATAGGCACCAATGGGTGTTGCCAACAGCTGCGATCGGCCGAGTTGCCAATACACAGAACTCGACCGATTACACTGTGCACAGAATATACATTTGGCTTATTGAGTGAGAATTTCCCTCTCAACTAGATTTTCTCAACCAATAGCCTTATTCTTTGGCACTCTCATTTGGTACCTTTATATATGCATATTGCCATGTTCTAAATTGCCTATCTTGCTTACAACTCTATCTCTCTAATTGCTCTAAATTGGTATATCTATATCGTGCAATTACTTGCTTTGAGTTGTTTTGCAGGTTTTGATGATGAACTCTTTGGATCTCTTGGTTGTGTCTTAAATTGCTTCCGTTGTACTCTAACTTGCTACATCTATCTAGGTGTATATCTTGTCTTGATACAACCTTGAGGTTCTTAGGGGTAATCATCTTATGGTAAGGATGCATATCTAGTGAGTTATATCCTTTTATGCGTCTAAAATTGCATATCTCTTGGTTTGGATATATCTCTATATCTACTCATAGCTTGCTTTATCTTGTGTATCTCTTGCTATGATCTAGATCCTACTAGTAGTCCTAACTTGTGATATCATCTACTAGTAGTTCACATACATGTAGTTCTAACCTTGTTTATAATTGGAATATTTGCTCATCTATATGCTATGCTTGTATCTTGTCTCATATATGCTCAAGCCTGTTCCTTGAATTGCATATCTACTATCTTGAGTTTCTTGCATAACATTGTGATGCAGGGTTCATAGATCTACATGATATGTAGAAATTGGAGTATTTTTTGGATTTTTATGCAGGTTTTGCTCCAATTTCAGTTTTTGCTGCAAGTATAGTGCTTTTTATGCAGAAACACCCTTCTGAGCAAGACTCATTGCTATGCCATGAGCTCCGATGGTTTTTGGTCAAATTCCATCATCTTGAGGGTCAAAGTTGTGATTTATTGTTTTTCTGCAGCACTGTATCTTGCATTTTTGGGATGTTCAAGTATATGTTTTAACTTGCTTTTCTTTCTATGCTTGGACAAGACCCTATATGTGCTCTTCTACTCTCCTTATATAACTTTTGTTATCTTCTTTCTCTTAACAAGTGGTGTTTCTTAGTTTCTTCACACCCCCACCTTTTTGAAATGATAAAGGGGGAGAAAGATATGTCTTCTTTTGACAACAGGGAGAAGGCATGTCTTACATGAAGCAAAGAAGCATGTCCATGTAAAGGGGAGAAGGTAAATGGGAGAAGACATATATGTGTAGAACATATATGAGTAGAAGACATAGTTTCTATAAATGTTATGAAAGCTAACCATGCAGGAGAAATAGCATCAATTGAGGGGGAGTATGAAAACTCCACTAGCATCAATTGAGGGGGAGCATATGAACTCAATTCTACTGAAACCCCTAGGTTCCTCCGAAGGTATGATTTTACTTACAAGCTTTCAATACATTTATGGAATGGTTTGTCATCTTCAAAAAGGGGGAGAATGTTGACTCAAGGTCAATTAGGTCAATGTTGACTCATGTCTAAATTGACTAAACCCTTGTTTTGATGATGACTAACCATTCCACATATTGGTGTCTAATGCTTCTACATTGAGTAATTTCAGATTAGGTTTAGACACACTCCAAATGCCCTAACTTGCGCATATCAAATTGGAGAAAAGACAAGTCAAAATAGCTACAAGTGTGCAATTTGGGATCTCTATGTAAATGACCTTAGAATTGCTTTGTAATCACTTGTAATGATTGTATGACTTGTAATTAAGCTTAGAAAAATTATTGGGACACAAAAATCCATCATTTGTACAGTTTTACAAAAATTCCAAAATACCCATAACAGGGATTTTGTCGGCCGAATTACAAACTCGGCCGATCCAGTTATTCTGGAATTTTTGATGCAATCGGCCGAGTTTCCAACTCAGCCGATTCCTGTTCGGTCGAGTTTCTATGCTGGGAAACTCGGCCGATCCACTGATCGGTCCAAGATGAAAGTCGACCGATCGGCCGAGTTTCTCCAAGGGAACTCGGCCGACAGTCTATCTTTCAGACTTGTCGTTTAGTGGTTCGGCCGAGTTGCCTTTATTGAAACTCGGCCGATCGGACTGTACTGAAATGCAGAAAAAGCAATTCTAGCCGTTGTGGAGTTGCAACAAGTGAAAATAGATCCGTTGCAAGCCACAAAACGGCTAGTTTTCGTTCTTAAGTGTTCCCAAAGGCTAAGAGGCATCCCCAGCTATAAATAGGACCCCTTGGGCTTCATTCCAAGGTTGAGCATTCATTGCAAACTCTTTGTGAGGTTCCTATTCTATAGTTGAGTGCTTCCTACAGCCTCCTCTCTCTCTCTAAGCTTAATCACTTGCTACATCCATTAGAGTGAGTAGGAGATTTGTAAGAGAGCTAGTATCATTTGTATATCTTGTGAGGCTCTCACTTCCACCACCTCCCCATCTCTCATTTCCTATATTGAAGATGAAGGTTCTCTCTCTTGTCCAAGAGAGGTGAAGAAGAACAAGGGAAGGAGTCCCTTGGTGAAGATCAAGGCCGAAGACTTGGAGCTAGAGTGGGTAAGCCCTTGGAGAAGGCAGAAGACTCAAGCTCAAGTGGGTAAGTCCTTGGTGGAAAGCTTCTCCGAGTGAAGGTGAAGTCAAAGGCGGAAGATCCAAGAAGAGTGGGTAATTCCTACAAGGCCGAAGACTTGTGCAAGAGTGGGTAAGTCCTTGGAGAAGGCCGAAGACTCTTGCAAAGTGGGTAAGTCCTTGGTAAGGTTGAAGACTCTTTGTATTGGATAGGTAAGTCCTTTGTTGGGTCATGTATTGTAAGTCTTATGAATGAATATAAGAGTGCAATTGGTTGAAGTCCTAGAGGTTGACCTCTCTAGGCAAGTGGACTGACACACTTCTAGTTTGAAGTGTGGAACCACTCTAAATAGCTTGTCTAATTGGTGCATGTTCAATCTCTCTTATCCTTGCTATGCATGATTTAGTTGCACTCAAATTACCTATTTAGCAACCTTATCTTGTCATATATTTTGAAGGTTTGATGAATTTTGTTTAAGTGCTTTCAGCTCTATTCACCCCCCCTCTAGAGCACCTAAGTCACCCACCTAGGATCCAACAAGTGGTATCAGAGCAGGTCTTCTCCAAGCATACTTCAACAAGTAGGAGAAGATGGGTGACTACCTAGGAGGGAGACTCTCGACTAGACTTCCAATCTTTGATGGGAGCAACTTCCTCTATTGGAGAAGAAGACTTCAATTCTTCATCCAAGGATCAAGTCTCGAGATGTGGCAAATGGTGAACAGCCCATACATTCTACCAAAGACAAACATTGAAGAATGGGATGAAGCCACCTTGATGAAAGCAACCTTGAATGCTAGAGCCATGCACATTCTATATGCCTCCATGACCCCCACCGAGTTCAACCGGATTTCTTCTTGTGAGACGGCCTATGAGGTATGGAGAAAGCTTTGCATCACTTATGAAGGGACAGATCAAGTGAAGGAAAGCAAGGTCTACATGCTCAAAGGGTTGCTTGAGAACTTCAAGATGGGAAAGGAGGAGAGCATAGCCAACATGTACTCAAGGATCAACACCATCTTAAATGGTCTTGCTGTTCTAGGACATCCTATGTCTAGTGGAGAGATCAACTCAAAGATCCTTAGAACTCTCCCCAAGAGATGGGAATCCAAGGTGACTTCCATTGAAGAAGCAAGGTCGCTTAGGGATATTCCTATTGAAGAGCTCATTGGAAATCTACAAGCACATGAAGCCACACTTGACAAGAGGGAGGAAGTAGAAAGACAAGAGAAGAAAGAGCTAAAGAGAATGAAGAAGGCTGAAATGAAGGCTCAAATTGAAGCTATCATGGAACAAGTCTCTCCATCCTCTCAAGCTAAAGAAGATGCCATGTACTCCAAAGGTAGACTCTACAAAGGCAAGTCCTCCTCCATCCGGTGCTTCACATGTGGAAAGAAGGGTCACTACAAGGAAGATTGCCCACAAGGCAAAAAGACCCATCTTCACAAGAAGAAATGGCAATCAAGCTCAAGTGGCTCCTCCAACTCAAGCTCAAGTGAAGATTCAAGTGAAGGATCAAGATCAAGCTCAAGTGATGAAGGAGAATGTCATTTTGCTCTTGTAGCATCAACAAGTGAAGACTCAAATGAGGTAAATCTAGACTCTTTAGATAAAGAATCCTTGATTGATCTCATTCATGATATTTGTGCATCTCTTAAGTCTTCTAAAAAGAAAAAGAAAAAGCTTGCTAAAATTGTTGATAATTTGCATATAGAACTAGATGATCTTGAATATGCAAATTCTTGCTTGCTTATTGATAAAAATGATTGTCTTAGCCAAGTAGACTCTCTTAAACTTGAAAATGCTAGTTTACTTGATAAGATTAAATTTCTAGAAGCTCAACCTCTCATGCCTAATTCTAATGAAGAACATACTTTAATTGTTGATTCTCTCATGCATGACATTGATGTTCTTAAATCTGAAAACAAAAACAAAGATTTTGTTTTGCATGAATTAGAACTAGAAAATGCCTCCTTGCTTGCTAAAATCAATGGGCATGAATCTTGTTCTAGTTATACTAATAAAGAGAATGATGTTGCTGCTCTTCATATTGATAGAGATTCTTATTTAACTAAAGCTCTTTGCTTTGAAAATGATCTTTTGCATGCTAGAGATAATATCAATCATTTGTCTTCTACTATTACCTCTCTTATGCATGATAATGATAGTTTGAGATCTTCTTTGCAAAGATTCTTAGTTGGTAAGAAGAGTCTTAATGACATCCTACTCAATTCTACTAAACAAATTGGTAGACATGGTTTAGGATATGATAGTAGTCAAGGGAACAACAAAGATAAAGGACCTCCAATATTCCATGGAGAATCCTCTAGTTCCAAGACTATGGGCACATGCAACTATTGCAATGAATTTGGTCATTATTCTACTTGTTGTCCTTTTAGGAAAGCACCCAAGAGCAATAGGACTTGGGTTGCTAAGCTAACCCCTCCGGACCCAAAAGCATGATTGGGGACCATTTCATCTTTCTTCTTGTAGGTACTTGCAAATGGATTGACTTGAGCTATTGAATTGAAAATTGACTTCTCAATCCACATGAAAGAAGAAAGGTGAGATGTGTAGAGGGTGACAACAAGTGAAAAAGCATTGGTAAGCACAAAGGTAAAGGTTCTATTGCTTATAACCATTTCTAACTTGTTTTTGTCAAGTTAGTGTGCACTATACTTATGGTTTTTGAGTCAAAAGTGACATTTTGTGTTTCTCTTCACACTCTTGCTCAAAAACTATTTCTAATGCTTCTATAGTGCACTACTAACTTGCTTAGACATGTTTGGATATGGTTTGTATATCTAGCATGCCTCTAGATATGTTTTATGAAAAATATGTGCTTTTTCTACAGTAGTTTTGTCGGCCGAGTTTTGTCCTGTCTAAAACTCGACCGATAGGCACCAATGGGTGTTGCCAACAGCTGCGATCGGCCGAGTTGCCAATACACAGAACTCGACCGATTACACTGTGCACAGAATATACATTTGGCTTATTGAGTGAGAATTTCCCTCTCAACTAGATTTTCTCAACCAATAGCCTTATTCTTTGGCACTCTCATTTGGTACCTTTATATATGCATATTGCCATGTTCTAAATTGCCTATCTTGCTTACAACTCTATCTCTCTAATTGCTCTAAATTGGTATATCTATATCGTGCAATTACTTGCTTTGAGTTGTTTTGCAGGTTTTGATGATGAACTCTTTGGATCTCTTGGTTGTGTCTTAAATTGCTTCCGTTGTACTCTAACTTGCTACATCTATCTAGGTGTATATCTTGTCTTGATACAACCTTGAGGTTCTTAGGGGTAATCATCTTATGGTAAGGATGCATATCTAGTGAGTTATATCCTTTTATGCGTCTAAAATTGCATATCTCTTGGTTTGGATATATCTCTATATCTACTCATAGCTTGCTTTATCTTGTGTATCTCTTGCTATGATCTAGATCCTACTAGTAGTCCTAACTTGTGATATCATCTACTAGTAGTTCACATACATGTAGTTCTAACCTTGTTTATAATTGGAATATTTGCTCATCTATATGCTATGCTTGTATCTTGTCTCATATATGCTCAAGCCTGTTCCTTGAATTGCATATCTACTATCTTGAGTTTCTTGCATAACATTGTGATGCAGGGTTCATAGATCTACATGATATGTAGAAATTGGAGTATTTTTTGGATTTTTATGCAGGTTTTGCTCCAATTTCAGTTTTTGCTGCAAGTATAGTGCTTTTTATGCAGAAACACCCTTCTGAGCAAGACTCATTGCTATGCCATGAGCTCCGATGGTTTTTGGTCAAATTCCATCATCTTGAGGGTCAAAGTTGTGATTTATTGTTTTTCTGCAGCACTGTATCTTGCATTTTTGGGATGTTCAAGTATATGTTTTAACTTGCTTTTCTTTCTATGCTTGGACAAGACCCTATATGTGCTCTTCTACTCTCCTTATATAACTTTTGTTATCTTCTTTCTCTTAACAAGTGGTGTTTCTTAGTTTCTTCACACCCCCACCTTTTTGAAATGATAAAGGGGGAGAAAGATATGTCTTCTTTTGACAACAGGGAGAAGGCATGTCTTACATGAAGCAAAGAAGCGTGTCCATGTAAAGGGGAGAAGGTAAATGGGAGAAGACATATATGTGTAGAACATATATGAGTAGAAGACATAGTTTCTATAAATGTTATGAAAGCTAACCATGCAGGAGAAATAGCATCAATTGAGGGGGAGTATGAAAACTCCACTAGCATCAATTGAGGGGGAGCATATGAACTCAATTCTACTGAAACCCCTAGGTTCCTCCGAAGGTATGATTTTACTTACAAGCTTTCAATACATTTATGGAATGGTTTGTCATCTTCAAAAAGGGGGAGAATGTTGACTCAAGGTCAATTAGGTCAATGTTGACTCATGTCTAAATTGACTAAACCCTTGTTTTGATGATGACTAACCATTCCACATATTGGTGTCTAATGCTTCTACATTGAGTAATTTCAGATTAGGTTTAGACACACTCCAAATGCCCTAACTTGCGCATATCAAATTGGAGAAAAGACAAGTCAAAATAGCTACAAGTGTGCAATTTGGGATCTCTATGTAAATGACCTTAGAATTGCTTTGTAATCACTTGTAATGATTGTATGACTTGTAATTAAGCTTAGAAAAATTATTGGGACACAAAAATCCATCATTTGTACAGTTTTACAAAAATTCCAAAATACCCATAACAGGGATTTTGTCGGCCGAATTACAAACTCGGCCGATCCAGTTATTCTGGAATTTTTGATGCAATCGGCCGAGTTTCCAACTCAGCCGATTCCTGTTCGGTCGAGTTTCTATGCTGGGAAACTCGGCCGATCCACTGATCGGTCCAAGATGAAAGTCGACCGATCGGCCGAGTTTCTCCAAGGGAACTCGGCCGACAGTCTATCTTTCAGACTTGTCGTTTAGTGGTTCGGCCGAGTTGCCTTTATTGAAACTCGGCCGATCGGACTGTACTGAAATGCAGAAAAAGCAATTCTAGCCGTTGTGGAGTTGCAACAAGTGAAAATAGATCCGTTGCAAGCCACAAAACGGCTAGTTTTCGTTCTTAAGTGTTCCCAAAGGCTAAGAGGCATCCCCAGCTATAAATAGGACCCCTTGGGCTTCATTCCAAGGTTGAGCATTCATTGCAAACTCTTTGTGAGGTTCCTATTCTATAGTTGAGTGCTTCCTACAGCCTCCTCTCTCTCTCTAAGCTTAATCACTTGCTACATCCATTAGAGTGAGTAGGAGATTTGTAAGAGAGCTAGTATCATTTGTATATCTTGTGAGGCTCTCACTTCCACCACCTCCCCATCTCTCATTTCCTATATTGAAGATGAAGGTTCTCTCTCTTGTCCAAGAGAGGTGAAGAAGAACAAGGGAAGGAGTCCCTTGGTGAAGATCAAGGCCGAAGACTTGGAGCTAGAGTGGGTAAGCCCTTGGAGAAGGCAGAAGACTCAAGCTCAAGTGGGTAAGTCCTTGGTGGAAAGCTTCTCCGAGTGAAGGTGAAGTCAAAGGCGGAAGATCCAAGAAGAGTGGGTAATTCCTACAAGGCCGAAGACTTGTGCAAGAGTGGGTAAGTCCTTGGAGAAGGCCGAAGACTCTTGCAAAGTGGGTAAGTCCTTGGTAAGGTTGAAGACTCTTTGTATTGGATAGGTAAGTCCTTTGTTGGGTCATGTATTGTAAGTCTTATGAATGAATATAAGAGTGCAATTGGTTGAAGTCCTAGAGGTTGACCTCTCTAGGCAAGTGGACTGACACACTTCTAGTTTGAAGTGTGGAACCACTCTAAATAGCTTGTCTAATTGGTGCATGTTCAATCTCTCTTATCCTTGCTATGCATGATTTAGTTGCACTCAAATTACCTATTTAGCAACCTTATCTTGTCATATATTTTGAAGGTTTGATGAATTTTGTTTAAGTGCTTTCAGCTCTATTCACCCCCCCTCTAGAGCACCTAAGTCACCCACCTAGGATCCAACAAGTGGTATCAGAGCAGGTCTTCTCCAAGCATACTTCAACAAGTAGGAGAAGATGGGTGACTACCTAGGAGGGAGACTCTCGACTAGACTTCCAATCTTTGATGGGAGCAACTTCCTCTATTGGAGAAGAAGACTTCAATTCTTCATCCAAGGATCAAGTCTCGAGATGTGGCAAATGGTGAACAGCCCATACATTCTACCAAAGACAAACATTGAAGAATGGGATGAAGCCACCTTGATGAAAGCAACCTTGAATGCTAGAGCCATGCACATTCTATATGCCTCCATGACCCCCACCGAGTTCAACCGGATTTCTTCTTGTGAGACGGCCTATGAGGTATGGAGAAAGCTTTGCATCACTTATGAAGGGACAGATCAAGTGAAGGAAAGCAAGGTCTACATGCTCAAAGGGTTGCTTGAGAACTTCAAGATGGGAAAGGAGGAGAGCATAGCCAACATGTACTCAAGGATCAACACCATCTTAAATGGTCTTGCTGTTCTAGGACATCCTATGTCTAGTGGAGAGATCAACTCAAAGATCCTTAGAACTCTCCCCAAGAGATGGGAATCCAAGGTGACTTCCATTGAAGAAGCAAGGTCGCTTAGGGATATTCCTATTGAAGAGCTCATTGGAAATCTACAAGCACATGAAGCCACACTTGACAAGAGGGAGGAAGTAGAAAGACAAGAGAAGAAAGAGCTAAAGAGAATGAAGAAGGCTGAAATGAAGGCTCAAATTGAAGCTATCATGGAACAAGTCTCTCCATCCTCTCAAGCTAAAGAAGATGCCATGTACTCCAAAGGTAGACTCTACAAAGGCAAGTCCTCCTCCATCCGGTGCTTCACATGTGGAAAGAAGGGTCACTACAAGGAAGATTGCCCACAAGGCAAAAAGACCCATCTTCACAAGAAGAAATGGCAATCAAGCTCAAGTGGCTCCTCCAACTCAAGCTCAAGTGAAGATTCAAGTGAAGGATCAAGATCAAGCTCAAGTGATGAAGGAGAATGTCATTTTGCTCTTGTAGCATCAACAAGTGAAGACTCAAATGAGGTAAATCTAGACTCTTTAGATAAAGAATCCTTGATTGATCTCATTCATGATATTTGTGCATCTCTTAAGTCTTCTAAAAAGAAAAAGAAAAAGCTTGCTAAAATTGTTGATAATTTGCATATAGAACTAGATGATCTTGAATATGCAAATTCTTGCTTGCTTATTGATAAAAATGATTGTCTTAGCCAAGTAGACTCTCTTAAACTTGAAAATGCTAGTTTACTTGATAAGATTAAATTTCTAGAAGCTCAACCTCTCATGCCTAATTCTAATGAAGAACATACTTTAATTGTTGATTCTCTCATGCATGACATTGATGTTCTTAAATCTGAAAACAAAAACAAAGATTTTGTTTTGCATGAATTAGAACTAGAAAATGCCTCCTTGCTTGCTAAAATAAATGGGCATGAATCTTGTTCTAGTTATACTAATAAAGAGAATGATGTTGCTGCTCTTCATATTGATAGAGATTCTTATTTAACTAAAGCTCTTTGCTTTGAAAATGATCTTTTGCATGCTAGAGATAATATCAATCATTTGTCTTCTACTATTACCTCTCTTATGCATGATAATGATAGTTTGAGATCTTCTTTGCAAAGATTCTTAGTTGGTAAGAAGAGTCTTAATGACATCCTACTCAATTCTACTAAACAAATTGGTAGACATGGTTTAGGATATGATAGTAGTCAAGGGAACAACAAAGATAAAGGACCTCCAATATTCCATGGAGAATCCTCTAGTTCCAAGACTATGGGCACATGCAACTATTGCAATGAATTTGGTCATTATTCTACTTGTTGTCCTTTTAGGAAAGCACCCAAGAGCAATAGGACTTGGGTTGCTAAGCTAACCCCTCTGGACCCAAAAGCATGATTGGGGACCATTTCATCTTTCTTCTTGTAGGTACTTGCAAATGGATTGACTTGAGCTATTGAATTGAAAATTGACTTCTCAATCCACATGAAAGAAGAAAGGTGAGATGTGTAGAGGGTGACAACAAGTGAAAAAGCATTGGTAAGCACAAAGGTAAAGGTTCTATTGCTTATAACCATTTCTAACTTGTTTTTGTCAAGTTAGTGTGCACTATACTTATGGTTTTTGAGTCAAAAGTGACATTTTGTGTTTCTCTTCACACTCTTGCTCAAAAACTATTTCTAATGCTTCTATAGTGCACTACTAACTTGCTTAGACATGTTTGGATATGGTTTGTATATCTAGCATGCCTCTAGATATGTTTTATGAAAAATATGTGCTTTTTCTACAGTAGTTTTGTCGGCCGAGTTTTGTCCTGTCTAAAACTCGACCGATAGGCACCAATGGGTGTTGCCAACAGCTGCGATCGGCCGAGTTGCCAATACACAGAACTCGACCGATTACACTGTGCACAGAATATACATTTGGCTTATTGAGTGAGAATTTCCCTCTCAACTAGATTTTCTCAACCAATAGCCTTATTCTTTGGCACTCTCATTTGGTACCTTTATATATGCATATTGCCATGTTCTAAATTGCCTATCTTGCTTACAACTCTATCTCTCTAATTGCTCTAAATTGGTATATCTATATCGTGCAATTACTTGCTTTGAGTTGTTTTGCAGGTTTTGATGATGAACTCTTTGGATCTCTTGGTTGTGTCTTAAATTGCTTCCGTTGTACTCTAACTTGCTACATCTATCTAGGTGTATATCTTGTCTTGATACAACCTTGAGGTTCTTAGGGGTAATCATCTTATGGTAAGGATGCATATCTAGTGAGTTATATCCTTTTATGCGTCTAAAATTGCATATCTCTTGGTTTGGATATATCTCTATATCTACTCATAGCTTGCTTTATCTTGTGTATCTCTTGCTATGATCTAGATCCTACTAGTAGTCCTAACTTGTGATATCATCTACTAGTAGTTCACATACATGTAGTTCTAACCTTGTTTATAATTGGAATATTTGCTCATCTATATGCTATGCTTGTATCTTGTCTCATATATGCTCAAGCCTGTTCCTTGAATTGCATATCTACTATCTTGAGTTTCTTGCATAACATTGTGATGCAGGGTTCATAGATCTACATGATATGTAGAAATTGGAGTATTTTTTGGATTTTTATGCAGGTTTTGCTCCAATTTCAGTTTTTGCTGCAAGTATAGTGCTTTTTATGCAGAAACACCCTTCTGAGCAAGACTCATTGCTATGCCATGAGCTCCGATGGTTTTTGGTCAAATTCCATCATCTTGAGGGTCAAAGTTGTGATTTATTGTTTTTCTGCAGCACTGTATCTTGCATTTTTGGGATGTTCAAGTATATGTTTTAACTTGCTTTTCTTTCTATGCTTGGACAAGACCCTATATGTGCTCTTCTACTCTCCTTATATAACTTTTGTTATCTTCTTTCTCTTAACAAGTGGTGTTTCTTAGTTTCTTCACACCCCCACCTTTTTGAAATGACAAAGGGGGAGAAAGATATGTCTTCTTTTGACAACAGGGAGAAGGCATGTCTTACATGAAGCAAAGAAGCGTGTCCATGTAAAGGGGAGAAGGTAAATGGGAGAAGACATATATGTGTAGAACATATATGAGTAGAAGACATAGTTTCTATAAATGTTATGAAAGCTAACCATGCAGGAGAAATAGCATCAATTGAGGGGGAGTATGAAAACTCCACTAGCATCAATTGAGGGGGAGCATATGAACTCAATTCTACTGAAACCCCTAGGTTCCTCCGAAGGTATGATTTTACTTACAAGCTTTCAATACATTTATGGAATGGTTTGTCATCTTCAAAAAGGGGGAGAATGTTGACTCAAGGTCAATTAGGTCAATGTTGACTCATGTCTAAATTGACTAAACCCTTGTTTTGATGATGACTAACCATTCCACATATTGGTGTCTAATGCTTCTACATTGAGTAATTTCAGATTAGGTTTAGACACACTCCAAATGCCCTAACTTGCGCATATCAAATTGGAGAAAAGACAAGTCAAAATAGCTACAAGTGTGCAATTTGGGATCTCTATGTAAATGACCTTAGAATTGCTTTGTAATCACTTGTAATGATTGTATGACTTGTAATTAAGCTTAGAAAAATTATTGGGACACAAAAATCCATCATTTGTACAATTTTACAAAAATTCCAAAATACCCATAACAGGGATTTTGTCGGCCGAATTACAAACTCGGCCGATCCAGTTATTCTGGAATTTTTGATGCAATCGGCCGAGTTTCCAACTCAGCCGATTCCTGTTCGGTCGAGTTTCTATGCTGGGAAACTCGGCCGATCCACTGATCGGTCCAAGATGAAAGTCGACCGATCGGCCGAGTTTCTCCAAGGGAACTCGGCCGACAGTCTATCTTTCAGACTTGTCATTTAGTGGTTCGGCCGAGTTGCCTTTATTGAAACTCGGCCGATCGGACTGTACTGAAATGCAGAAAAAGCAATTCTAGCCGTTGTGGAGTTGCAACAAGTGAAAATAGATCCGTTGCAAGCCACAAAACGGCTAGTTTTCGTTCTTAAGTGTTCCCAAAGGCTAAGAGGCATCCCCAGCTATAAATAGGACCCCTTGGGCTTCATTCCAAGGTTGAGCATTCATTGCAAACTCTTTGTGAGGTTCCTATTCTATAGTTGAGTGCTTCCTACAGCCTCCTCTCTCTCTCTAAGCTTAATCACTTGCTACATCCATTAGAGTGAGTAGGAGATTTGTAAGAGAGCTAGTATCATTTGTATATCTTGTGAGGCTCTCACTTCCACCACCTCCCCATCTCTCATTTCCTATATTGAAGATGAAGGTTCTCTCTCTTGTCCAAGAGAGGTGAAGAAGAACAAGGGAAGGAGTCCCTTGGTGAAGATCAAGGCCGAAGACTTGGAGCTAGAGTGGGTAAGCCCTTGGAGAAGGCAGAAGACTCAAGCTCAAGTGGGTAAGTCCTTGGTGGAAAGCTTCTCCGAGTGAAGGTGAAGTCAAAGGCGGAAGATCCAAGAAGAGTGGGTAATTCCTACAAGGCCGAAGACTTGTGCAAGAGTGGGTAAGTCCTTGGAGAAGGCCGAAGACTCTTGCAAAGTGGGTAAGTCCTTGGTAAGGTTGAAGACTCTTTGTATTGGATAGGTAAGTCCTTTGTTGGGTCATGTATTGTAAGTCTTATGAATGAATATAAGAGTGCAATTGGTTGAAGTCCTAGAGGTTGACCTCTCTAGGCAAGTGGACTGACACACTTCTAGTTTGAAGTGTGGAACCACTCTAAATAGCTTGTCTAATTGGTGCATGTTCAATCTCTCTTATCCTTGCTATGCATGATTTAGTTGCACTCAAATTACCTATTTAGCAACCTTATCTTGTCATATATTTTGAAGGTTTGATGAATTTTGTTTAAGTGCTTTCAGCTCTATTCACCCCCCCTCTAGAGCACCTAAGTCACCCACCTAGGATCCAACAAGTGGTATCAGAGCAGGTCTTCTCCAAGCATACTTCAACAAGTAGGAGAAGATGGGTGACTACCTAGGAGGGAGACTCTCGACTAGACTTCCAATCTTTGATGGGAGCAACTTCCTCTATTGGAGAAGAAGACTTCAATTCTTCATCCAAGGATCAAGTCTCGAGATGTGGCAAATGGTGAACAGCCCATACATTCTACCAAAGACAAACATTGAAGAATGGGATGAAGCCACCTTGATGAAAGCAACCTTGAATGCTAGAGCCATGCACATTCTATATGCCTCCATGACCCCCACCGAGTTCAACCGGATTTCTTCTTGTGAGACGGCCTATGAGGTATGGAGAAAGCTTTGCATCACTTATGAAGGGACAGATCAAGTGAAGGAAAGCAAGGTCTACATGCTCAAAGGGTTGCTTGAGAACTTCAAGATGGGAAAGGAGGAGAGCATAGCCAACATGTACTCAAGGATCAACACCATCTTAAATGGTCTTGCTGTTCTAGGACATCCTATGTCTAGTGGAGAGATCAACTCAAAGATCCTTAGAACTCTCCCCAAGAGATGGGAATCCAAGGTGACTTCCATTGAAGAAGCAAGGTCGCTTAGGGATATTCCTATTGAAGAGCTCATTGGAAATCTACAAGCACATGAAGCCACACTTGACAAGAGGGAGGAAGTAGAAAGACAAGAGAAGAAAGAGCTAAAGAGAATGAAGAAGGCTGAAATGAAGGCTCAAATTGAAGCTATCATGGAACAAGTCTCTCCATCCTCTCAAGCTAAAGAAGATGCCATGTACTCCAAAGGTAGACTCTACAAAGGCAAGTCCTCCTCCATCCGGTGCTTCACATGTGGAAAGAAGGGTCACTACAAGGAAGATTGCCCACAAGGCAAAAAGACCCATCTTCACAAGAAGAAATGGCAATCAAGCTCAAGTGGCTCCTCCAACTCAAGCTCAAGTGAAGATTCAAGTGAAGGATCAAGATCAAGCTCAAGTGATGAAGGAGAATGTCATTTTGCTCTTGTAGCATCAACAAGTGAAGACTCAAATGAGGTAAATCTAGACTCTTTAGATAAAGAATCCTTGATTGATCTCATTCATGATATTTGTGCATCTCTTAAGTCTTCTAAAAAGAAAAAGAAAAAGCTTGCTAAAATTGTTGATAATTTGCATATAGAACTAGATGATCTTGAATAAGCAAATTCTTGCTTGCTTATTGATAAAAATGATTGTCTTAGCCAAGTAGACTCTCTTAAACTTGAAAATGCTAGTTTACTTGATAAGATTAAATTTCTAGAAGCTCAACCTCTCATGCCTAATTCTAATGAAGAACATACTTTAATTGTTGATTCTCTCATGCATGACATTGATGTTCTTAAATCTGAAAACAAAAACAAAGATTTTGTTTTGCATGAATTAGAACTAGAAAATGCCTCCTTGCTTTCTAAAATCAATGGGCATGAATCTTGTTCTAGTTATACTAATAAAGAGAATGATGTTGCTGCTCTTCATATTGATAGAGATTCTTATTTAACTAAAGCTCTTTGCTTTGAAAATGATCTTTTGCATGCTAGAGATAATATCAATCATTTGTCTTCTACTATTACCTCTCTTATGCATGATAATGATAGTTTGAGATCTTCTTTGCAAAGATTCTTAGTTGGTAAGAAGAGTCTTAATGACATCCTACTCAATTCTACTAAACAAATTGGTAGACATGGTTTAGGATATGATAGTAGTCAAGGGAACAACAAAGATAAAGGACCTCCAATATTCCATGGAGAATCCTCTAGTTCCAAGACTATGGGCACATGCAACTATTGCAATGAATTTGGTCATTATTCTACTTGTTGTCCTTTTAGGAAAGCACCCAAGAGCAATAGGACTTGGGTTGCTAAGCTAACCCCTCCGGACCCAAAAGCATGATTGGGGACCATTTCATCTTTCTTCTTGTAGGTACTTGCAAATGGATTGACTTGAGCTATTGAATTGAAAATTGACTTCTCAATCCACATGAAAGAAGAAAGGTGAGATGTGTAGAGGGTGACAACAAGTGAAAAAGCATTGGTAAGCACAAAGGTAAAGGTTCTATTGCTTATAACCATTTCTAACTTGTTTTTGTCAAGTTAGTGTGCACTATACTTATGGTTTTTGAGTCAAAAGTGACATTTTGTGTTTCTCTTCACACTCTTGCTCAAAAACTATTTCTAATGCTTCTATAGTGCACTACTAACTTGCTTAGACATGTTTGGATATGGTTTGTATATCTAGCATGCCTCTAGATATGTTTTATGAAAAATATGTGCTTTTTCTACAGTAGTTTTGTCGGCCGAGTTTTGTCCTGTCTAAAACTCGACCGATAGGCACCAATGGGTGTTGCCAACAGCTGCGATCGGCCGAGTTGCCAATACACAGAACTCGACCGATTACACTGTGCACAGAATATACATTTGGCTTATTGAGTGAGAATTTCCCTCTCAACTAGATTTTCTCAACCAATAGCCTTATTCTTTGGCACTCTCATTTGGTACCTTTATATATGCATATTGCCATGTTCTAAATTGCCTATCTTGCTTACAACTCTATCTCTCTAATTGCTCTAAATTGGTATATCTATATCGTGCAATTACTTGCTTTGAGTTGTTTTGCAGGTTTTGATGATGAACTCTTTGGATCTCTTGGTTGTGTCTTAAATTGCTTCCGTTGTACTCTAACTTGCTACATCTATCTAGGTGTATATCTTGTCTTGATACAACCTTGAGGTTCTTAGGGGTAATCATCTTATGGTAAGGATGCATATCTAGTGAGTTATATCCTTTTATGCGTCTAAAATTGCATATCTCTTGGTTTGGATATATCTCTATATCTACTCATAGCTTGCTTTATCTTGTGTATCTCTTGCTATGATCTAGATCCTACTAGTAGTCCTAACTTGTGATATCATCTACTAGTAGTTCACATACATGTAGTTCTAACCTTGTTTATAATTGGAATATTTGCTCATCTATATGCTATGCTTGTATCTTGTCTCATATATGCTCAAGCCTGTTCCTTGAATTGCATATCTACTATCTTGAGTTTCTTGCATAACATTGTGATGCAGGGTTCATAGATCTACATGATATGTAGAAATTGGAGTATTTTTTGGATTTTTATGCAGGTTTTGCTCCAATTTCAGTTTTTGCTGCAAGTATAGTGCTTTTTATGCAGAAACACCCTTCTGAGCAAGACTCATTGCTATGCCATGAGCTCCGATGGTTTTTGGTCAAATTCCATCATCTTGAGGGTCAAAGTTGTGATTTATTGTTTTTCTGCAGCACTGTATCTTGCATTTTTGGGATGTTCAAGTATATGTTTTAACTTGCTTTTCTTTCTATGCTTGGACAAGACCCTATATGTGCTCTTCTACTCTCCTTATATAACTTTTGTTATCTTCTTTCTCTTAACAAGTGGTGTTTCTTAGTTTCTTCACACCCCCACCTTTTTGAAATGACAAAGGGGGAGAAAGATATGTCTTCTTTTGACAACAGGGAGAAGGCATGTCTTACATGAAGCAAAGAAGCGTGTCCATGTAAAGGGGAGAAGGTAAATGGGAGAAGACATATATGTGTAGAACATATATGAGTAGAAGACATAGTTTCTATAAATGTTATGAAAGCTAACCATGCAGGAGAAATAGCATCAATTGAGGGGGAGTATGAAAACTCCACTAGCATCAATTGAGGGGGAGCATATGAACTCAATTCTACTGAAACCCCTAGGTTCCTCCGAAGGTATGATTTTACTTACAAGCTTTCAATACATTTATGGAATGGTTTGTCATCTTCAAAAAGGGGGAGAATGTTGACTCAAGGTCAATTAGGTCAATGTTGACTCATGTCTAAATTGACTAAACCCTTGTTTTGATGATGACTAACCATTCCACATATTGGTGTCTAATGCTTCTACATTGAGTAATTTCAGATTAGGTTTAGACACACTCCAAATGCCCTAACTTGCGCATATCAAATTGGAGAAAAGACAAGTCAAAATAGCTACAAGTGTGCAATTTGGGATCTCTATGTAAATGACCTTAGAATTGCTTTGTAATCACTTGTAATGATTGTATGACTTGTAATTAAGCTTAGAAAAATTATTGGGACACAAAAATCCATCATTTGTACAGTTTTACAAAAATTCCAAAATACCCATAACAGGGATTTTGTCGGCCGAATTACAAACTCGGCCGATCCAGTTATTCTGGAATTTTTGATGCAATCGGCCGAGTTTCCAACTCAGCCGATTCCTGTTCGGTCGAGTTTCTATGCTGGGAAACTCGGCCGATCCACTGATCGGTCCAAGATGAAAGTCGACCGATCGGCCGAGTTTCTCCAAGGGAACTCGGCCGACAGTCTATCTTTCAGACTTGTCGTTTAGTGGTTCGGCCGAGTTGCCTTTATTGAAACTCGGCCGATCGGACTGTACTGAAATGCAGAAAAAGCAATTCTAGCCGTTGTGGAGTTGCAACAAGTGAAAATAGATCCGTTGCAAGCCACAAAACGGCTAGTTTTCGTTCTTAAGTGTTCCCAAAGGCTAAGAGGCATCCCCAGCTATAAATAGGACCCCTTGGGCTTCATTCCAAGGTTGAGCATTCATTGCAAACTCTTTGTGAGGTTCCTATTCTATAGTTGAGTGCTTCCTACAGCCTCCTCTCTCTCTCTAAGCTTAATCACTTGCTACATCCATTAGAGTGAGTAGGAGATTTGTAAGAGAGCTAGTATCATTTGTATATCTTGTGAGGCTCTCACTTCCACCACCTCCCCATCTCTCATTTCCTATATTGAAGATGAAGGTTCTCTCTCTTGTCCAAGAGAGGTGAAGAAGAACAAGGGAAGGAGTCCCTTGGTGAAGATCAAGGCCGAAGACTTGGAGCTAGAGTGGGTAAGCCCTTGGAGAAGGCAGAAGACTCAAGCTCAAGTGGGTAAGTCCTTGGTGGAAAGCTTCTCCGAGTGAAGGTGAAGTCAAAGGCGGAAGATCCAAGAAGAGTGGGTAATTCCTACAAGGCCGAAGACTTGTGCAAGAGTGGGTAAGTCCTTGGAGAAGGCCGAAGACTCTTGCAAAGTGGGTAAGTCCTTGGTAAGGTTGAAGACTCTTTGTATTGGATAGGTAAGTCCTTTGTTGGGTCATGTATTGTAAGTCTTATGAATGAATATAAGAGTGCAATTGGTTGAAGTCCTAGAGGTTGACCTCTCTAGGCAAGTGGACTGACACACTTCTAGTTTGAAGTGTGGAACCACTCTAAATAGCTTGTCTAATTGGTGCATGTTCAATCTCTCTTATCCTTGCTATGCATGATTTAGTTGCACTCAAATTACCTATTTAGCAACCTTATCTTGTCATATATTTTGAAGGTTTGATGAATTTTGTTTAAGTGCTTTCAGCTCTATTCACCCCCCCTCTAGAGCACCTAAGTCACCCACCTAGGATCCAACAAGTGGTATCAGAGCAGGTCTTCTCCAAGCATACTTCAACAAGTAGGAGAAGATGGGTGACTACCTAGGAGGGAGACTCTCGACTAGACTTCCAATCTTTGATGGGAGCAACTTCCTCTATTGGAGAAGAAGACTTCAATTCTTCATCCAAGGATCAAGTCTCGAGATGTGGCAAATGGTGAACAGCCCATACATTCTACCAAAGACAAACATTGAAGAATGGGATGAAGCCACCTTGATGAAAGCAACCTTGAATGCTAGAGCCATGCACATTCTATATGCCTCCATGACCCCCACCGAGTTCAACCGGATTTCTTCTTGTGAGACGGCCTATGAGGTATGGAGAAAGCTTTGCATCACTTATGAAGGGACAGATCAAGTGAAGGAAAGCAAGGTCTACATGCTCAAAGGGTTGCTTGAGAACTTCAAGATGGGAAAGGAGGAGAGCATAGCCAACATGTACTCAAGGATCAACACCATCTTAAATGGTCTTGCTGTTCTAGGACATCCTATGTCTAGTGGAGAGATCAACTCAAAGATCCTTAGAACTCTCCCCAAGAGATGGGAATCCAAGGTGACTTCCATTGAAGAAGCAAGGTCGCTTAGGGATATTCCTATTGAAGAGCTCATTGGAAATCTACAAGCACATGAAGCCACACTTGACAAGAGGGAGGAAGTAGAAAGACAAGAGAAGAAAGAGCTAAAGAGAATGAAGAAGGCTGAAATGAAGGCTCAAATTGAAGCTATCATGGAACAAGTCTCTCCATCCTCTCAAGCTAAAGAAGATGCCATGTACTCCAAAGGTAGACTCTACAAAGGCAAGTCCTCCTCCATCCGGTGCTTCACATGTGGAAAGAAGGGTCACTACAAGGAAGATTGCCCACAAGGCAAAAAGACCCATCTTCACAAGAAGAAATGGCAATCAAGCTCAAGTGGCTCCTCCAACTCAAGCTCAAGTGAAGATTCAAGTGAAGGATCAAGATCAAGCTCAAGTGATGAAGGAGAATGTCATTTTGCTCTTGTAGCATCAACAAGTGAAGACTCAAATGAGGTAAATCTAGACTCTTTAGATAAAGAATCCTTGATTGATCTCATTCATGATATTTGTGCATCTCTTAAGTCTTCTAAAAAGAAAAAGAAAAAGCTTGCTAAAATTGTTGATAATTTGCATATAGAACTAGATGATCTTGAATATGCAAATTCTTGCTTGCTTATTGATAAAAATGATTGTCTTAGCCAAGTAGACTCTCTTAAACTTGAAAATGCTAGTTTACTTGATAAGATTAAATTTCTAGAAGCTCAACCTCTCATGCCTAATTCTAATGAAGAACATACTTTAATTGTTGATTCTCTCATGCATGACATTGATGTTCTTAAATCTGAAAACAAAAACAAAGATTTTGTTTTGCATGAATTAGAACTAGAAAATGCCTCCTTGCTTTCTAAAATCAATGGGCATGAATCTTGTTCTAGTTATACTAATAAAGAGAATGATGTTGCTGCTCTTCATATTGATAGAGATTCTTATTTAACTAAAGCTCTTTGCTTTGAAAATGATCTTTTGCATGCTAGAGATAATATCAATCATTTGTCTTCTACTATTACCTCTCTTATGCATGATAATGATAGTTTGAGATCTTCTTTGCAAAGATTCTTAGTTGGTAAGAAGAGTCTTAATGACATCCTACTCAATTCTACTAAACAAATTGGTAGACATGGTTTAGGATATGATAGTAGTCAAGGGAACAACAAAGATAAAGGACCTCCAATATTCCATGGAGAATCCTCTAGTTCCAAGACTATGGGCACATGCAACTATTGCAATGAATTTGGTCATTATTCTACTTGTTGTCCTTTTAGGAAAGCACCCAAGAGCAATAGGACTTGGGTTGCTAAGCTAACCCCTCCGGACCCAAAAGCATGATTGGGGACCATTTCATCTTTCTTCTTGTAGGTACTTGCAAATGGATTGACTTGAGCTATTGAATTGAAAATTGACTTCTCAATCCACATGAAAGAAGAAAGGTGAGATGTGTAGAGGGTGACAACAAGTGAAAAAGCATTGGTAAGCACAAAGGTAAAGGTTCTATTGCTTATAACCATTTCTAACTTGTTTTTGTCAAGTTAGTGTGCACTATACTTATGGTTTTTGAGTCAAAAGTGACATTTTGTGTTTCTCTTCACACTCTTGCTCAAAAACTATTTCTAATGCTTCTATAGTGCACTACTAACTTGCTTAGACATGTTTGGATATGGTTTGTATATCTAGCATGCCTCTAGATATGTTTTATGAAAAATATGTGCTTTTTCTACAGTAGTTTTGTCGGCCGAGTTTTGTCCTGTCTAAAACTCGACCGATAGGCACCAATGGGTGTTGCCAACAGCTGCGATCGGCCGAGTTGCCAATACACAGAACTCGACCGATTACACTGTGCACAGAATATACATTTGGCTTATTGAGTGAGAATTTCCCTCTCAACTAGATTTTCTCAACCAATAGCCTTATTCTTTGGCACTCTCATTTGGTACCTTTATATATGCATATTGCCATGTTCTAAATTGCCTATCTTGCTTACAACTCTATCTCTCTAATTGCTCTAAATTGGTATATCTATATCGTGCAATTACTTGCTTTGAGTTGTTTTGCAGGTTTTGATGATGAACTCTTTGGATCTCTTGGTTGTGTCTTAAATTGCTTCCGTTGTACTCTAACTTGCTACATCTATCTAGGTGTATATCTTGTCTTGATACAACCTTGAGGTTCTTAGGGGTAATCATCTTATGGTAAGGATGCATATCTAGTGAGTTATATCCTTTTATGCGTCTAAAATTGCATATCTCTTGGTTTGGATATATCTCTATATCTACTCATAGCTTGCTTTATCTTGTGTATCTCTTGCTATGATCTAGATCCTACTAGTAGTCCTAACTTGTGATATCATCTACTAGTAGTTCACATACATGTAGTTCTAACCTTGTTTATAATTGGAATATTTGCTCATCTATATGCTATGCTTGTATCTTGTCTCATATATGCTCAAGCCTGTTCCTTGAATTGCATATCTACTATCTTGAGTTTCTTGCATAACATTGTGATGCAGGGTTCATAGATCTACATGATATGTAGAAATTGGAGTATTTTTTGGATTTTTATGCAGGTTTTGCTCCAATTTCAGTTTTTGCTGCAAGTATAGTGCTTTTTATGCAGAAACACCCTTCTGAGCAAGACTCATTGCTATGCCATGAGCTCCGATGGTTTTTGGTCAAATTCCATCATCTTGAGGGTCAAAGTTGTGATTTATTGTTTTTCTGCAGCACTGTATCTTGCATTTTTGGGATGTTCAAGTATATGTTTTAACTTGCTTTTCTTTCTATGCTTGGACAAGACCCTATATGTGCTCTTCTACTCTCCTTATATAACTTTTGTTATCTTCTTTCTCTTAACAAGTGGTGTTTCTTAGTTTCTTCACACCCCCACCTTTTTGAAATGACAAAGGGGGAGAAAGATATGTCTTCTTTTGACAACAGGGAGAAGGCATGTCTTACATGAAGCAAAGAAGCGTGTCCATGTAAAGGGGAGAAGGTAAATGGGAGAAGACATATATGTGTAGAACATATATGAGTAGAAGACATAGTTTCTATAAATGTTATGAAAGCTAACCATGCAGGAGAAATAGCATCAATTGAGGGGGAGTATGAAAACTCCACTAGCATCAATTGAGGGGGAGCATATGAACTCAATTCTACTGAAACCCCTAGGTTCCTCCGAAGGTATGATTTTACTTACAAGCTTTCAATACATTTATGGAATGGTTTGTCATCTTCAAAAAGGGGGAGAATGTTGACTCAAGGTCAATTAGGTCAATGTTGACTCATGTCTAAATTGACTAAACCCTTGTTTTGATGATGACTAACCATTCCACATATTGGTGTCTAATGCTTCTACATTGAGTAATTTCAGATTAGGTTTAGACACACTCCAAATGCCCTAACTTGCGCATATCAAATTGGAGAAAAGACAAGTCAAAATAGCTACAAGTGTGCAATTTGGGATCTCTATGTAAATGACCTTAGAATTGCTTTGTAATCACTTGTAATGATTGTATGACTTGTAATTAAGCTTAGAAAAATTATTGGGACACAAAAATCCATCATTTGTACAGTTTTACAAAAATTCCAAAATACCCATAACAGGGATTTTGTCGGCCGAATTACAAACTCGGCCGATCCAGTTATTCTGGAATTTTTGATGCAATCGGCCGAGTTTCCAACTCAGCCGATTCCTGTTCGGTCGAGTTTCTATGCTGGGAAACTCGGCCGATCCACTGATCGGTCCAAGATGAAAGTCGACCGATCGGCCGAGTTTCTCCAAGGGAACTCGGCCGACAGTCTATCTTTCAGACTTGTCGTTTAGTGGTTCGGCCGAGTTGCCTTTATTGAAACTCGGCCGATCGGACTGTACTGAAATGCAGAAAAAGCAATTCTAGCCGTTGTGGAGTTGCAACAAGTGAAAATAGATCCGTTGCAAGCCACAAAACGGCTAGTTTTCGTTCTTAAGTGTTCCCAAAGGCTAAGAGGCATCCCCAGCTATAAATAGGACCCCTTGGGCTTCATTCCAAGGTTGAGCATTCATTGCAAACTCTTTGTGAGGTTCCTATTCTATAGTTGAGTGCTTCCTACAGCCTCCTCTCTCTCTCTAAGCTTAATCACTTGCTACATCCATTAGAGTGAGTAGGAGATTTGTAAGAGAGCTAGTATCATTTGTATATCTTGTGAGGCTCTCACTTCCACCACCTCCCCATCTCTCATTTCCTATATTGAAGATGAAGGTTCTCTCTCTTGTCCAAGAGAGGTGAAGAAGAACAAGGGAAGGAGTCCCTTGGTGAAGATCAAGGCCGAAGACTTGGAGCTAGAGTGGGTAAGCCCTTGGAGAAGGCAGAAGACTCAAGCTCAAGTGGGTAAGTCCTTGGTGGAAAGCTTCTCCGAGTGAAGGTGAAGTCAAAGGCGGAAGATCCAAGAAGAGTGGGTAATTCCTACAAGGCCGAAGACTTGTGCAAGAGTGGGTAAGTCCTTGGAGAAGGCCGAAGACTCTTGCAAAGTGGGTAAGTCCTTGGTAAGGTTGAAGACTCTTTGTATTGGATAGGTAAGTCCTTTGTTGGGTCATGTATTGTAAGTCTTATGAATGAATATAAGAGTGCAATTGGTTGAAGTCCTAGAGGTTGACCTCTCTAGGCAAGTGGACTGACACACTTCTAGTTTGAAGTGTGGAACCACTCTAAATAGCTTGTCTAATTGGTGCATGTTCAATCTCTCTTATCCTTGCTATGCATGATTTAGTTGCACTCAAATTACCTATTTAGCAACCTTATCTTGTCATATATTTTGAAGGTTTGATGAATTTTGTTTAAGTGCTTTCAGCTCTATTCACCCCCCCTCTAGAGCACCTAAGTCACCCACCTAGGATCCAACAAGTGGTATCAGAGCAGGTCTTCTCCAAGCATACTTCAACAAGTAGGAGAAGATGGGTGACTACCTAGGAGGGAGACTCTCGACTAGACTTCCAATCTTTGATGGGAGCAACTTCCTCTATTGGAGAAGAAGACTTCAATTCTTCATCCAAGGATCAAGTCTCGAGATGTGGCAAATGGTGAACAGCCCATACATTCTACCAAAGACAAACATTGAAGAATGGGATGAAGCCACCTTGATGAAAGCAACCTTGAATGCTAGAGCCATGCACATTCTATATGCCTCCATGACCCCCACCGAGTTCAACCGGATTTCTTCTTGTGAGACGGCCTATGAGGTATGGAGAAAGCTTTGCATCACTTATGAAGGGACAGATCAAGTGAAGGAAAGCAAGGTCTACATGCTCAAAGGGTTGCTTGAGAACTTCAAGATGGGAAAGGAGGAGAGCATAGCCAACATGTACTCAAGGATCAACACCATCTTAAATGGTCTTGCTGTTCTAGGACATCCTATGTCTAGTGGAGAGATCAACTCAAAGATCCTTAGAACTCTCCCCAAGAGATGGGAATCCAAGGTGACTTCCATTGAAGAAGCAAGGTCGCTTAGGGATATTCCTATTGAAGAGCTCATTGGAAATCTACAAGCACATGAAGCCACACTTGACAAGAGGGAGGAAGTAGAAAGACAAGAGAAGAAAGAGCTAAAGAGAATGAAGAAGGCTGAAATGAAGGCTCAAATTGAAGCTATCATGGAACAAGTCTCTCCATCCTCTCAAGCTAAAGAAGATGCCATGTACTCCAAAGGTAGACTCTACAAAGGCAAGTCCTCCTCCATCCGGTGCTTCACATGTGGAAAGAAGGGTCACTACAAGGAAGATTGCCCACAAGGCAAAAAGACCCATCTTCACAAGAAGAAATGGCAATCAAGCTCAAGTGGCTCCTCCAACTCAAGCTCAAGTGAAGATTCAAGTGAAGGATCAAGATCAAGCTCAAGTGATGAAGGAGAATGTCATTTTGCTCTTGTAGCATCAACAAGTGAAGACTCAAATGAGGTAAATCTAGACTCTTTAGATAAAGAATCCTTGATTGATCTCATTCATGATATTTGTGCATCTCTTAAGTCTTCTAAAAAGAAAAAGAAAAAGCTTGCTAAAATTGTTGATAATTTGCATATAGAACTAGATGATCTTGAATATGCAAATTCTTGCTTGCTTATTGATAAAAATGATTGTCTTAGCCAAGTAGACTCTCTTAAACTTGAAAATGCTAGTTTACTTGATAAGATTAAATTTCTAGAAGCTCAACCTCTCATGCCTAATTCTAATGAAGAACATACTTTAATTGTTGATTCTCTCATGCATGACATTGATGTTCTTAAATCTGAAAACAAAAACAAAGATTTTGTTTTGCATGAATTAGAACTAGAAAATGCCTCCTTGCTTGCTAAAATCAATGGGCATGAATCTTGTTCTAGTTATACTAATAAAGAGAATGATGTTGCTGCTCTTCATATTGATAGAGATTCTTATTTAACTAAAGCTCTTTGCTTTGAAAATGATCTTTTGCATGCTAGAGATAATATCAATCATTTGTCTTCTACTATTACCTCTCTTATGCATGATAATGATAGTTTGAGATCTTCTTTGCAAAGATTCTTAGTTGGTAAGAAGAGTCTTAATGACATCCTACTCAATTCTACTAAACAAATTGGTAGACATGGTTTAGGATATGATAGTAGTCAAGGGAACAACAAAGATAAAGGACCTCCAATATTCCATGGAGAATCCTCTAGTTCCAAGACTATGGGCACATGCAACTATTGCAATGAATTTGGTCATTATTCTACTTGTTGTCCTTTTAGGAAAGCACCCAAGAGCAATAGGACTTGGGTTGCTAAGCTAACCCCTCCGGACCCAAAAGCATGATTGGGGACCATTTCATCTTTCTTCTTGTAGGTACTTGCAAATGGATTGACTTGAGCTATTGAATTGAAAATTGACTTCTCAATCCACATGAAAGAAGAAAGGTGAGATGTGTAGAGGGTGACAACAAGTGAAAAAGCATTGGTAAGCACAAAGGTAAAGGTTCTATTGCTTATAACCATTTCTAACTTGTTTTTGTCAAGTTAGTGTGCACTATACTTATGGTTTTTGAGTCAAAAGTGACATTTTGTGTTTCTCTTCACACTCTTGCTCAAAAACTATTTCTAATGCTTCTATAGTGCACTACTAACTTGCTTAGACATGTTTGGATATGGTTTGTATATCTAGCATGCCTCTAGATATGTTTTATGAAAAATATGTGCTTTTTCTACAGTAGTTTTGTCGGCCGAGTTTTGTCCTGTCTAAAACTCGACCGATAGGCACCAATGGGTGTTGCCAACAGCTGCGATCGGCCGAGTTGCCAATACACAGAACTCGACCGATTACACTGTGCACAGAATATACATTTGGCTTATTGAGTGAGAATTTCCCTCTCAACTAGATTTTCTCAACCAATAGCCTTATTCTTTGGCACTCTCATTTGGTACCTTTATATATGCATATTGCCATGTTCTAAATTGCCTATCTTGCTTACAACTCTATCTCTCTAATTGCTCTAAATTGGTATATCTATATCGTGCAATTACTTGCTTTGAGTTGTTTTGCAGGTTTTGATGATGAACTCTTTGGATCTCTTGGTTGTGTCTTAAATTGCTTCCGTTGTACTCTAACTTGCTACATCTATCTAGGTGTATATCTTGTCTTGATACAACCTTGAGGTTCTTAGGGGTAATCATCTTATGGTAAGGATGCATATCTAGTGAGTTATATCCTTTTATGCGTCTAAAATTGCAAATCTCTTGGTTTGGATATATCTCTATATCTACTCATAGCTTGCTTTATCTTGTGTATCTCTTGCTATGATCTAGATCCTACTAGTAGTCCTAACTTGTGATATCATCTACTAGTAGTTCACATACATGTAGTTCTAACCTTGTTTATAATTGGAATATTTGCTCATCTATATGCTATGCTTGTATCTTGTCTCATATATGCTCAAGCCTGTTCCTTGAATTGCATATCTACTATCTTGAGTTTCTTGCATAACATTGTGATGCAGGGTTCATAGATCTACATGATATGTAGAAATTGGAGTATTTTTTGGATTTTTATGCAGGTTTTGCTCCAATTTCAGTTTTTGCTGCAAGTATAGTGCTTTTTATGCAGAAACACCCTTCTGAGCAAGACTCATTGCTATGCCATGAGCTCCGATGGTTTTTGGTCAAATTCCATCATCTTGAGGGTCAAAGTTGTGATTTATTGTTTTTCTGCAGCACTGTATCTTGCATTTTTGGGATGTTCAAGTATATGTTTTAACTTGCTTTTCTTTCTATGCTTGGACAAGACCCTATATGTGCTCTTCTACTCTC
This sequence comes from Alisma plantago-aquatica, assembly GCA_963693085.1. Classification (NCBI taxonomy): domain Eukaryota; kingdom Viridiplantae; phylum Streptophyta; class Magnoliopsida; order Alismatales; family Alismataceae; genus Alisma; species Alisma plantago-aquatica. Next base: position 1,412,311,882 of record OY856412.1, on the reverse strand, counting down.
CTTATATAACTTTTGTTATCTTCTTTCTCTTAACAAGTGGTGTTTCTTAGTTTCTTCACACCCCCACCTTTTTGAAATGACAAAGGGGGAGAAAGATATGTCTTCTTTTGACAACAGGGAGAAGGCATGTCTTACATGAAGCAAAGAAGCGTGTCCATGTAAAGGGGAGAAGGTAAATGGGAGAAGACATATATGTGTAGAACATATATGAGTAGAAGACATAGTTTCTATAAATGTTATGAAAGCTAACCATGCAGGAGAAATAGCATCAATTGAGGGGGAGTATGAAAACTCCACTAGCATCAATTGAGGGGGAGCATATGAACTCAATTCTACTGAAACCCCTAGGTTCCTCCGAAGGTATGATTTTACTTACAAGCTTTCAATACATTTATGGAATGGTTTGTCATCTTCAAAAAGGGGGAGAATGTTGACTCAAGGTCAATTAGGTCAATGTTGACTCATGTCTAAATTGACTAAACCCTTGTTTTGATGATGACTAACCATTCCACATATTGGTGTCTAATGCTTCTACATTGAGTAATTTCAGATTAGGTTTAGACACACTCCAAATGCCCTAACTTGCGCATATCAAATTGGAGAAAAGACAAGTCAAAATAGCTACAAGTGTGCAATTTGGGATCTCTATGTAAATGACCTTAGAATTGCTTTGTAATCACTTGTAATGATTGTATGACTTGTAATTAAGCTTAGAAAAATTATTGGGACACAAAAATCCATCATTTGTACAGTTTTACAAAAATTCCAAAATACCCATAACAGGGATTTTGTCGGCCGAATTACAAACTCGGCCGATCCAGTTATTCTGGAATTTTTGATGCAATCGGCCGAGTTTCCAACTCAGCCGATTCCTGTTCGGTCGAGTTTCTATGCTGGGAAACTCGGCCGATCCACTGATCGGTCCAAGATGAAAGTCGACCGATCGGCCGAGTTTCTCCAAGGGAACTCGGCCGACAGTCTATCTTTCAGACTTGTCGTTTAGTGGTTCGGCCGAGTTGCCTTTATTGAAACTCGGCCGATCGGACTGTACTGAAATGCAGAAAAAGCAATTCTAGCCGTTGTGGAGTTGCAACAAGTGAAAATAGATCCGTTGCAAGCCACAAAACGGCTAGTTTTCGTTCTTAAGTGTTCCCAAAGGCTAAGAGGCATCCCCAGCTATAAATAGGACCCCTTGGGCTTCATTCCAAGGTTGAGCATTCATTGCAAACTCTTTGTGAGGTTCCTATTCTATAGTTGAGTGCTTCCTACAGCCTCCTCTCTCTCTCTAAGCTTAATCACTTGCTACATCCATTAGAGTGAGTAGGAGATTTGTAAGAGAGCTAGTATCATTTGTATATCTTGTGAGGCTCTCACTTCCACCACCTCCCCATCTCTCATTTCCTATATTGAAGATGAAGGTTCTCTCTCTTGTCCAAGAGAGGTGAAGAAGAACAAGGGAAGGAGTCCCTTGGTGAAGATCAAGGCCGAAGACTTGGAGCTAGAGTGGGTAAGCCCTTGGAGAAGGCAGAAGACTCAAGCTCAAGTGGGTAAGTCCTTGGTGGAAAGCTTCTCCGAGTGAAGGTGAAGTCAAAGGCGGAAGATCCAAGAAGAGTGGGTAATTCCTACAAGGCCGAAGACTTGTGCAAGAGTGGGTAAGTCCTTGGAGAAGGCCGAAGACTCTTGCAAAGTGGGTAAGTCCTTGGTAAGGTTGAAGACTCTTTGTATTGGATAGGTAAGTCCTTTGTTGGGTCATGTATTGTAAGTCTTATGAATGAATATAAGAGTGCAATTGGTTGAAGTCCTAGAGGTTGACCTCTCTAGGCAAGTGGACTGACACACTTCTAGTTTGAAGTGTGGAACCACTCTAAATAGCTTGTCTAATTGGTGCATGTTCAATCTCTCTTATCCTTGCTATGCATGATTTAGTTGCACTCAAATTACCTATTTAGCAACCTTATCTTGTCATATATTTTGAAGGTTTGATGAATTTTGTTTAAGTGCTTTCAGCTCTATTCACCCCCCCTCTAGAGCACCTAAGTCACCCACCTAGGATCCAACAAGTGGTATCAGAGCAGGTCTTCTCCAAGCATACTTCAACAAGTAGGAGAAGATGGGTGACTACCTAGGAGGGAGACTCTCGACTAGACTTCCAATCTTTGATGGGAGCAACTTCCTCTATTGGAGAAGAAGACTTCAATTCTTCATCCAAGGATCAAGTCTCGAGATGTGGCAAATGGTGAACAGCCCATACATTCTACCAAAGACAAACATTGAAGAATGGGATGAAGCCACCTTGATGAAAGCAACCTTGAATGCTAGAGCCATGCACATTCTATATGCCTCCATGACCCCCACCGAGTTCAACCGGATTTCTTCTTGTGAGACGGCCTATGAGGTATGGAGAAAGCTTTGCATCACTTATGAAGGGACAGATCAAGTGAAGGAAAGCAAGGTCTACATGCTCAAAGGGTTGCTTGAGAACTTCAAGATGGGAAAGGAGGAGAGCATAGCCAACATGTACTCAAGGATCAACACCATCTTAAATGGTCTTGCTGTTCTAGGACATCCTATGTCTAGTGGAGAGATCAACTCAAAGATCCTTAGAACTCTCCCCAAGAGATGGGAATCCAAGGTGACTTCCATTGAAGAAGCAAGGTCGCTTAGGGATATTCCTATTGAAGAGCTCATTGGAAATCTACAAGCACATGAAGCCACACTTGACAAGAGGGAGGAAGTAGAAAGACAAGAGAAGAAAGAGCTAAAGAGAATGAAGAAGGCTGAAATGAAGGCTCAAATTGAAGCTATCATGGAACAAGTCTCTCCATCCTCTCAAGCTAAAGAAGATGCCATGTACTCCAAAGGTAGACTCTACAAAGGCAAGTCCTCCTCCATCCGGTGCTTCACATGTGGAAAGAAGGGTCACTACAAGGAAGATTGCCCACAAGGCAAAAAGACCCATCTTCACAAGAAGAAATGGCAATCAAGCTCAAGTGGCTCCTCCAACTCAAGCTCAAGTGAAGATTCAAGTGAAGGATCAAGATCAAGCTCAAGTGATGAAGGAGAATGTCATTTTGCTCTTGTAGCATCAACAAGTGAAGACTCAAATGAGGTAAATCTAGACTCTTTAGATAAAGAATCCTTGATTGATCTCATTCATGATATTTGTGCATCTCTTAAGTCTTCTAAAAAGAAAAAGAAAAAGCTTGCTAAAATTGTTGATAATTTGCATATAGAACTAGATGATCTTGAATATGCAAATTCTTGCTTGCTTATTGATAAAAATGATTGTCTTAGCCAAGTAGACTCTCTTAAACTTGAAAATGCTAGTTTACTTGATAAGATTAAATTTCTAGAAGCTCAACCTCTCATGCCTAATTCTAATGAAGAACATACTTTAATTGTTGATTCTCTCATGCATGACATTGATGTTCTTAAATCTGAAAACAAAAACAAAGATTTTGTTTTGCATGAATTAGAACTAGAAAATGCCTCCTTGCTTGCTAAAATCAATGGGCATGAATCTTGTTCTAGTTATACTAATAAAGAGAATGATGTTGCTGCTCTTCATATTGATAGAGATTCTTATTTAACTAAAGCTCTTTGCTTTGAAAATGATCTTTTGCATGCTAGAGATAATATCAATCATTTGTCTTCTACTATTACCTCTCTTATGCATGATAATGATAGTTTGAGATCTTCTTTGCAAAGATTCTTAGTTGGTAAGAAGAGTCTTAATGACATCCTACTCAATTCTACTAAACAAATTGGTAGACATGGTTTAGGATATGATAGTAGTCAAGGGAACAACAAAGATAAAGGACCTCCAATATTCCATGGAGAATCCTCTAGTTCCAAGACTATGGGCACATGCAACTATTGCAATGAATTTGGTCATTATTCTACTTGTTGTCCTTTTAGGAAAGCACCCAAGAGCAATAGGACTTGGGTTGCTAAGCTAACCCCTCCGGACCCAAAAGCATGATTGGGGACCATTTCATCTTTCTTCTTGTAGGTACTTGCAAATGGATTGACTTGAGCTATTGAATTGAAAATTGACTTCTCAATCCACATGAAAGAAGAAAGGTGAGATGTGTAGAGGGTGACAACAAGTGAAAAAGCATTGGTAAGCACAAAGGTAAAGGTTCTATTGCTTATAACCATTTCTAACTTGTTTTTGTCAAGTTAGTGTGCACTATACTTATGGTTTTTGAGTCAAAAGTGACATTTTGTGTTTCTCTTCACACTCTTGCTCAAAAACTATTTCTAATGCTTCTATAGTGCACTACTAACTTGCTTAGACATGTTTGGATATGGTTTGTATATCTAGCATGCCTCTAGATATGTTTTATGAAAAATATGTGCTTTTTCTACAGTAGTTTTGTCGGCCGAGTTTTGTCCTGTCTAAAACTCGACCGATAGGCACCAATGGGTGTTGCCAACAGCTGCGATCGGCCGAGTTGCCAATACACAGAACTCGACCGATTACACTGTGCACAGAATATACATTTGGCTTATTGAGTGAGAATTTCCCTCTCAACTAGATTTTCTCAACCAATAGCCTTATTCTTTGGCACTCTCATTTGGTACCTTTATATATGCATATTGCCATGTTCTAAATTGCCTATCTTGCTTACAACTCTATCTCTCTAATTGCTCTAAATTGGTATATCTATATCGTGCAATTACTTGCTTTGAGTTGTTTTGCAGGTTTTGATGATGAACTCTTTGGATCTCTTGGTTGTGTCTTAAATTGCTTCCGTTGTACTCTAACTTGCTACATCTATCTAGGTGTATATCTTGTCTTGATACAACCTTGAGGTTCTTAGGGGTAATCATCTTATGGTAAGGATGCATATCTAGTGAGTTATATCCTTTTATGCGTCTAAAATTGCATATCTCTTGGTTTGGATATATCTCTATATCTACTCATAGCTTGCTTTATCTTGTGTATCTCTTGCTATGATCTAGATCCTACTAGTAGTCCTAACTTGTGATATCATCTACTAGTAGTTCACATACATGTAGTTCTAACCTTGTTTATAATTGGAATATTTGCTCATCTATATGCTATGCTTGTATCTTGTCTCATATATGCTCAAGCCTGTTCCTTGAATTGCATATCTACTATCTTGAGTTTCTTGCATAACATTGTGATGCAGGGTTCATAGATCTACATGATATGTAGAAATTGGAGTATTTTTTGGATTTTTATGCAGGTTTTGCTCCAATTTCAGTTTTTGCTGCAAGTATAGTGCTTTTTATGCAGAAACACCCTTCTGAGCAAGACTCATTGCTATGCCATGAGCTCCGATGGTTTTTGGTCAAATTCCATCATCTTGAGGGTCAAAGTTGTGATTTATTGTTTTTCTGCAGCACTGTATCTTGCATTTTTGGGATGTTCAAGTATATGTTTTAACTTGCTTTTCTTTCTATGCTTGGACAAGACCCTATATGTGCTCTTCTACTCTCCTTATATAACTTTTGTTATCTTCTTTCTCTTAACAAGTGGTGTTTCTTAGTTTCTTCACACCCCCACCTTTTTGAAATGACAAAGGGGGAGAAAGATATGTCTTCTTTTGACAACAGGGAGAAGGCATGTCTTACATGAAGCAAAGAAGCGTGTCCATGTAAAGGGGAGAAGGTAAATGGGAGAAGACATATATGTGTAGAACATATATGAGTAGAAGACATAGTTTCTATAAATGTTATGAAAGCTAACCATGCAGGAGAAATAGCATCAATTGAGGGGGAGTATGAAAACTCCACTAGCATCAATTGAGGGGGAGCATATGAACTCAATTCTACTGAAACCCCTAGGTTCCTCCGAAGGTATGATTTTACTTACAAGCTTTCAATACATTTATGGAATGGTTTGTCATCTTCAAAAAGGGGGAGAATGTTGACTCAAGGTCAATTAGGTCAATGTTGACTCATGTCTAAATTGACTAAACCCTTGTTTTGATGATGACTAACCATTCCACATATTGGTGTCTAATGCTTCTACATTGAGTAATTTCAGATTAGGTTTAGACACACTCCAAATGCCCTAACTTGCGCATATCAAATTGGAGAAAAGACAAGTCAAAATAGCTACAAGTGTGCAATTTGGGATCTCTATGTAAATGACCTTAGAATTGCTTTGTAATCACTTGTAATGATTGTATGACTTGTAATTAAGCTTAGAAAAATTATTGGGACACAAAAATCCATCATTTGTACAGTTTTACAAAAATTCCAAAATACCCATAACAGGGATTTTGTCGGCCGAATTACAAACTCGGCCGATCCAGTTATTCTGGAATTTTTGATGCAATCGGCCGAGTTTCCAACTCAGCCGATTCCTGTTCGGTCGAGTTTCTATGCTGGGAAACTCGGCCGATCCACTGATCGGTCCAAGATGAAAGTCGACCGATCGGCCGAGTTTCTCCAAGGGAACTCGGCCGACAGTCTATCTTTCAGACTTGTCATTTAGTGGTTCGGCCGAGTTGCCTTTATTGAAACTCGGCCGATCGGACTGTACTGAAATGCAGAAAAAGCAATTCTAGCCGTTGTGGAGTTGCAACAAGTGAAAATAGATCCGTTGCAAGCCACAAAACGGCTAGTTTTCGTTCTTAAGTGTTCCCAAAGGCTAAGAGGCATCCCCAGCTATAAATAGGACCCCTTGGGCTTCATTCCAAGGTTGAGCATTCATTGCAAACTCTTTGTGAGGTTCCTATTCTATAGTTGAGTGCTTCCTACAGCCTCCTCTCTCTCTCTAAGCTTAATCACTTGCTACATCCATTAGAGTGAGTAGGAGATTTGTAAGAGAGCTAGTATCATTTGTATATCTTGTGAGGCTCTCACTTCCACCACCTCCCCATCTCTCATTTCCTATATTGAAGATGAAGGTTCTCTCTCTTGTCCAAGAGAGGTGAAGAAGAACAAGGGAAGGAGTCCCTTGGTGAAGATCAAGGCCGAAGACTTGGAGCTAGAGTGGGTAAGCCCTTGGAGAAGGCAGAAGACTCAAGCTCAAGTGGGTAAGTCCTTGGTGGAAAGCTTCTCCGAGTGAAGGTGAAGTCAAAGGCGGAAGATCCAAGAAGAGTGGGTAATTCCTACAAGGCCGAAGACTTGTGCAAGAGTGGGTAAGTCCTTGGAGAAGGCCGAAGACTCTTGCAAAGTGGGTAAGTCCTTGGTAAGGTTGAAGACTCTTTGTATTGGATAGGTAAGTCCTTTGTTGGGTCATGTATTGTAAGTCTTATGAATGAATATAAGAGTGCAATTGGTTGAAGTCCTAGAGGTTGACCTCTCTAGGCAAGTGGACTGACACACTTCTAGTTTGAAGTGTGGAACCACTCTAAATAGCTTGTCTAATTGGTGCATGTTCAATCTCTCTTATCCTTGCTATGCATGATTTAGTTGCACTCAAATTACCTATTTAGCAACCTTATCTTGTCATATATTTTGAAGGTTTGATGAATTTTGTTTAAGTGCTTTCAGCTCTATTCACCCCCCCTCTAGAGCACCTAAGTCACCCACCTAGGATCCAACAAGTGGTATCAGAGCAGGTCTTCTCCAAGCATACTTCAACAAGTAGGAGAAGATGGGTGACTACCTAGGAGGGAGACTCTCGACTAGACTTCCAATCTTTGATGGGAGAAACTTCCTCTATTGGAGAAGAAGACTTCAATTCTTCATCCAAGGATCAAGTCTCGAGATGTGGCAAATGGTGAACAGCCCATACATTCTACCAAAGACAAACATTGAAGAATGGGATGAAGCCACCTTGATGAAAGCAACCTTGAATGCTAGAGCCATGCACATTCTATATGCCTCCATGACCCCCACCGAGTTCAACCGGATTTCTTCTTGTGAGACGGCCTATGAGGTATGGAGAAAGCTTTGCATCACTTATGAAGGGACAGATCAAGTGAAGGAAAGCAAGGTCTACATGCTCAAAGGGTTGCTTGAGAACTTCAAGATGGGAAAGGAGGAGAGCATAGCCAACATGTACTCAAGGATCAACACCATCTTAAATGGTCTTGCTGTTCTAGGACATCCTATGTCTAGTGGAGAGATCAACTCAAAGATCCTTAGAACTCTCCCCAAGAGATGGGAATCCAAGGTGACTTCCATTGAAGAAGCAAGGTCGCTTAGGGATATTCCTATTGAAGAGCTCATTGGAAATCTACAAGCACATGAAGCCACACTTGACAAGAGGGAGGAAGTAGAAAGACAAGAGAAGAAAGAGCTAAAGAGAATGAAGAAGGCTGAAATGAAGGCTCAAATTGAAGCTATCATGGAACAAGTCTCTCCATCCTCTCAAGCTAAAGAAGATGCCATGTACTCCAAAGGTAGACTCTACAAAGGCAAGTCCTCCTCCATCCGGTGCTTCACATGTGGAAAGAAGGGTCACTACAAGGAAGATTGCCCACAAGGCAAAAAGACCCATCTTCACAAGAAGAAATGGCAATCAAGCTCAAGTGGCTCCTCCAACTCAAGCTCAAGTGAAGATTCAAGTGAAGGATCAAGATCAAGCTCAAGTGATGAAGGAGAATGTCATTTTGCTCTTGTAGCATCAACAAGTGAAGACTCAAATGAGGTAAATCTAGACTCTTTAGATAAAGAATCCTTGATTGATCTCATTCATGATATTTGTGCATCTCTTAAGTCTTCTAAAAAGAAAAAGAAAAAGCTTGCTAAAATTGTTGATAATTTGCATATAGAACTAGATGATCTTGAATATGCAAATTCTTGCTTGCTTATTGATAAAAATGATTGTCTTAGCCAAGTAGACTCTCTTAAACTTGAAAATGCTAGTTTACTTGATAAGATTAAATTTCTAGAAGCTCAACCTCTCATGCCTAATTCTAATGAAGAACATACTTTAATTGTTGATTCTCTCATGCATGACATTGATGTTCTTAAATCTGAAAACAAAAACAAAGATTTTGTTTTGCATGAATTAGAACTAGAAAATGCCTCCTTGCTTGCTAAAATAAATGGGCATGAATCTTGTTCTAGTTATACTAATAAAGAGAATGATGTTGCTGCTCTTCATATTGATAGAGATTCTTATTTAACTAAAGCTCTTTGCTTTGAAAATGATCTTTTGCATGCTAGAGATAATATCAATCATTTGTCTTCTACTATTACCTCTCTTATGCATGATAATGATAGTTTGAGATCTTCTTTGCAAAGATTCTTAGTTGGTAAGAAGAGTCTTAATGACATCCTACTCAATTCTACTAAACAAATTGGTAGACATGGTTTAGGATATGATAGTAGTCAAGGGAACAACAAAGATAAAGGACCTCCAATATTCCATGGAGAATCCTCTAGTTCCAAGACTATGGGCACATGCAACTATTGCAATGAATTTGGTCATTATTCTACTTGTTGTCCTTTTAGGAAAGCACCCAAGAGCAATAGGACTTGGGTTGCTAAGCTAACCCCTCCGGACCCAAAAGCATGATTGGGGACCATTTCATCTTTCTTCTTGTAGGTACTTGCAAATGGATTGACTTGAGCTATTGAATTGAAAATTGACTTCTCAATCCACATGAAAGAAGAAAGGTGAGATGTGTAGAGGGTGACAACAAGTGAAAAAGCATTGGTAAGCACAAAGGTAAAGGTTCTATTGCTTATAACCATTTCTAACTTGTTTTTGTCAAGTTAGTGTGCACTATACTTATGGTTTTTGAGTCAAAAGTGACATTTTGTGTTTCTCTTCACACTCTTGCTCAAAAACTATTTCTAATGCTTCTATAGTGCACTACTAACTTGCTTAGACATGTTTGGATATGGTTTGTATATCTAGCATGCCTCTAGATATGTTTTATGAAAAATATGTGCTTTTTCTACAGTAGTTTTGTCGGCCGAGTTTTGTCCTGTCTAAAACTCGACCGATAGGCACCAATGGGTGTTGCCAACAGCTGCGATCGGCCGAGTTGCCAATACACAGAACTCGACCGATTACACTGTGCACAGAATATACATTTGGCTTATTGAGTGAGAATTTCCCTCTCAACTAGATTTTCTCAACCAATAGCCTTATTCTTTGGCACTCTCATTTGGTACCTTTATATATGCATATTGCCATGTTCTAAATTGCCTATCTTGCTTACAACTCTATCTCTCTAATTGCTCTAAATTGGTATATCTATATCGTGCAATTACTTGCTTTGAGTTGTTTTGCAGGTTTTGATGATGAACTCTTTGGATCTCTTGGTTGTGTCTTAAATTGCTTCCGTTGTACTCTAACTTGCTACATCTATCTAGGTGTATATCTTGTCTTGATACAACCTTGAGGTTCTTAGGGGTAATCATCTTATGGTAAGGATGCATATCTAGTGAGTTATATCCTTTTATGCGTCTAAAATTGCATATCTCTTGGTTTGGATATATCTCTATATCTACTCATAGCTTGCTTTATCTTGTGTATCTCTTGCTATGATCTAGATCCTACTAGTAGTCCTAACTTGTGATATCATCTACTAGTAGTTCACATACATGTAGTTCTAACCTTGTTTATAATTGGAATATTTGCTCATCTATATGCTATGCTTGTATCTTGTCTCATATATGCTCAAGCCTGTTCCTTGAATTGCATATCTACTATCTTGAGTTTCTTGCATAACATTGTGATGCAGGGTTCATAGATCTACATGATATGTAGAAATTGGAGTATTTTTTGGATTTTTATGCAGGTTTTGCTCCAATTTCAGTTTTTGCTGCAAGTATAGTGCTTTTTATGCAGAAACACCCTTCTGAGCAAGACTCATTGCTATGCCATGAGCTCCGATGGTTTTTGGTCAAATTCCATCATCTTGAGGGTCAAAGTTGTGATTTATTGTTTTTCTGCAGCACTGTATCTTGCATTTTTGGGATGTTCAAGTATATGTTTTAACTTGCTTTTCTTTCTATGCTTGGACAAGACCCTATATGTGCTCTTCTACTCTCCTTATATAACTTTTGTTATCTTCTTTCTCTTAACAAGTGGTGTTTCTTAGTTTCTTCACACCCCCACCTTTTTGAAATGACAAAGGGGGAGAAAGATATGTCTTCTTTTGACAACAGGGAGAAGGCATGTCTTACATGAAGCAAAGAAGCGTGTCCATGTAAAGGGGAGAAGGTAAATGGGAGAAGACATATATGTGTAGAACATATATGAGTAGAAGACATAGTTTCTATAAATGTTATGAAAGCTAACCATGCAGGAGAAATAGCATCAATTGAGGGGGAGTATGAAAACTCCACTAGCATCAATTGAGGGGGAGCATATGAACTCAATTCTACTGAAACCCCTAGGTTCCTCCGAAGGTATGATTTTACTTACAAGCTTTCAATACATTTATGGAATGGTTTGTCATCTTCAAAAAGGGGGAGAATGTTGACTCAAGGTCAATTAGGTCAATGTTGACTCATGTCTAAATTGACTAAACCCTTGTTTTGATGATGACTAACCATTCCACATATTGGTGTCTAATGCTTCTACATTGAGTAATTTCAGATTAGGTTTAGACACACTCCAAATGCCCTAACTTGCGCATATCAAATTGGAGAAAAGACAAGTCAAAATAGCTACAAGTGTGCAATTTGGGATCTCTATGTAAATGACCTTAGAATTGCTTTGTAATCACTTGTAATGATTGTATGACTTGTAATTAAGCTTAGAAAAATTATTGGGACACAAAAATCCATCATTTGTACATTTTTACAAAAATTCCAAAATACCCATAACAGGGATTTTGTCGGCCGAATTACAAACTCGGCCGATCCAGTTATTCTGGAATTTTTGATGCAATCGGCCGAGTTTCCAACTCAGCCGATTCCTGTTCGGTCGAGTTTCTATGCTGGGAAACTCGGCCGATCCACTGATCGGTCCAAGATGAAAGTCGACCGATCGGCCGAGTTTCTCCAAGGGAACTCGGCCGACAGTCTATCTTTCAGACTTGTCATTTAGTGGTTCGGCCGAGTTGCCTTTATTGAAACTCGGCCGATCGGACTGTACTGAAATGCAGAAAAAGCAATTCTAGCCGTTGTGGAGTTGCAACAAGTGAAAATAGATCCGTTGCAAGCCACAAAACGGCTAGTTTTCGTTCTTAAGTGTTCCCAAAGGCTAAGAGGCATCCCCAGCTATAAATAGGACCCCTTGGGCTTCATTCCAAGGTTGAGCATTCATTGCAAACTCTTTGTGAGGTTCCTATTCTATAGTTGAGTGCTTCCTACAGCCTCCTCTCTCTCTCTAAGCTTAATCACTTGCTACATCCATTAGAGTGAGTAGGAGATTTGTAAGAGAGCTAGTATCATTTGTATATCTTGTGAGGCTCTCACTTCCACCACCTCCCCATCTCTCATTTCCTATATTGAAGATGAAGGTTCTCTCTCTTGTCCAAGAGAGGTGAAGAAGAACAAGGGAAGGAGTCCCTTGGTGAAGATCAAGGCCGAAGACTTGGAGCTAGAGTGGGTAAGCCCTTGGAGAAGGCAGAAGACTCAAGCTCAAGTGGGTAAGTCCTTGGTGGAAAGCTTCTCCGAGTGAAGGTGAAGTCAAAGGCGGAAGATCCAAGAAGAGTGGGTAATTCCTACAAGGCCGAAGACTTGTGCAAGAGTGGGTAAGTCCTTGGAGAAGGCCGAAGACTCTTGCAAAGTGGGTAAGTCCTTGGTAAGGTTGAAGACTCTTTGTATTGGATAGGTAAGTCCTTTGTTGGGTCATGTATTGTAAGTCTTATGAATGAATATAAGAGTGCAATTGGTTGAAGTCCTAGAGGTTGACCTCTCTAGGCAAGTGGACTGACACACTTCTAGTTTGAAGTGTGGAACCACTCTAAATAGCTTGTCTAATTGGTGCATGTTCAATCTCTCTTATCCTTGCTATGCATGATTTAGTTGCACTCAAATTACCTATTTAGCAACCTTATCTTGTCATATATTTTGAAGGTTTGATGAATTTTGTTTAAGTGCTTTCAGCTCTATTCACCCCCCCTCTAGAGCACCTAAGTCACCCACCTAGGATCCAACAAGTGGTATCAGAGCAGGTCTTCTCCAAGCATACTTCAACAAGTAGGAGAAGATGGGTGACTACCTAGGAGGGAGACTCTCGACTAGACTTCCAATCTTTGATGGGAGCAACTTCCTCTATTGGAGAAGAAGACTTCAATTCTTCATCCAAGGATCAAGTCTCGAGATGTGGCAAATGGTGAACAGCCCATACATTCTACCAAAGACAAACATTGAAGAATGGGATGAAGCCACCTTGATGAAAGCAACCTTGAATGCTAGAGCCATGCACATTCTATATGCCTCCATGACCCCCACCGAGTTCAACCGGATTTCTTCTTGTGAGACGGCCTATGAGGTATGGAGAAAGCTTTGCATCACTTATGAAGGGACAGATCAAGTGAAGGAAAGCAAGGTCTACATGCTCAAAGGGTTGCTTGAGAACTTCAAGATGGGAAAGGAGGAGAGCATAGCCAACATGTACTCAAGGATCAACACCATCTTAAATGGTCTTGCTGTTCTAGGACATCCTATGTCTAGTGGAGAGATCAACTCAAAGATCCTTAGAACTCTCCCCAAGAGATGGGAATCCAAGGTGACTTCCATTGAAGAAGCAAGGTCGCTTAGGGATATTCCTATTGAAGAGCTCATTGGAAATCTACAAGCACATGAAGCCACACTTGACAAGAGGGAGGAAGTAGAAAGACAAGAGAAGAAAGAGCTAAAGAGAATGAAGAAGGCTGAAATGAAGGCTCAAATTGAAGCTATCATGGAACAAGTCTCTCCATCCTCTCAAGCTAAAGAAGATGCCATGTACTCCAAAGGTAGACTCTACAAAGGCAAGTCCTCCTCCATCCGGTGCTTCACATGTGGAAAGAAGGGTCACTACAAGGAAGATTGCCCACAAGGCAAAAAGACCCATCTTCACAAGAAGAAATGGCAATCAAGCTCAAGTGGCTCCTCCAACTCAAGCTCAAGTGAAGATTCAAGTGAAGGATCAAGATCAAGCTCAAGTGATGAAGGAGAATGTCATTTTGCTCTTGTAGCATCAACAAGTGAAGACTCAAATGAGGTAAATCTAGACTCTTTAGATAAAGAATCCTTGATTGATCTCATTCATGATATTTGTGCATCTCTTAAGTCTTCTAAAAAGAAAAAGAAAAAGCTTGCTAAAATTGTTGATAATTTGCATATAGAACTAGATGATCTTGAATATGCAAATTCTTGCTTGCTTATTGATAAAAATGATTGTCTTAGCCAAGTAGACTCTCTTAAACTTGAAAATGCTAGTTTACTTGATAAGATTAAATTTCTAGAAGCTCAACCTCTCATGCCTAATTCTAATGAAGAACATACTTTAATTGTTGATTCTCTCATGCATGACATTGATGTTCTTAAATCTGAAAACAAAAACAAAGATTTTGTTTTGCATGAATTAGAACTAGAAAATGCCTCCTTGCTTGCTAAAATCAATGGGCATGAATCTTGTTCTAGTTATACTAATAAAGAGAATGATGTTGCTGCTCTTCATATTGATAGAGATTCTTATTTAACTAAAGCTCTTTGCTTTGAAAATGATCTTTTGCATGCTAGAGATAATATCAATCATTTGTCTTCTACTATTACCTCTCTTATGCATGATAATGATAGTTTGAGATCTTCTTTGCAAAGATTCTTAGTTGGTAAGAAGAGTCTTAATGACATCCTACTCAATTCTACTAAACAAATTGGTAGACATGGTTTAGGATATGATAGTAGTCAAGGGAACAACAAAGATAAAGGACCTCCAATATTCCATGGAGAATCCTCTAGTTCCAAGACTATGGGCACATGCAACTATTGCAATGAATTTGGTCATTATTCTACTTGTTGTCCTTTTAGGAAAGCACCCAAGAGCAATAGGACTTGGGTTGCTAAGCTAACCCCTCCGGACCCAAAAGCATGATTGGGGACCATTTCATCTTTCTTCTTGTAGGTACTTGCAAATGGATTGACTTGAGCTATTGAATTGAAAATTGACTTCTCAATCCACATGAAAGAAGAAAGGTGAGATGTGTAGAGGGTGACAACAAGTGAAAAAGCATTGGTAAGCACAAAGGTAAAGGTTCTATTGCTTATAACCATTTCTAACTTGTTTTTGTCAAGTTAGTGTGCACTATACTTATGGTTTTTGAGTCAAAAGTGACATTTTGTGTTTCTCTTCACACTCTTGCTCAAAAACTATTTCTAATGCTTCTATAGTGCACTACTAACTTGCTTAGACATGTTTGGATATGGTTTGTATATCTAGCATGCCTCTAGATATGTTTTATGAAAAATATGTGCTTTTTCTACAGTAGTTTTGTCGGCCGAGTTTTGTCCTGTCTAAAACTCGACCGATAGGCACCAATGGGTGTTGCCAACAGCTGCGATCGGCCGAGTTGCCAATACACAGAACTCGACCGATTACACTGTGCACAGAATATACATTTGGCTTATTGAGTGAGAATTTCCCTCTCAACTAGATTTTCTCAACCAATAGCCTTATTCTTTGGCACTCTCATTTGGTACCTTTATATATGCATATTGCCATGTTCTAAATTGCCTATCTTGCTTACAACTCTATCTCTCTAATTGCTCTAAATTGGTATATCTATATCGTGCAATTACTTGCTTTGAGTTGTTTTGCAGGTTTTGATGATGAACTCTTTGGATCTCTTGGTTGTGTCTTAAATTGCTTCCGTTGTACTCTAACTTGCTACATCTATCTAGGTGTATATCTTGTCTTGATACAACCTTGAGGTTCTTAGGGGTAATCATCTTATGGTAAGGATGCATATCTAGTGAGTTATATCCTTTTATGCGTCTAAAATTGCATATCTCTTGGTTTGGATATATCTCTATATCTACTCATAGCTTGCTTTATCTTGTGTATCTCTTGCTATGATCTAGATCCTACTAGTAGTCCTAACTTGTGATATCATCTACTAGTAGTTCACATACATGTAGTTCTAACCTTGTTTATAATTGGAATATTTGCTCATCTATATGCTATGCTTGTATCTTGTCTCATATATGCTCAAGCCTGTTCCTTGAATTGCATATCTACTATCTTGAGTTTCTTGCATAACATTGTGATGCAGGGTTCATAGATCTACATGATATGTAGAAATTGGAGTATTTTTTGGATTTTTATGCAGGTTTTGCTCCAATTTCAGTTTTTGCTGCAAGTATAGTGCTTTTTATGCAGAAACACCCTTCTGAGCAAGACTCATTGCTATGCCATGAGCTCCGATGGTTTTTGGTCAAATTCCATCATCTTGAGGGTCAAAGTTGTGATTTATTGTTTTTCTGCAGCACTGTATCTTGCATTTTTGGGATGTTCAAGTATATGTTTTAACTTGCTTTTCTTTCTATGCTTGGACAAGACCCTATATGTGCTCTTCTACTCTCCTTATATAACTTTTGTTATCTTCTTTCTCTTAACAAGTGGTGTTTCTTAGTTTCTTCACACCCCCACCTTTTTGAAATGACAAAGGGGGAGAAAGATATGTCTTCTTTTGACAACAGGGAGAAGGCATGTCTTACATGAAGCAAAGAAGCGTGTCCATGTAAAGGGGAGAAGGTAAATGGGAGAAGACATATATGTGTAGAACATATATGAGTAGAAGACATAGTTTCTATAAATGTTATGAAAGCTAACCATGCAGGAGAAATAGCATCAATTGAGGGGGAGTATGAAAACTCCACTAGCATCAATTGAGGGGGAGCATATGAACTCAATTCTACTGAAACCCCTAGGTTCCTCCGAAGGTATGATTTTACTTACAAGCTTTCAATACATTTATGGAATGGTTTGTCATCTTCAAAAAGGGGGAGAATGTTGACTCAAGGTCAATTAGGTCAATGTTGACTCATGTCTAAATTGACTAAACCCTTGTTTTGATGATGACTAACCATTCCACATATTGGTGTCTAATGCTTCTACATTGAGTAATTTCAGATTAGGTTTAGACACACTCCAAATGCCCTAACTTGCGCATATCAAATTGGAGAAAAGACAAGTCAAAATAGCTACAAGTGTGCAATTTGGGATCTCTATGTAAATGACCTTAGAATTGCTTTGTAATCACTTGTAATGATTGTATGACTTGTAATTAAGCTTAGAAAAATTATTGGGACACAAAAATCCATCATTTGTACAGTTTTACAAAAATTCCAAAATACCCATAACAGGGATTTTGTCGGCCGAATTACAAACTCGGCCGATCCAGTTATTCTGGAATTTTTGATGCAATCGGCCGAGTTTCCAACTCAGCCGATTCCTGTTCGGTCGAGTTTCTATGCTGGGAAACTCGGCCGATCCACTGATCGGTCCAAGATGAAAGTCGACCGATCGGCCGAGTTTCTCCAAGGGAACTCGGCCGACAGTCTATCTTTCAGACTTGTCGTTTAGTGGTTCGGCCGAGTTGCCTTTATTGAAACTCGGCCGATCGGACTGTACTGAAATGCAAAAAAAGCAATTCTAGCCGTTGTGGAGTTGCAACAAGTGAAAATAGATCCGTTGCAAGCCACAAAACGGCTAGTTTTCGTTCTTAAGTGTTCCCAAAGGCTAAGAGGCATCCCCAGCTATAAATAGGACCCCTTGGGCTTCATTCCAAGGTTGAGCATTCATTGCAAACTCTTTGTGAGGTTCCTATTCTATAGTTGAGTGCTTCCTACAGCCTCCTCTCTCTCTCTAAGCTTAATCACTTGCTACATCCATTAGAGTGAGTAGGAGATTTGTAAGAGAGCTAGTATCATTTGTATATCTTGTGAGGCTCTCACTTCCACCACCTCCCCATCTCTCATTTCCTATATTGAAGATGAAGGTTCTCTCTCTTGTCCAAGAGAGGTGAAGAAGAACAAGGGAAGGAGTCCCTTGGTGAAGATCAAGGCCGAAGACTTGGAGCTAGAGTGGGTAAGCCCTTGGAGAAGGCAGAAGACTCAAGCTCAAGTGGGTAAGTCCTTGGTGGAAAGCTTCTCCGAGTGAAGGTGAAGTCAAAGGCGGAAGATCCAAGAAGAGTGGGTAATTCCTACAAGGCCGAAGACTTGTGCAAGAGTGGGTAAGTCCTTGGAGAAGGCCGAAGACTCTTGCAAAGTGGGTAAGTCCTTGGTAAGGTTGAAGACTCTTTGTATTGGATAGGTAAGTCCTTTGTTGGGTCATGTATTGTAAGTCTTATGAATGAATATAAGAGTGCAATTGGTTGAAGTCCTAGAGGTTGACCTCTCTAGGCAAGTGGACTGACACACTTCTAGTTTGAAGTGTGGAACCACTCTAAATAGCTTGTCTAATTGGTGCATGTTCAATCTCTCTTATCCTTGCTATGCATGATTTAGTTGCACTCAAATTACCTATTTAGCAACCTTATCTTGTCATATATTTTGAAGGTTTGATGAATTTTGTTTAAGTGCTTTCAGCTCTATTCACCCCCCCTCTAGAGCACCTAAGTCACCCACCTAGGATCCAACAAGTGGTATCAGAGCAGGTCTTCTCCAAGCATACTTCAACAAGTAGGAGAAGATGGGTGACTACCTAGGAGGGAGACTCTCGACTAGACTTCCAATCTTTGATGGGAGAAACTTCCTCTATTGGAGAAGAAGACTTCAATTCTTCATCCAAGGATCAAGTCTCGAGATGTGGCAAATGGTGAACAGCCCATACATTCTACCAAAGACAAACATTGAAGAATGGGATGAAGCCACCTTGATGAAAGCAACCTTGAATGCTAGAGCCATGCACATTCTATATGCCTCCATGACCCCCACCGAGTTCAACCGGATTTCTTCTTGTGAGACGGCCTATGAGGTATGGAGAAAGATTTGCATCACTTATGAAGGGACAGATCAAGTGAAGGAAAGCAAGGTCTACATGCTCAAAGGGTTGCTTGAGAACTTCAAGATGGGAAAGGAGGAGAGCATAGCCAACATGTACTCAAGGATCAACACCATCTTAAATGGTCTTGCTGTTCTAGGACATCCTATGTCTAGTGGAGAGATCAACTCAAAGATCCTTAGAACTCTCCCCAAGAGATGGGAATCCAAGGTGACTTCCATTGAAGAAGCAAGGTCGCTTAGGGATATTCCTATTGAAGAGCTCATTGGAAATCTACAAGCACATGAAGCCACACTTGACAAGAGGGAGGAAGTAGAAAGACAAGAGAAGAAAGAGCTAAAGAGAATGAAGAAGGCTGAAATGAAGGCTCAAATTGAAGCTATCATGGAACAAGTCTCTCCATCCTCTCAAGCTAAAGAAGATGCCATGTACTCCAAAGGTAGACTCTACAAAGGCAAGTCCTCCTCCATCCGGTGCTTCACATGTGGAAAGAAGGGTCACTACAAGGAAGATTGCCCACAAGGCAAAAAGACCCATCTTCACAAGAAGAAATGGCAATCAAGCTCAAGTGGCTCCTCCAACTCAAGCTCAAGTGAAGATTCAAGTGAAGGATCAAGATCAAGCTCAAGTGATGAAGGAGAATGTCATTTTGCTCTTGTAGCATCAACAAGTGAAGACTCAAATGAGGTAAATCTAGACTCTTTAGATAAAGAATCCTTGATTGATCTCATTCATGATATTTGTGCATCTCTTAAGTCTTCTAAAAAGAAAAAGAAAAAGCTTGCTAAAATTGTTGATAATTTGCATATAGAACTAGATGATCTTGAATATGCAAATTCTTGCTTGCTTATTGATAAAAATGATTGTCTTAGCCAAGTAGACTCTCTTAAACTTGAAAATGCTAGTTTACTTGATAAGATTAAATTTCTAGAAGCTCAACCTCTCATGCCTAATTCTAATGAAGAACATACTTTAATTGTTGATTCTCTCATGCATGACATTGATGTTCTTAAATCTGAAAACAAAAACAAAGATTTTGTTTTGCATGAATTAGAACTAGAAAATGCCTCCTTGCTTGCTAAAATCAATGGGCATGAATCTTGTTCTAGTTATACTAATAAAGAGAATGATGTTGCTGCTCTTCATATTGATAGAGATTCTTATTTAACTAAAGCTCTTTGCTTTGAAAATGATCTTTTGCATGCTAGAGATAATATCAATCATTTGTCTTCTACTATTACCTCTCTTATGCATGATAATGATAGTTTGAGATCTTCTTTGCAAAGATTCTTAGTTGGTAAGAAGAGTCTTAATGACATCCTACTCAATTCTACTAAACAAATTGGTAGACATGGTTTAGGATATGATAGTAGTCAAGGGAACAACAAAGATAAAGGACCTCCAATATTCCATGGAGAATCCTCTAGTTCCAAGACTATGGGCACATGCAACTATTGCAATGAATTTGGTCATTATTCTACTTGTTGTCCTTTTAGGAAAGCACCCAAGAGCAATAGGACTTGGGTTGCTAAGCTAACCCCTCCGGACCCAAAAGCATGATTGGGGACCATTTCATCTTTCTTCTTGTAGGTACTTGCAAATGGATTGACTTGAGCTATTGAATTGAAAATTGACTTCTCAATCCACATGAAAGAAGAAAGGTGAGATGTGTAGAGGGTGACAACAAGTGAAAAAGCATTGGTAAGCACAAAGGTAAAGGTTCTATTGCTTATAACCATTTCTAACTTGTTTTTGTCAAGTTAGTGTGCACTATACTTATGGTTTTTGAGTCAAAAGTGACATTTTGTGTTTCTCTTCACACTCTTGCTCAAAAACTATTTCTAATGCTTCTATAGTGCACTACTAACTTGCTTAGACATGTTTGGATATGGTTTGTATATCTAGCATGCCTCTAGATATGTTTTATGAAAAATATGTGCTTTTTCTACAGTAGTTTTGTCGGCCGAGTTTTGTCCTGTCTAAAACTCGACCGATAGGCACCAATGGGTGTTGCCAACAGCTGCGATCGGCCGAGTTGCCAATACACAGAACTCGACCGATTACACTGTGCACAGAATATACATTTGGCTTATTGAGTGAGAATTTCCCTCTCAACTAGATTTTCTCAACCAATAGCCTTATTCTTTGGCACTCTCATTTGGTACCTTTATATATGCATATTGCCATGTTCTAAATTGCCTATCTTGCTTACAACTCTATCTCTCTAATTGCTCTAAATTGGTATATCTATATCGTGCAATTACTTGCTTTGAGTTGTTTTGCAGGTTTTGATGATGAACTCTTTGGATCTCTTGGTTGTGTCTTAAATTGCTTCCGTTGTACTCTAACTTGCTACATCTATCTAGGTGTATATCTTGTCTTGATACAACCTTGAGGTTCTTAGGGGTAATCATCTTATGGTAAGGATGCATATCTAGTGAGTTATATCCTTTTATGCGTCTAAAATTGCATATCTCTTGGTTTGGATATATCTCTATATCTACTCATAGCTTGCTTTATCTTGTGTATCTCTTGCTATGATCTAGATCCTACTAGTAGTCCTAACTTGTGATATCATCTACTAGTAGTTCACATACATGTAGTTCTAACCTTGTTTATAATTGGAATATTTGCTCATCTATATGCTATGCTTGTATCTTGTCTCATATATGCTCAAGCCTGTTCCTTGAATTGCATATCTACTATCTTGAGTTTCTTGCATAACATTGTGATGCAGGGTTCATAGATCTACATGATATGTAGAAATTGGAGTATTTTTTGGATTTTTATGCAGGTTTTGCTCCAATTTCAGTTTTTGCTGCAAGTATAGTGCTTTTTATGCAGAAACACCCTTCTGAGCAAGACTCATTGCTATGCCATGAGCTCCGATGGTTTTTGGTCAAATTCCATCATCTTGAGGGTCAAAGTTGTGATTTATTGTTTTTCTGCAGCACTGTATCTTGCATTTTTGGGATGTTCAAGTATATGTTTTAACTTGCTTTTCTTTCTATGCTTGGACAAGACCCTATATGTGCTCTTCTACTCTCCTTATATAACTTTTGTTATCTTCTTTCTCTTAACAAGTGGTGTTTCTTAGTTTCTTCACACCCCCACCTTTTTGAAATGACAAAGGGGGAGAAAGATATGTCTTCTTTTGACAACAGGGAGAAGGCATGTCTTACATGAAGCAAAGAAGCGTGTCCATGTAAAGGGGAGAAGGTAAATGGGAGAAGACATATATGTGTAGAACATATATGAGTAGAAGACATAGTTTCTATAAATGTTATGAAAGCTAACCATGCAGGAGAAATAGCATCAATTGAGGGGGAGTATGAAAACTCCACTAGCATCAATTGAGGGGGAGCATATGAACTCAATTCTACTGAAACCCCTAGGTTCCTCCGAAGGTATGATTTTACTTACAAGCTTTCAATACATTTATGGAATGGTTTGTCATCTTCAAAAAGGGGGAGAATGTTGACTCAAGGTCAATTAGGTCAATGTTGACTCATGTCTAAATTGACTAAACCCTTGTTTTGATGATGACTAACCATTCCACATATTGGTGTCTAATGCTTCTACATTGAGTAATTTCAGATTAGGTTTAGACACACTCCAAATGCCCTAACTTGCGCATATCAAATTGGAGAAAAGACAAGTCAAAATAGCTACAAGTGTGCAATTTGGGATCTCTATGTAAATGACCTTAGAATTGCTTTGTAATCACTTGTAATGATTGTATGACTTGTAATTAAGCTTAGAAAAATTATTGGGACACAAAAATCCATCATTTGTACAGTTTTACAAAAATTCCAAAATACCCATAACAGGGATTTTGTCGGCCGAATTACAAACTCGGCCGATCCAGTTATTCTGGAATTTTTGATGCAATCGGCCGAGTTTCCAACTCAGCCGATTCCTGTTCGGTCGAGTTTCTATGCTGGGAAACTCGGCCGATCCACTGATCGGTCCAAGATGAAAGTCGACCGATCGGCCGAGTTTCTCCAAGGGAACTCGGCCGACAGTCTATCTTTCAGACTTGTCGTTTAGTGGTTCGGCCGAGTTGCCTTTATTGAAACTCGGCCGATCGGACTGTACTGAAATGCAGAAAAAGCAATTCTAGCCGTTGTGGAGTTGCAACAAGTGAAAATAGATCCGTTGCAAGCCACAAAACGGCTAGTTTTCGTTCTTAAGTGTTCCCAAAGGCTAAGAGGCATCCCCAGCTATAAATAGGACCCCTTGGGCTTCATTCCAAGGTTGAGCATTCATTGCAAACTCTTTGTGAGGTTCCTATTCTATAGTTGAGTGCTTCCTACAGCCTCCTCTCTCTCTCTAAGCTTAATCACTTGCTACATCCATTAGAGTGAGTAGGAGATTTGTAAGAGAGCTAGTATCATTTGTATATCTTGTGAGGCTCTCACTTCCACCACCTCCCCATCTCTCATTTCCTATATTGAAGATGAAGGTTCTCTCTCTTGTCCAAGAGAGGTGAAGAAGAACAAGGGAAGGAGTCCCTTGGTGAAGATCAAGGCCGAAGACTTGGAGCTAGAGTGGGTAAGCCCTTGGAGAAGGCAGAAGACTCAAGCTCAAGTGGGTAAGTCCTTGGTGGAAAGCTTCTCCGAGTGAAGGTGAAGTCAAAGGCGGAAGATCCAAGAAGAGTGGGTAATTCCTACAAGGCCGAAGACTTGTGCAAGAGTGGGTAAGTCCTTGGAGAAGGCCGAAGACTCTTGCAAAGTGGGTAAGTCCTTGGTAAGGTTGAAGACTCTTTGTATTGGATAGGTAAGTCCTTTGTTGGGTCATGTATTGTAAGTCTTATGAATGAATATAAGAGTGCAATTGGTTGAAGTCCTAGAGGTTGACCTCTCTAGGCAAGTGGACTGACACACTTCTAGTTTGAAGTGTGGAACCACTCTAAATAGCTTGTCTAATTGGTGCATGTTCAATCTCTCTTATCCTTGCTATGCATGATTTAGTTGCACTCAAATTACCTATTTAGCAACCTTATCTTGTCATATATTTTGAAGGTTTGATGAATTTTGTTTAAGTGCTTTCAGCTCTATTCACCCCCCCTCTAGAGCACCTAAGTCACCCACCTAGGATCCAACACTTGAATGATGATTGAAATAATTACTAAAGCATTTAGGTAATTAATTCATGCAACATATTAACTAGCTACACTACCAGACGCCCATCTCACAGGGTGACACGGCCATCTGGAGTGCCAAACGGTTGTCTCAAGGGTTCATATGGGCGTTTGGAAGAGCCATGTTGATTTGAGTTGAAATTGGTTATGGGTGGAACTGACCATCTTGGCTCATCTCACTGGACGACCGTTTGGGTGAGTGAGAAGGTTGTCTTGCATGGGGGAGATCACTCAGTTTGGATAGGAAAATTCTAGATACTTTCACAAATTTGATCTTTTCAATTCCACATTACTTAGAGTACAAGGAATTAATGTTTTACATTAATGGGAAACAAATTGCCAATTTTGTATGTGATTGGGAAACCTCAAAATGGCTATCTCGCAATGTGATATGCCTGTCTCCCTTGCAAGATGAAAATATGGGTCACCAGACGGCCATTTGGGTGGTCACAAGTTGTGAAAATTCAAGATATTTTGATCCCTTCCACTCCCACATATATTGGAAACCCTGGCCCTGACCTCTTCTATAAATAGAGGGGTACTATGGGCTTCCCAGAACACAACACAGACAATTGAGAATCAGTTTCTCTGACAATTGTTGTCCTCTCTGGTTGTGGTAATCAAGAGAGCCCAAGCATGTACTACCCGACTAGGGAGAGATAGCTATAGGAGAGAAACAACTGAGGATCTTTGTTGTGGGAGAGAAGGTGGTAACTAGTACACTGACAGGGGGGAACTCCTTCATGTCTGTTCTAGAAGGAAGAAAAGAGTTCTAGGTGGTTTGTGTGGACTACTCTAGAGGCAGGAGTCCTTTGGCTGCTGTTAGAAGGACAATGACAATTGTAAGTCTGTGGCGAGACCACAGGAGCCGCTGCAGACATAGTTCCAGTCTGTTGTCCATGGTGAAGACCAGGAGTTGAACATACATCATCCAAGAGTAACTAGTCAATAGTTACAAATCAAGAATGACAAGGAGATTTCTCTGGATATGCTCCAGGACCAAGTATATCCTCAAAACTATCCTTCATGTCTTATAGTTATTGACGTGATCTGCTTGCTTCTGGGGAATATGGTAGATAATTTTTTTTGTTTCCACTGCCTATCTTGTATCCATATTTCCCTATAGTGGTATCAGAGCCAACATCCATTTACTATATTATGGGATAATCAATGTGATAGGATTTTGGTTTTGTCATTCTATTATTGCATGCTATGTGAATATCATGCCCAATAAAATACCACAATAATCCCAAACTATATATATACATACATATATATATATATATATATATATATATATATATATATATATATATATGCAATTCACACACGTCACACAAAAAGCAGTTTTTTGGAGGATGTGTAGCATATTTATGGAAAATAACCCCTATTATCTGTGCATGGATATATGGTTGGTCAATCCTTTTATCTCGATCTGCGTACCAAGCCTCTATCTTATCTTCCCAATGTAAAGTTAATTCTTTCACCCTTTCTCCCCTTGAATTTCACTCGAGGTTTTCCTATAATAATGTAAAAGTAGGATAGTTTACTTTCCTGTTATGACAAAGAAGAAGATGTCCCAAAGATGAGCCTACAAGATGGAGGACCAAGGAGGACCAGGTGGACGAGCCAAATCGATCGACTGGTGGACCCGACCAATCAGCTAGAAAAGCTAGCGGATGGTGGATAGAAGGATCAGATGACCGGTGAGACAACCAAATGACCGACCAAGAGGTGAGCTGATCGGTTCAAGGATTGAACCAATCAAATCGGATTGGCAAGCAAGGATCTTCATCGACAATAGATTTATGCATGTGATGTAGACCTAGATGTGGTAATTCCTTGTGGCTCCAAGGAATTACATTAGGATGGCCATAACCATCGCTTTTGCTTATTGTATGTTTTCATTGTGGTATATAGCATGTATATGATATGTGTTATATATATAGTGATTGGTTAAAGTATATGTATATACTTATAAACACAAAATTCCTCAAATAAGAATTATATTAAGTCAAGATGCTTTCCAACAACAACCCACATGAAAAGCTTGATCGACCTAGTGTAGGTTACACCTCCGCGTGGTGTGCCATCTATCTCATGGAAGTGTGCTAATAGATATGTATGTTCTGCCTCCATATGGTGCATATCTATCATGCTGCCTATTGAGTCAGACTTAAACTAGTGATTCTTAGTGTGTCTAATCCCAGAAGCATGCGGATGTGTATCGCAAGGAGTTGCACATAACATCTATCCATAATTGCATATGATGCAATTGACAAAAGTTTCCTTCCTTGGTGATTAACTATGTTTTGCGGTGTTGATCAGGCCATAGCTGAATTATCTTGGATCTGGCCCACTAGAATATTGTACGCTTAAATATTATGAATTGATATGTGAGAGATATCAAATTGAAACAAAATAGTGGGAGCAATAATAATTAAAGGCCTAATTAATATTGTCAAAAAAATTTAAATCAAATCAAAAGTTTTTTGAAAAATGCATATTTTCTCTTTAAGAACCAAATGACGAACAAATCCCAATTATGATTGGTCCTTAAGAAGGACAAACTTGACGGGATAAATTTCTATGACTAGTTTTGGACTTTTAGAGGGTATCTCAATGAAGAGTGTAAGCTCTACGTCCTTGACAGACCAATTCTATAAATACTAGCTCCAGATGCACCTAGGGAACAAGTGGATGCTTACTGGAAGCATGTTAATGATGCCTTAGAGATAAAGTACCTTATCTTAGCTACATGAACTATGAGTTGCATGAGTAGTGCAAGGACAATAGTGTTCTTGAGACGGTAACACATCTTAAGAAAGTGACACTTGGTCTTATAAAGCAAGAAAGGGACAATATTATGAAGGTGGTACTTGAGTCTAAGTTGATAGAGGGAATCTCGATAGAAGAACATGTACTCAGTATGATTGGACATGCATATCATCTTGAAGAACTGGGATTCACCTTGAGCCAAGAGTTGGCCACAAATATGATTCTAAAGTCAATGCCAGAATCATATAGCCGCTTTATTTCATGTCATCATGTGAATAATGAGGATGACACCATGTCAGATTTGCTTTCCATGTTTATTCATGTTGAAGCAAGATTGAAGAAGGACAAGCCCATGATGGTGATCAGTGGATTTGAGTCCAAGGATCAAAGTAAGACCGAGAAGGGTTATGAGGTCAAGCCTAAATCTAAATCTTCAACACTCTAGATAAGGAGAAAGAAAAGTACAAGAGGAACTCATCCCTTGTACTTGAAGGCTTTCAGGAAGCATAAAATAGGGATGGTGATCTTCACTTCAGGTTATACATTATTGAGATAAACCTATCTACTTCTTCATCATGGATAACAGATACCAGATGTGGATCTCACATATGTTCACATATGCAAGATCTAAAAGGAAGTAGGGATTTGGGAAAAGGTGAGGTGGAACTATGAGTTGCAAATGGTGCAAGAGTTTTGGCCAACGTAGTTGGAACCTATAGTATATCTCTACCCACATGGATTGTAATAGAGTTAAAGAACTTCTATTATTTACCTATTATATACATCATTTATGTATCTTGTATAAAAAAGGATGCATTTGAATTCCATATCAAAAATGGCCGATGTTCTATTTCAAAAGATGGAATCATTTATGGAAGTTCCACAATGTATTATGGTCTTTATTTGTTAGATCTAAAGACATATGTCTATAACAGAAATACCAAAATACTAAAACTCAAAAACTCAAACAAGGCATACCTTTGGCGTTGTCATATAGGGCACATAAATAAGAATCACATATCGTAGGCCCAGAGAGCCAACCATGTGATGATTGTAATGGAATAAATTGTAATTCATTTGATTAATTAATAAAGGTAAGCTTCTAATTTATTATATTTAATTCAGTTATGAGATAATGTTGTAACATTATAAATGTCCAGAGAATTATATTACTCAATGATGTATATCTTCAAGTACGTGACTTGGGGAATGAGATCATACATAAATTAAGAGTACATATATATTTTCATTATGAGCCTAATTGGTTATTATTGTGGAAGGTTGATAGACAACAATGACACATTAGATCAGAGTGAGAGTAGGTTGATGACAGAGTCCCATTAGTCATGGTATGTCTATATCAAACCAATTACATAAATACATATTAGAGAAAAGTGTATCAAATAGACCCACCATGAGACTGACACATGGAAACCATTACCATGGTAGTCATAGTCAACTCTCATAGTGATGGTGGTTTTTGTGGTTCTTAGACTTGAAATCACTTCAGTTATCACATGTCGTTGGGTACGCTTTGACATCATCAAATCCTGAAACATGGGTTGTTAGAACAATGATGATTGGGTGACTTTGACACATGGGGAAAGACTGTGAGTGATAGAGATTGGATTTTTCACTCTTAAGGGAGTATGATATCCAAGGCCTCTTGATTAGCGAGACTGAGAAAATCATGTCCATGAGCATATGAGTCAATATGTGATATTGATCTTACATATATCTCAGATAGTTTGCTCTGATTCAAGAAACAAGATTGAATGTTGAAGAGGGTGATTACTCCATGCCTCGAGTTCAATCTAGATATCAGTGACAAAGGAATTATAAAAATATTGCAACACCATACACAGATTGTAGTTTGAAGTTGTTTCCCAACTTTGCATTCACTTGGGTAGCACTGATGTGCGACTGGGTACTACTCTTTGCTTGTAATGTCATAAGTTGTTATGGACATTCACTGCCAACATGATATGGGACCTATAGAGTTAGACACATAGGTCTCGACCTAGAAGAGGAGTTAAATATTGAATGATGATTGAATTAATTACTAAAGCATTTAGGCAATTGATTCACATAGCATATCAACTGGCTACACTGCCAGACGCCCATCTCACACGGTGATATGGTCGTCTGGAGTGCCAAAAGTTCATCTTAAAGGTTGAGATGGGCGTTTGGAAGAGACACGCTGATTTGAGTTGAAATTGGCTATGGATTGAACCGACCAGCTTGGATCGACTCACCATTCGATCATCTGGGTGAGCTAGACAGTGGTCTCACATGGGAGAGACCACTTAGTTCAGTCATAAAGGTTCTAGATACTTCCCCAAATCTGATCGTTTCAATTTCACATTACTTGGAGTACAAGGAATTAATGTTTGACATTAATAGAAATAAGGTCATCCATGCTATATGGGAGTGAATGTTGGGGATTGAAGAAATAAGGCCTATGGGAGTGATTGTTGGGCAGTAAAGAAACAAGGTCTTAGCAAGATGAATGTGGCTAAACTGTGTATGCTGAGATGGATGTGTGGGAAGACTAGAAAAGATTTCTTGAGAAATGACTATGTCAGGAATAAAGTGGAAGCAGTGAGCATTGATGATAAGTTGTGTGAGGGACAAATCAGATGGTATGAACATGTGCAACGCAGACCAACTAATGTTCCTATACGAAGCAATGCTATTGAGTCAAGCACATTAAATAGAAGAAGAGGAAGGCCTGGGATGAGCTTATAAAGAGAGATTTTGAATCTCTACATGTAAAATAGAATATGGCCCAAGATAGAGTTGAATGGAAATAAAGGATCCATGTAGCCAACCCCAACATAGATTGGGACTAAGGATTAGATGATCATGATGGTGATTAATGGGAAACAAA
This sequence comes from Alisma plantago-aquatica, assembly GCA_963693085.1. Classification (NCBI taxonomy): domain Eukaryota; kingdom Viridiplantae; phylum Streptophyta; class Magnoliopsida; order Alismatales; family Alismataceae; genus Alisma; species Alisma plantago-aquatica. Next base: position 1,412,282,242 of record OY856412.1, on the reverse strand, counting down.
TTGCCTATTTTGTATGCAATTGGGAAACTAAAAATGGCTATCTCTCAGTGTGAGATGCTCGTCTCGCATGCCAAACGGCCATTTGGGTAGTTGCAGGTTGCAAATATTCAAGATCTTTTGATTGCTTCCACTCTCGCATAGAATGGGAACCCTGAACCTAACCTCTAGTATAAATAGAGGGTACTAGGGGATTCCCAAAACACAACACAAACAATTGAGAATCAGTTGCTCTGAAAATTGTTGTCCTCTCTGGTTGTGTTTACCAAGATAGCCCAAGCAAGTCCTACCCGACTAGGGAGGGATAGCTATGGGAGAAAAATAATTGAGGATTATTGTTGTGGGAGAGAAGGTTGCTGACTAGTACACCAATAGGGAGAGACTTCTTCATGTTTGTTCTAGTAGGATGATAGGAGTTCTAGGTGGTCCATGTTGACAACTTTAGATGCATGAGTCCTTTGTCTGCTGCTAGGAGAACAACGTTAACTGGCGGTCTGTGGTGAGATCGTAGGAGTCACTGCAGACATTGTTCCAGTCTGTTGTATGTGGTGAAGACCAAGAGTTGTACATACACCATCCAAGAGCAACTAGTTAACAGCTATGAATCAAGAATGATGAGGAAATTTATAACTATGAATCAAGAACGATGAGGAGATGTTGTTGGACTTGCTCCAGGACTAGGTATATCCTCAAAGCCATCCTTCCTAGAGTATAGTTATTGACGCGATCTAATGACTTATGAGGAATATGGTAGATAATTTTTTCTGTTCCTTCTTCCTATCATGTATCCATATTTCCCTACAACTTTGCTCGCAACTTTCGCCTCCTGGAAAGGTTTGGGTACATTCTTACTCAGGAAAGAAGGGTGGATCATTTTGTAGAACATTTGCATTCTGCAATAAAACCACATGTGATAGTTAGTAGACCAACAAACTTTATCGACGCCTATGACATTGCCCTTGACATAGAGAAGATTGTGATGCCTGCGCAGAACCCAGCAAAGGGGTACCTGGGATTCAGTGAAGGCACCTCTGACCTCATGAATGATTATAGAAATGGACAAGGGCTCAACAACAGTATAAGAAGGCATGGAGGAAAGGGAAAACCCATCAACAAGAATCGCCAATTTTGAAAAACCCTATTTTTTTAGTTAAATATTTGGATAATGAACACCCTATTGTCTTTATATTTCTAGACATGTGATCATTGGTATGGAGTGGCTTTACACCTATATAGCACAGATTGATTGTAAGGAAAAGAAAATCATAATAAGGAAATTGGGTCACCCACACTTTACCATTAGAGGTAGGAAGGATGCTACAACTAACCTATATGTGTCATCCCTAAAGGCCAAGAAGATGATAGCCAAAGGTTGTCAAGCATTCCTAACATTGGTTACTGAGCTGGAGCCTAAGGTGCAACCGCTATAGTAGATTGAGGTAGTCAGAGACTCTGCATATGCATTTCTGGATGATATGCTTGGCATACCTCTGGAAAGAGAAGTAGACTTCTTGATAGAATTAGATCTCGGGACAAACCCTATCTCCAGGGCACCTTACAGGATGGCCCCTATATAGTTGTTTGAACTGAAAAAGTATTTACAACAGTTGTTAGATAAAGGATTCATCCAACCTAGCACTCGCCATGGGGAGCACTGGTCCTCTTTATGAAGAAAAAGAATGGATCACTCCAAATGTGTATCAACTATAGAATGATAAACTAAGCTACCATTAAGAACAAGTATCCTTTACCCCATATAGATAACCTATTTGACCATCTTAAGTTTGCCTGAATCTTTTCAAAGATTGACCTAAGGTCCAGTTATCACCAGTTGCAAGTTAATAGTGACGATATTCCAAAAAACACCTTTCAAACCGACTATGGACACTATGAGTTTGTGGTTATTCAATTTGGGTTGTCCAATGCCCTGAGTGTGTTTATGAATCTCATGAGTAGTGTGTTATAGCCTTTCCTAAACTCCTTTGTCATAGTATTTATAGATGACATCTTGCTTTACTCTAATGACTTAGAACAACATTGTGAACACCTCAATAGAGTCCTTTATATACTGAGGAAGAAGAAATTATATGGGATATTCTCAAAGTATGAGTTATGGATAGACCGTATCATGTTTCATGGACACATCATATCCGGAGGAATAATCTCAGTGGATTCTGCTAAAGTATTAGTCGTACGTGATTGACCAGCAATAAAGAACCCTTATGAGATCCACAACTTCTTGGTATTGGTCGGGTATTATCCATGTGTCATTAACATTTTCTCAAAGACTTCTCTACCCTAACCAAGCTCACTCAAAAGGATGAGAAGTTTGTTTGGTCCGACTTGTGTGAAGCCCAATTTCAAGAGTTGAAGGAGAACTTGACCACCGCTTCTGTGTTGACTCTACCATCAGGCAATGATGGTTTTATGATCTTCAGTGATGCATTGAGGACATGACTTGGATGTGTTCTAGAGAAAAATAAACATGTTGTTGCTTTTTCCTCTAGATATCTTAAGCCTAATGAAGTGAACTACCCAATAAATAATTCATAACTGGGTGTGATCATTCACATCCTGAAGATTTGGTGACACAACCTTTTTGGAGACACCTTAGAAATTCTCACCGATCATGAGAACTTGAAATACCTCCTGACTCAGAAAGACTTGAATTTGAGACAAAGAAGTTGGATGGAGTATATGAAGGACTATGACTACATCATATCCTATCATCCAGGAACAACTAATGTAGTAGCAGATGCACTTAGTCAGAAACAGCTCAAGTGTGCAACTATCTTATCTACCCGATGGAGGGAACTGGAAGAGTTTGCTAGGTGGACTCCACAGCCATTAGAAGATCAGATCTAGGTAGCTAACATTCAAATAAAACTAGACATGTAGACAGAGATGGTATTTGCCCAGTTAGTTAGCTCATATCTTGACAAGATGAAAAGTTTGATAGAGAAACCACAGACACATCTCTCAGTGGGTGTAGATAGTGGAATCCGATACAAGAGTTGTATTTGGGTTCCTGAAGATTCACCCTTGAAGAATAATATTTTGCAAGAATCCCATGGTTATAAGTATACGGTACATCGCGACACTACCAAAATGTTTAAGGACTTACAATGATACTTTTGGTGGCTTGGGATGAAGAGAGACATAGAAGCATATGTTGCCAGCTGTCTCACATGCCAGATGGTGAAGGCTGAACACCAGTGACATGGTGGATTATTACAATCCAATGAGATTCTAGAGTGGAAGTGGGAGAAAATCACTATGGACTTTGTGGTGGGTCTCCTCAAGACAAAGAAAGGTCAAAATGCAATATGGTTTGTGGTAGATCGCCTCACCAAGATAGAACATTTCCCTGCATTAAATATCACTACCAAGCTGACAAACCTAGTTGATCTATATATTAGAGAGATAGTTTGATCGCACGCTATTCTGAGTTCAATTATTTTTAGCAATGACCCAAAATTCACCTCTAAGTTGTGAAAGAAAGTGCATGAGGAACTTGGTACAAGAATGAAATTTAGCACAACCTATCACCCCGAGACTGATGGACAGTCAGAAAGAACAATCCAAACATTAGAATACTTGTTTAGAGCATGTGTGCTCAATTGGGATGAATCATATGAGTAGTACTTGCCTCTAGATGAGTTTTCTTATAATAATAGTTACCAAGCCAGTATCGGGATGCCTCTATATGAAGATCCCTAGTGGAGGATGTATCGGTCACTCCTTCTATAGGATGACGTCGATGAATGGATCTTGTTGAGGTTAGAAGAACTATAGTTGTATGATAAAAAAGTTTCTTTGATCAAGCAAAGGCTGAAGAGAGTCCAGGATCGACAATAGTCGTAAGCTGATGTGAAGTAGACTGACTTGCACTTCACTATGGGTGAACATGTGTTTCTAAAAATCTGACCCCTCTAACCTATAGATAAGAATAGAGGAAAGTTGAATCCCTGCTACGTGGGTCCTTTTAAAATCCTAGAATAGATTGGTGAAGCTGCTTATTGTTTATCCTTACCCCTCAATATAGTATGATGGATGATGTGTTCCATGTGCCCAATCTGAAGTGCTATGTGAAGCATCCGAGCCATGTGTTGAGCATTGAACCTATTGAACTCCAAGGGAGTCTGACATACCCTGAGTCACCTGTGAGGGTACTGGATACCAATGTGAAAGAGCTTAGGAATAAAAAAATAGAGATAGTAAAGGTTCTTTGGAGGAACCATAAAGAGTATGAAGCCACATGGGAGCTTAAGGTAGACGTGGAAAAGTGTGATTAGTTGAATTTTGAGGACAAAATTCCTATAAGAGGAAAAGGATGTTGTAACCTCAATTTTACTTGTATTTTGATAAACTACATGCAAATATTTTTTTAGAACATACATGATTGGAAATTTGTGTGCTTTGTTTTAAAGAATGGATTTGTTTGCAAATTTCCCTTTAATGATGGATTTCGTAAATTATACTATTTTATTATTCCAATAATGGGTAAAAAGAAAAGGGAGAGAAGAAAATCCCTTAATAAGCCAAGAACAAAATAAAATAGACATTAATTATATGTGCTTAAGAGAATTGTGCAGAATTATCTTGAAAGTGGCATGAATGGCCACAATTAATTAATTTTCTATGGCACATGCTTTCTAATATAAACAATAACCAAAATAAAGAAAATAGAAAAGAAACAAAGAAGAAGAAAATGATGTTTTTAATGCATAATATATGCCTTATAAGTGGATAACTTGCATGTTAAGAAAAGATGTTTTTCTTTTCAAGTTTTGGTCCAAATATTTGCACACATCAAGATAAAGTCATTAAAGACTTTCCTTAAAAGTTGAGACTAAAAGGATGGATGGTTTGGGAGATATAGATTTATACAAATTCCTAAAGTGTGGGAAATATAGATGGAAAGTATTAAATGTCACAACTTTTAATTTCTAATAGGATTATCTTTTATCAGGAACACACAATGTGGGCCATCAGATCTCCATCTCACGGTGATGTGATTATCACCTACCTCGGCTACATAAGGAAACCAAAGACTTAGTGGGAGGACTTTCCAAGGCATTTTCCTTAGGCAGTGATGAATGGACAGATTGGGAAACTAGACTAATAGATTTGGGAGCATGAAAGAAACTCATCTAGCCTAAGTTTTACCTATAAAGGAGGACCCTAGAGAGTTTCCCCAATTTGTTCCAAGTAGCAGGACTAGTCATCGATCATGGGGACTATATAATAAGGCACCATTAGACTCGTGAGATATTGCGGAGTTAGCAGCTTGCTTATTATCTCCCAATTCCCCAGATAACCCCACCATTCTTCTCATTGATACCCCTATGTTGATTTGGAGGTGCATCCTAGTTGTTTCCCTCTCTCCAATCACCTCCCAACCAATTGGGATTGTGGCTGAATCTAATAAGGCCAGGCGAAGCTACCGGTGCTCTTGCATGTTGCCCCTGTGCCTTGAAGCCAGAGTCAATTCTTAAGTAGACTTACGCTGGACTGCTACTCGTGAGATGAAGGAGGAAGACGACTACTCACGAAACGTCCATCTTGCCCCCAACTCCCTCCTTCACAGGTCAGGCTCTTTTCGACCTTTTCCCTCTTTTTTTCTTGTATCTACGAGCGTCCACATGGGCATGGTCAACCGAGTTGGCTTGAGCCCATTGGCTCGGCCCTAAACCTGTGGAACAACCAATGGCCCGACCATCCACTGAGGTGGCAACCTACGATTGGCCCAAACTGATTAATTTCATAAAAATCCTAGTAATTTGTAGGATAATCAAATTAAAGCAAATAATATATGATTTTTGATAAAAAATATATGAATAATCCAATAAAAATAGGATCAATACCTAGTTCTGCTTCTAGTTCAAAATGTACCCAAAGTTGGCATCCTTAATTTATCAAATGAATCAAAACCCTAATTTCAAAATTTTGATGATCTAATGAATTCAAGTGATGTTGATAATCAAAGACGGATCTTTTATGGAGAAAGAGAACACCTTGGAACTTATGTGAACTATTGAACCCATGATTTGATGAATTAAGGTTTCATTGAAACTAAAAGTGTAATTAACGATAAATTAGGGTTTATGACCCAAAAGAACATGAAAAGTGGTAGTTAGGGTTTGGAAAGACAAAACCCTAATGGAACCCTAAAGTTGACATCAAAACTCTACCTTGTGATACAAGTCAATCCTAGTGAGGATTTTGGATAGAATAATAATACATGCATGTTATGCTTTAACTTTTAGGATAAATTGCTTGGTTGCTTGTTTGGATATTACTGATTGATCTTGCTTGGACATCAAGTTACTATTGAAACAAGTATGTGGCTACACCTAAGAATAATCGTTATAGTTTCACAGGGCTTTCTCGAAAACTTTTATGCACGGATTGGAAATAAATGCTTGCTTGTTCATTTAATTCATGCAATCTATAAAGTCACTATGGCTATCACATTATATGCTTGTAACTTGCTCGAACCCTGCATAGAAACTCTAGAAATTGAGAATGGCAATGAAAAGTTAGGATGATGACTAAGGACCAGGGCATAGAATGGGAAGGTCAGACCGTGCCTTAAATTGGGAAGGTCATGCTCTAGATTCTAAAGACCAACATGGCACCTAGATCTAGATTGAGAGGTGTCCTAATGTCCATTGAAGGGTAGAGGATCCCAAGAGAGGGCATCTTATAGGTTGAGTAAAAACGGGTTGTCAGGTTATGAAAAAAATGAAAATTTTAATTCTATAACAATAATCATTGTGATTATGTTGTTATCATAGATGCAATATTTTACCCCACATAGTAGTATAACTTGTTATACTGACAACATGCTTTGTTTGTCGGAATTTTAGGATAACATGTTGTTATTCTACAGTTATGATGGAGACAAATATTCAAGAAAGAAGACACCAATAAGAACAGGCATTAATGTAATCATGGAGGTTTTGTATGGTTTTACTTTCTTGTTGCAAAATCTAGAATGTAACTCCTTTAAGGACAGTAATTTTGTATCCAACACCTTTTAAATTAGTGAAATTTTGCACTTGGTCAACCTATTCACTATCACCTAGATGGAGTCATGACCTTTGGTTGTCAAAGAAGTCCAACCACAAAGTCCATCGTGATATGATCCCATTTCCACTGTGGTATAGACAATAGTTGTGAAGCCCATGCAGGTCTTTGATGTTCTACCTTAACCTGCTGACACACTACACACTTCTCCATGAACTTAGCTATGTCACACTTCAAGCTAGGGCACCAATACAAATCTTTTATATTGTGGTACATGTTGGTGATACCTAGATGCATGTCATACATAGAATAATGAGCCTCTTATAGAACCAACTTCCTCGAATCATCGACATCTGGCACTACTGCCCTGCCATAGAAATAGACTATCCAATCCTCTAACTCATGGAATCCATCACACTTCTTGCTCCCCCAACTGAGACCATATTTCTGTATCACAGTATCATCACGTTGTGCATCTCTGATATGTTGACTCAATGTAGGTTTCACCTGTAACTAGGCTAGCAAGATTTCCAACAAGGAGTCCTCCAACTTCACATTCATCTGATGCAAGGACACCAACATATCCCACGTATGGTACACTAAAGAACATAATTGTGTCATATCATCCAATGATGACGAACAAGACTTCCTACTTAGAGAACATTTCACCATTCTCCTTTCTTGGATGGTAGTCTATGGTGCAATCATAATCTTTGATCAACTCCATCCAGTGACATTGCCACATATTCAGCTCCTGATTTGAAAAGATGTACTAAAGGTTCTTTTGGTCGGTGAAGATTTGATACTTCTCTCCATAAAGGTAGTGTCTCAATATCATTAAAGTAAGGACCACAATAATAAGCTATAAATCATGTGTCGGGTAGCTTTCATCACATTTCTTGAGCTGTCATGATGCAAAAGAAATCACGTTCTTATCTTGCATCAGCACACAACCCAAACCATTTTTCAACACATCACAGAAGACAATGTAACCTTTCCCTTGCTCTGGTAACACTAACTTTGGTGCACTGGCCATATCCTCCTTTAAAAGTAGAAAAGAATGCTGACACATGTCATCCCAGACAAATAGCACACCTTTCCTCATCAGCTTCATTAGGGGTAACTCTGATGTGATGAAGTTCTTGATAAACCTCCTATAATAGCATGCCAAGCCAAGGAAACAACGAACCTCTATCGGGGTCTTTGGTTTCTCCTATTCTAACACTGAATGTACCTTCTTGGAATCCACACACACACGTTCAGTAGATATCATGCTCCCAAGAAAAGACACCTCTTTTAGTCAAAACACACACTTGTTGAACTTGGAATGCAACTTGTGTTTTCTCGACAAGATCAATGCCTTTATTATATGTTTCTCATATTTCTGGATTCACGTGAGTAGATTGGGATATCATCAATGAACACAACCACGAACTAGTCAAGATAAGGTGAACATCATGTTCATCAGGTCCATGAACGTTGTTGGTGTATTGGTTAGCCCATACGGCATAACTAAAAACTCATAGTGACCATACCAAGTCCTAAAAGCTGACTTGGATGTGTCATCTGACTTGATCTATAATTGATGATATCCTGACCTCAGATCTATCTTTGAGAAAATAGCAACACCCCTCAACAGATCAAATAGATCATCTGTCCATGGAAACAAATACTTGTTCTTGATCGTCACCTTGTTCAACTGTCGATAATCGATGCACAACCTCATGGGTCCATCTTTATTCTTAAAAAACAACACAGGAGCACCCCAAGGGGAAGTGATCGGTCTGATAAAGACCTTCTCTAGCAACTCTTACAACTCCTTCTTTAGATTTTGAATCTTAGTTGGTTCCACCTTGTAAGGTGTTTGTGCTATCGGCTGTGTACCAAGTACCAGATTAATCTCAAAGTCAATCTCCCAAGGAGGGGGAACACCTGGGAACTCGTTGGGAAACACATCCACAAACTCACAAACAACTGGCACTTCATGGATACTAGGACTCCTCACCTTTGTATCTACCACATGTGCCAAGAACGGTTCACAACCCTTCCTCGTCATCCTTTCCATTGCCATCACATACACCAGACATGTCAAAAGAATCTTCCTATTTCCTTTCAAGATCCAAGAAACACCACCATCAACAAACGTAGTTACCTTGGAACAACAGTCCAAGACAACCTGGTACTTCTTCAAAGTATCCATACCACGGATCACATCAAATTCATGTATATCAAGTGGTATAAGGCCCACTTGAATGTTGTCCTGAGAAAGAAAGAACACATGATGGACACACCTCTAGCAATCGGAAAAACCAACTAATAGGCAAGGAACAACTAGCAGTCACTTCTCTAATGATAAAAAGTGTGTCTCACCCGGGTCAATCAAAACGGATATAAAATAGGAAGACGACAAATTAGAATGAAATAACTCCATCTAACATGTCATGACTCGAGGGTTGACTACTCCTTTCGGCTAACTCATAGCTTAGAATCGAGTCATTTCCTGTTGTCACCCCCATCCTCTGCTGGTTTGCCCAGACAAATCATCATGTGATACCTAACCACGTCCTTTTCCACTACCAATGTTGAATTGTTGTTGATGAGAACCCTACTGACTCTATCTTGGTTGTTGGGTCACCTCCTCATCCTTCATTGGGCAAGCCTGCTTCAAGTGTCCTAGTTGTCCAGACTTGTATCAAGTGTTGCTCTCATATCATAGCCTAGATGGCCCTATCATACAAGTTGACACCGTAATGTGAGCCCCAACTAATGGAAAACTACATCCTCTTCCTCCACTCGGCATCCACTATGACTCAACAACCGACCTTGGATGTGACTGAGGTGTTGAAAACTTAGGCTTCTTAAAGTCTCCAGAAGATTGTCCTTGATACTGAACTTGTCTCTTCCTAGCATTCACCTCACACTTCTTTACAATTGATCTCTCTATACTCCTCATAGACTCCATGAACATGGCAAACCTCTCTCTATTCTTTAGAGCTGACATTGTCATCGTCAACTCCGAGCACAAACCCTTCTGAAAATGTCTTATTCTCTCATTGTATGTCGCAACCATGTGTGGGAAAAACCTCAGAAACTCCATAAACTTGGCTTCATTCTCATTGATCATCATAGATCCCTGTCGGATCTTCTAGAACCGTGTGATCTTCTCATCCAAATAGGTCTCTGGGAAGTAAAAGCTCACAAAAACCTGCCAAAAATCTTCCCAATTATCACCACATCAAGCCTCTTCTCCTCCTCGATGGCCCACTAATGTCCAGCACTCCCTTTCAACAAGTAAAAAACATGCTTCACCTTATCCTCCTTTGGTATGTTGAGGATCTTAAAGGCTTTCTCCAACTCGATCGACCACAAGTCAACATAAGTGGGATCTGCCATACCCACATACTCCAAAGCTCTAACACATCAAAGTCTTTCAAAGGTCATACCAGAACCTTGGGATTCTACATTGGGGACATCTGCCCTAGCTTGGGTTGTAGGCATTCTATCCACCATATGCATCATTGTGGCCATGAACTGTCCAAACATGGACTAAAAAGTGGGGTAAGAGACAGTTGCTGGGTCGAATTGAGGCACCTCAGGAGCTCCATCATCCCTGGCATGCCTCTTGACATCACTTCCTGGTGCAGCAACACTGCTCTTGACATCATGTTCTTTGTGTCCTCTAAACATATCTTCTCTTCATCTACATAAGAAGAAGTTGCAATCAAATATACTTGGATACACAAGAATAGACACAGCCCTAGTCCTATGTCCCTCTAGACTCAACAAACCTTGGACTCTGATACCAACCTAACTTGTGACGCCCATCACCACAAGAAAAAGATAACTAAAAACAAAGTGTGGAATTACAAGTAACAACCACATTACCATAAAATAGGGTAAAGTAAAACCGACCATATATCATCATCTCAAGAGGAAACATATCATATCTAAAGCCACAAACTTGAGCCACTTGTATCATATAACATGCCAAAAGATATTACACAACATTGTTCAGTGTCCATATTTCCACAACATGTTACATATGATATCAAGTTTGCATATACAAGCCATATCTATACAACCATGACATACTACCAAAACTCATATATATGTATGACATCTACAAAACACCCCCAAGGACCTAAGAGTACAAGTACGAGACATAGGACTCTACTAAAAAATAGTAGCAACATATCCAACCTTCAAACATGTACTGCTCTTCTTAATGCTCAACCTCAACCACAAAATCTCTACCACGACGTACACGCCCACCTAAAATATGTGGAAACCCACAGGGAGAGGCCAACATCCCAGCAAGAGATATAACTCTCAGCCAAAAAGTATAGTTAGCACAACAAGGATAACAGAGCATATAAGCATTATAAACCGATTCAACTAAATTATATAAGTAAAACTATTAACACATATTAGGCAATTTAAGCAACTACAATCTGAATAAAAGATCATCTTATACTTTCTATAAGGAATATGAAGAACATGTATATCCTTTACCAACTAAATAGTTTAAGGACAAGGCAAAGGGTCATCCAATGTGAATTGAAATTTAACCCTAAGAAAATATACTACACAGTTGTATTATGTCTTTTATTATGCCATGAGGATTTGAGTCGTACCACCCAAATCCAACAGACCACTGTGAAGTCGAAATTAGTTCTATACAAGATCTATGGAAGATTTAGACTCCATGATCTCACCAACAACTCCCGACTAGTGTGAGAGACAATGCAGAGACATAACAGTCAACGACCAACAATGACATATAGTCAAGTTGAAAACAACACACCCACCTTGGTACTTATCACGACGCTAGAGAATGAGTCATGCATGCCCGTTCTATATGAGGCATTATGCAATTGTACTCACTGCATCCTTTAACATGTCACAAAATTTGAGGCATGACCGCAGACATCCTTCTTAACCAGTAATTGTGGATGCAATGATATACCCTTGACTTGCACCCCCACATATTCAACAATATGTGCTCTACGTTTCCTGTAGGAATTTCTCATTTCACCATCCAACATGTTGTGACATTGGAATGGATCTATGACATAGGAAAACTACATGATTAGGGTTTCACTTGATTAATTATTGCCAATTGGGTAACTTTTAGCATCAATCTTACAATGTACAAAACCTAAACAAATTCTACAAAGATAAGGATAGATTACAACTCCAAAAGATATCAAATGTATGAGGTATAAAATTGTCATGTTATCATATCATCAGGGATAACAATATCTCATCACATCTCATTAGAAAGTATCACCTCCAATCTAGGAATGAAGTCTCTCCTAAAGTCACAAGACCTAATCACATCATCATTATCTCATCATTCCTCACCAGGGCTCATAATCATCAACACCGTGCAACATAAAGATATCACAACCTTCATAGGCTATGAAGTACACTCAACCTATGACATTTGGGTTATACAAGTAGGAGAGAGAAAACATTATCTCATACTAATCACTTCCGGCAAGATAAGTGTTACATCATGTAATCCTGATTAGGGTTAGCGTTTCCCAAGTAACACTTAGCAATATACACCATGGTACATCATCCCCACATTCTTAGAACACTTTAGCATTAAGCATCATTATGTAGATAATGACCAAACTATGCATATCATCATTAGCGACCAAACCACATGTCGACCACCTGACTCAACATGAAAAGTGACCACATGGATCAACATGAGAATAGCGACCTCAAGAGCACACCAAGGGTTTCGATCACTAGGATTACATCAAGAATGTCGACGCTAAAGATACACTAAGAAATAGTGATCATCAAATCCATGAAACATAATGACCAAAGTGCAACGTTGCTATTATTGGCCAAGGCATAAAAGACAGCAACCACACAAGGGTCAAGACACTCAACACATAACGGCCAACAATGGTGAGGGATAGCAAACATAACAGGCGTAAGGGTAACGATCGTCATAACACGAGTAACGACTGTCACAAGAACTCAAGATAACGACAGCCGCAAGGGCATCATGGATATCAACCAAGATAGCTAGGGTTAGGACTATGGTGACTAAAGTAGAACCCAAACATACCATCAACATAATCATAACGATCACAAGAGACCAAATAAACATGTCAACCGACATCAAAAGTTTAACATCAGCCAACTCAAGTGTCACCAATGTAAAAACATCTTGAAAGAGTGTCATCAAAACCCTGAATCAACCATCACCAAGATAAAAAAGAAAACCATTCTAAGAGAGAGATGAAAACAAACATCCAACACATACAAACGTGGATTAAAACCTCCATCAAATACATGGTAGACAAACCATAAACATGGTGATAAAACCAACAATTGAGCTACATGTAAGAATCATCAACTCCATCAACACTTAGATTAGAGTGCAATAGTTAGGGTTTATGACAAAGAGAAAACTAGACAAAAATACTACATAATCTTAAACCCTAAATCATGAAAACATCATTTAGCAACATATGATCATGTTTTAGAGATTAAAGTAGTAACATGGAAGCAATATATGGGTGCAAAAATAGTAGAGGATAGAGTTATATAACCCACCCTGAAGAAGATCAACTCCAAAGCCATGATCTCAAAGTGAAGGAAGGAAAGCACCAATCTTGAATCCACTTATATGGCCAAACAAGGTAACCTCAAAAGAAGAAGAACACACCAAGGTAAAGGAAAGCTCAAAAGAGAAAGGGTAGAAACCCTAGGCCAAAAAGAAAGAACAAAGAGGGAAAGCTTCATCTCACTCAGGTACTACCATGGCCAAACCATAGTGTCGACCTCTATGGAGAGAAGTTCCTCAAGATAGTCACCATGGAAGGACCACATTCTACGACCAAGAGAAGAAGAAAAGGCATAGGGTTTCATTAAAAATGATATCAAGGGTATGAAACAACTTACCAAGAAGAAAGATCATCAAGTACCACCACAAAGGAAATGTTCAAGCCCTATATCACCACATGCAAGAGGAGACCACCTTCTCCAAGATCAGCACCTCCTCAAGCACCACCAAGATCAAGGCCGAGCACAAGGAAGAAGAGAGAAAGAAGAGAACTAAAGGGAATACTTGCATGTGAAAGAGAGGGTTTATATACTCAAGGGTAGGAGGGAGGTAAAGATCATGAGGTGTCAAGATATGAGAGCACCAAAAGGATACATGTCCCCCAAAGCCACGGCCATGCAAGAACACATTCATGAAGGATCATCAAAACCAATGTGGTGTAGCGACCACTTAGGTCCACACCACAATATGGTTGAAACAAACATCAAAGGAGCAACACAATAGAGACAGGTATAATGTCTCCTAAAAGATAACAATCATTATGAACAAAGTATAGGGCTCAACATCACCTAGGCCAACATAAACCCCCCAAGATAAAATCATAACGGTTTCTAACACACCCAAAAACATAACGGTATCCACCAACATATGAAACATATAGGATGCTATTCACAAGGACCAACAACAACAAGGTCGCTATACACAACTCAAGCATCCATGCAAATCATGCAAACCCTTGATCAACACGTGATGTCACATGATCAACCAAATCTCAACAAGGCACCCCTATGAACCATACTCTCTCTCATGATGCCAAAGCATAAGAGAAACAACCTACATGTGACAAATTATGAGAAAACCCTCAAAATAAGCAAATTCCAACTTGGTCCAAAACAATCACACATATCACATAACTAGCTTAAACATCAACCAAACTAGACCAAACTGAAAGCATAAGCATATCACATGTTATTAAGGTACATCACAAGATTAGATTAAGGTTTAAGCACCTTATTAAGAAAAGAAAACAAGATCAAGCACTAAGCTAGGTTAGGGGTCTTACACCATCAGTCGTTATGTCTTCATTCTTTTTATCAAATGCCTTAGCCAATCCATTGATGCAGCTGTGGATGAAGGGAGTTGAAAATTGATGCTCATCAGCAAAGGAAGCCTACCTCTAACTCATGTTTGTTTTGTCGAGGACCTATTCCTGCTTGCAGAAGGCTCTACTATAGAGGAAAAGATGATCATGAAGATTCCAGGAGAGTTTTCCAATGTCTCATAACAAGAGATCTCTAAAGAAAAGTCACGTATTTTCCTATCTACAAATGTCACCATGCAAGATCAAAAGCAAATCAACAATGTAATGGGCATCCAAGTCACAGAGGACTGGGAAGTATATGGGTGTCCCCATCATTCACAACCGCATCAACAAGAAAACCCAGGCCAATCTTAAGGATTCTATAAAAGAAAAAATGGATAGTTGGGCAGTCAAGCAACTTAGCCTTGCTAGCCATATCACCTTGGAAAAATCTACTCTTCAATCCATTCCTTCTTACACAATGCAGTGGATCACACTCTCTCCATCCCTCTGTGATGAAGTCAATAGTCATATCCACAAGTTCATTTGGAAAGGGATATTAGAATCCAATAAGACATCACAAGTGTTGTGAAAAAACTCACTTCTCACAGGGATATTGGTGGCCCAGGGGTGAAGGATGCCAGAGATCATAATCAGGCTCTCATGATGAAGAATGTATGAGAATCCCTTCAAAACAAGGGTGTGCCATGGGTTTGAATCATGAGGGACAAATCTACAATAAAAGGCCAACTCAAAAATTCCTTAGGTTCTGATGTCTAGAGCTTCATCAAGAAAACACTACCCCTTCTCAAGTAAGCAAGCAAGAAGATGATATTAAATGGTGCAGCTATGAATGTCTAGATAAACAAATGGTGCATAACTACAACCATTGTGAATGAGCTCACTGACCCTCTAATCCCGCATGGCCTAGGTGAGCTGGGAGTCTGGGACATGATCACCCTTGAAGGTGATTGGGACTAGCAATTCATTGTACATTTTATTCTGTCCAAATTTTGGATCACAATCTCATCTATTCCACCTCCAAATCCGCTACTTGAGGAAGACAATTGTTCGTGGAAAAAGGCGACCAATAGAAAACTCAGTTCCAAATTCTCTTACATATGAATTAGGATCGGGAAGGAGATGCAGGTTCAAGGATGTTGGAATGAGGATCAAATATCCCAAAACATATCAAGATTTTTCTCTGGCAAGTGCAACACAAGGCCTTACTCACAAATGATGAGAAGGTAAAGCGTCACATGAAGAACAAATAGAAATTCCCAATCTATGGATGTGATCATGAGACAGTCTTGCACTATCTCAAAGACTATAAGCTAAGTCACCCTAAATGGAAGGAGCTCGGCCTGTGGTCCTGTCTATGCACACTATTAGATGACAACTTAGGCCTCGTTCATCACGGAGATATCCATAGTATCACCAAATACCTTCACCATATGTGCCACAACCTGTTAAAATATCTGGAGAATGAGGAATGATTTCATGCATAACTCAAAATTTCCAACACTTTCGTTCATGCCGATGTTCATTAAGGAGTGCACAAATTCCATCATGAAGAAGACAGACACGCCTCCAACACATTGCAATATAAAGAGTAGGGATATGTTTCCCTCACATGTCCCAAACTCAACCATCTTGTTCATAGATGCAACACACAAAAATGGTGAAACTTTTGCAGGCCTTGGCGTCCATGCCATTGATTCCACAGGTAGCTACTTAAAGGGTGAAGGACATATCTCCATTGTGACCCATGCCCTTGATGTTGAAGTTCGAGCTATTCTTAAAGCTTCTGAGCTAGTCTTAAATCTACAAACCACAAATGTCCTCATCCTTTCAGATTGTACATTAGTTATGGAACTCTTTAATAACAAATCCAACATGTTGAAGTTCAAACCCTTCATGGAGAGGTTCAAGGAGCTGACTGCCCTCTCTCAACCTGTAGAGTCATCTTGATACCTAGAAAAATCAACAGGGTAGCAAATAACATTGCAAAATCCGCTCTGCAAACCCTATCTAATGGACATAATCCATGTCCAAGTTCTTTATCTTCCTTTAGTACCCCAATTCTATTGTTTACTATAGTTAAACCTCCTTGGTTAGACCAGGACATCAACGTTGATTTGAACAACTTTTGACCTACTAGAGAGAGTGTGATGAATATATAATCTCTTTGTTTAAAAAAATAGTCATATCCTTTTGTTGATTATTGTAAAAACAATATGAATTCAGTTGAAATAAACTAAACATTAAGTCCCAGTCAGAAATCTTTCAACAAACAACCTATTTCTAACACAACATGTATTTTGGTTGAGAAAAAGTCAACAAACAAACTTTTTCTAACATAGCATTTGGTTTGGGAATCGATTGCTTAAATTGGGAGGGTGGATCTAGAAAAAATCTACATTACTGCATTGAATATATGGTAAAGACAATAATCAAACACTAAAACAGTCAGAACTTGGATCAAAAGATTCATCAATAAGTATTATTTAAACATTTTCAAATCATATCATATAAATGAGGTGAGTTTTCTAAGTATCTTCTACAAGTCTATTGCTTATCATTTTTTTTCCAAAATTTTAATGACATGCTAATGGGATCATGCTTTTGAGCATACTGTAATCAAGTTTGACATACCCATGTTGTTGATGTTTTCATTCAATAGTGATGTCCACAAGATATATATGGTAGTGATGTCCACATGATATATATGGTTTAATTACTATTCTATAATTAGAAACGAGACTTATTTTCTAAAAAATATTATTGTAGGTGGTGTTTTTGATGAAATTCAAACAAAATTGTAAGCAAATGTAGTTAATACCTGCCAATTAATTTCATCAAGAATGCTTTCCTTTAATCTTTATAATTTTATCCTTTTTCTATCAATAGGCATTTCAAAGCCTTTAGAAATAATATCAATGTCTAACATCTAGAATCAATCTTCAAACTTGTTGTGTGTACGCTAAATTTGATCTTGTATCTACATTACCATTAGATTTGGATTTTGAAATCATGCTATTACGAATCTATGTATCAAATCCACACCTACAACAAAACCCATATAGATAATTATTGTCATTAAATGAATATAGATACTTACATTTCTCTAGTCCATTATTGATTTTGTTAAGTTAATAGCTTTACATATAAACAATGTCATTCATACTATTAAAATGAATTAGGTTCCAATAGTCATCATATCCCTTTGACACCCATACTCTCGATACCATTGTGAAGAAATTTGAATGTGGCCTCAATCCAAATATTAACTCCTAATTGAATTTATATTATCACTATGATTTAAGATCATTCTATCATATGTTATAACCACCATAAGGAAACAAAAGAACTAGACATTATAAGTACTAGAAAAACCTTTAGAAAGTCTTCTTGGATTTTCTTTTCTATTTTGGATGATAAGCTTACTAAAACATCTTGTGCTTTAGTTAGTTTTGGATCACACTTTTGGAAGTATGTACTTGAGGATGTGCATTTCTTTCTACTTCACTTATTGAATAAAACTTCTTTGCTTATATTCTAAACACAGATAACACCAATTAATAAACTTAATTTTACACTAAAGATATATACATCAATTGTGAAGAGAAATTGCCAATTATCATATAGCAATGTGTACAACATTGTTAACTTACTGCTTGATGGAAGACCCAATATTTTTCCAACATGTGAAGACTTAAAAAAGTGTACCAATCTAGAAGCATTTCATTTTTGAGTCACACAAACTCATGAGGTCGCAAATAAGAGTGGCATCACATGACCGCATAATTTTTATATTGATAAAATGCCTAAATACAATTTCCTTTTACATTTCTTTGGTGATCTCAAATGCAATGTCCAACGCTTTTCTGAACTTTTTCGAGCTACATCTCAATTGAAATATCCCATTTCTAGTAGGGGTAGTTGGACTTGTGTCTTTTAAAGAATGCATGTTGGAATAAACTATATGAATTAATGTGCCCAAAGGAGATAAATTGAAATAAATATTTCTATATTCAGCAACCATACATATATTTTTAGCTTTAAAAAAGAAGAAGAAAGGATAATGGGAATGTGCACTCATGTTCAAAATTCTTGAAATAGATCATCGTCAAACTTTGTAAGCAACAAAGACAACAATTACCAAACATCAATCATTCACATTTTTGCATCTATAATATAATCAAATCAAAAAGTATATAAGCAATGACATGCCAACTATTCAAAAGCTATATTTAGCAAGCATATGGTTCATGATACAATTCAAACCTATAAAAGAATAATTTCTGATTAGCGAAATGTGTTCTACTAATTTTGAGAGTATTACATTAGATATCACTTGGTTTCATATAAATTATAGATTCCTTTCACTATTTCTATCACGATGTAGTTGTTGGTTTTCTCAGTTACAATAGTGGTTCAGAACCAATGCATGGATCACCATATTTCAACATAAACCAAATATTGACTATTACTTTAAAATACAAAAAGACCTTCCACTACAATTCATAGATAGATAAGTAATGAAAAATAATTATCATGCATTAAATGTCCCATATATAACTAAGTACACATACATATGGCAAGAGTAATTATGCATCATCAAAATCCCTTAGATTATAAGCGTATAAAAGCTAGAGCATACAAGTGAACAATCCAAGATGGAAATAAGGTTTCTTTCATAGTTCTTAAAGGAAATGTTAAAACGTATATTAAGATAAAATAAAGAAAATAAGAAAAAGATGAGTACATATATGTATATATTATTCTCACACACTTTTGAAATCATTAAAACCAATCTGAAGACACAGTATCAGAGCATCAATAGTCTACAAACCGAAATATTTAATCAGCCATAAGCTATCTAATTTGAAACATGTAATCGTAGGAAAAATTATCCAGAAACTTAACATTTGCAGTAGCTTCTTTGGTGGTTGGTGGTTTTTAAAGCATTGTGGCCTATTTTTTAGTATTATTCAGAGACCAAAAGAACCCAATAAGCATCCAAAATCAGAAGACAAGAAGCATCCAAAATCACCAGACATTAGATGAATTCTATATAAGATATTAGAGAGTAAAATCTCACCAGAAATGTGGGGAATATGTAACATAACAGTTCAAAAAACTGAAATAAATATGGAGTACAAGCATGTTATTATAGGTTAAAGGAAGGATCTTTGATCTGCCACAAGGATGAAGTCACAAATTCAACTGAAAATTGCATCCACCTCATCGGATCTTCCATATCGCTTCATTCTATTCCCCTATCTCAACCTAGCATTCACACTTCCTTGAATGTGGAACATGCAGTCCATTTGCGGGATCTAGCTCACTTTGCTAGTGTAGGGAGATTTGATATCTAGCTAGGGAGACTAAAAAGAAGTTGAAACAAAGAAAGAGGAAACCCATGATCTGAAGGAAGAAGAGGTCTGTGTTGGTCAGGGAATAAATAATTTTGTTTGCATTTTGAGTTGAAGCTAAGGATGATGATGGGAAGGTGGGGTTTCCTACCTTCCATCCCTCTAGTGATAGGTAACTCCCTACGCCTCGGCACCAGAGTGTTTGAAGGTGTAATCTTTGCGTCTTCCATGCAAGGACAGAGGTGAAGCAGAAAGGAGAGATTGGAGCAGCTTCTCACACCCTTTGTCAACTCCACACACCAGGCCATGACCTCGCTCCAATATGCGGCATGCTTCCTTCATTAGTTGGCAGCATGTAAGATTTCTGTGCAAGGCGTGAGGCGGGCGAGCAAAGAAGAGAAGGTGGTTCCGCTTGGGACGGAGAAGGTTGATTTCTCGCTAGGGAAGGAGATGGCAAGAAAGTTGGCGGGAACATAAATCAAATTTAAGTTGGGTGAACGTTATTGGGCCGTTATTAGGTCGTTTTAAGGTGTGGGAAAAGATATGAACAGGGTTACATGAATCACTTCCCTTCTATTTTTAAGAACTCACGGCCTTCCCAGGCAAGCTTAGAACAAGCCCGGAACGATACTCTACAGCCGCAGGCCTCACCCCTGGAACTCCGGACCCTGTCTCCTTTTTACCAAAGGATATAGGGTAGTACAAGCCTATAGAACAGATCATGTTCAAGTAAGGTCGTTTTCCCTTCTATTTTTGGTAGAAGTATATGGCGTCTCTTTATTCCAGTTATCTGCTATCTCTTGTTGCGGATGGATGATTCCTTTCTATCTTTGAATATTTCACTCAAGAAGCAATCCCGGCTTCCTTTTTGTTTTACAAAGTATCCTTTTCAGGGAGCATGAATATTTGAGAAGAATGCTGGAGTGGAATGAGGTCAGTATTCAAGAAAAGCCATATCAGCACGACGTGGAACTGTGGAAGCTGCTCTTTTTAGATCCTACACGTTAGGTTTTCTCTGTAGACTGCCATGTTTACAAGGGATGGTATATCCCTAGCTTGCACCTGCTTCTTCATTCGTTCATCAAACCATCTTTCTCCTTTTCGTTTTCAGTGGATCACTGCGAGCCAACTGGTCCACTTCAGAATCATTCGTAAAACTTATGGTTGTGCATAACATCATCACTGAAACTTGCCGGGCGTATGCCGCAAAGCAGGCAATCCGGCCAGACACATAGCGACGTACGTCTATCTGAGTTCCAGTTTGCAACCTGGGTAGCTCTCTTTTTCCTCTCAGGTGTGGCCTTGATAACGACCCCTCACCAACCCGACAACCCGCCAAAGGAACATCACATGCAGAGCCGCGAGCTGCTCTCAGCTCCTGATATCAATCCACACACACCCAGATCTTCAACCTCTCTTCTTCTCCGCCTCGCCTCCCCCGTACAGAGCAAGTAGCATCCGCGCTTCTATACTCTCCGGCATTTACCCTTACTGCTTGCCATCGAGAATGTCCGCCAAGATGGACAAGAAGGACCTGCACTGCGCGGAGCGCAGCAGTCTTTTCGGCGGCCGCAAGCTGCTCCGGCGGCTCTTCTTCTCCATTCTGTTTCTCGTCTTCCTAATCCTCCTCACAATCTTCATCATCTACTTGGTGCTCCGACCCAGCAAACCTGGGTTCACCCTCACGTCAGCCTCCATCTCCCGCTTCAACTTATCCACCACAGACACTCCCTTCAACTACTCTCCACAGCCCTCACCACCACAACTCACCTCTACACTGCAAGTCACTCTCTCGTCCCACAACCCGAACTCCCGCATCGGCGTCCTCTACGACCGCCTGGACGCGCGACTCGAGTACGGCGGCCAGCAGCTCACGCTGTCTACGCCGGCCGTGCTAGGAAGCAACAGTTACTACCAGGGGCATCACGAAGTGGCGGTATGGTCGCCGTTGATCCTTCACGGGGAGGGTGTCCCCTTGGCGCATCATGTAGCTGCAGGGCTGGCGGCGGACGTAGCCGGAGGTACGGTGATGATGCGGGTTAGAGCCGCAGGTAGGGTCCGGTGGAAGGTCGGGAGCTGGACGTCGGGGACGTACAGGATAGAAATTAACTGCCCCGCCACGTTCGGGGTTGATGGAAGTGGACCGACAGCCACAGGGAAGCTGCAGCGGAGCTCCCAGTGTAGCGTTAGCGTGTGAAGAGTGGGCCGTCGCCGGCTGTTTACTATCAGCGACGTCGTTAGACAACTTGGATGCGATGCGACGACGCATTCTTTTACTCTGCATATGTTGCAATGTCGGTAATTAGTATATAACACGTTCCCCATTTGATAATTCAATTATGATTACAACAGCAAGATCATATCGATAATTCAATTATGATTACCGAACGGATCTATAGTCTAATAAACAGCAATATGTGTATATTGATGACGACCCTACAATTGGAATTAACACATTGCCAAAAAGTACTTTGGGCACGTTAAGTTTCCTTCAGAGGGTTATTGTTACTATGCGACTGGGTTCTTTTGACATGTATTTGTATAATCTAAAATTCTTTTAAACAAAAACTATGATATTTCCCGATGAAGTACTGTAGTCCATAGTTTTATGTTCTGTTCTTCGGTCAGCAGTTTTTAAAGAACCTCATAAGAATATATATAGTTGACGGATTGATGTTTTTTTTTCTTTTTTCTTTTTCTATCAAACCAGTGGTTGACTTCTGTTGGCCGTCTTGGTCATTGCTATTTTTATGTATGGTCACGTACAGCGAGTGTTCCATAAGCAATGGAAAACATCAATATCATTATTAAAGTGGATGACTTTATAGAACTGTCTCATTTGTATCTCACCAAAGTGAGTATAATAGAGTGATGTTTTAAATTCATATCATATTCAACCAAAGGTTAAAATATGTTATCAATTTGAAGCATATAAATTTTTTTTTCTGGTTTGCAAATTGAGCATGACTCAATGTAAGTAACTAATTTGTGTTGTGTTACATATTTATCCAAAGATAATGATGTGACGACTATTGAAATTAGTAGATAAAAGTAAATCAAAGTAGACCTCAAATTTGCTTTTACATTCAAAGTTGTGGTTTATTAGTTTTAATATGGAAAATTTATTTATTGCAGTTATTTCCTCATCATTGTGTGGTGATAATAACATTCCAAATCTCAATTGTTCAAATTTTAATGAATGGAAAGAAAAGGTCATGTTTACATTAGGGTGTATGGACTTAGACTTAGCTTTCTGAGTGGAAAAACCACAACCACTTATGGAGGAAAGTACTACTGTAGAAAAAGTCAATTATGATAAATGGGAACGTTCTAATGGCTTAGTTTGTTGCTTATGCAAGCACACGTGGGAAAGCATATTAGGAGGTTCATTCCTACTTGTGAATTGGCAAAAGATTTTTTAAAAGTAGTGGAAGAGCAATATGTGTCTTCTAGTAAGTCTAGGGCCAACACATTAATGGCCAAGATGTGTTCTATGAAGTACAATGGTTCATGTGGGATCTGTGAACACATCATGGGGATGAGAGATATTGTCGCACAAATCAATGAGATGGAGTTATCCATTTCTGACGCATTCCTTTTTCATTTCATTTTAACTTCCTTGCCTAGTCAGTATGGATCATTCAAGGTCTCTTACAACACACAAAAAGAAAAATGATTTACTGGCCATGTGTGTCCAAGAAGAAGAGAGACTGAAGAATGAAGGGGTCCCTGCTGCGCATCTAAGCACCCATGATAAACATGGTCGCAAGGGTAAAGGAAAAATGAAGGGAGTTGCACCTATCTCAGGTGGAGTGTCTAAGCCAGATGGCAAGGCCGAGGGAAGCAAGGCTAACATGAAATGCTTCTTCTATCGTAAGAAAGGACATGCTAAGAAGGAATGCTTCAATTACAAGAAATGGTTGGAAAAGAAAGGTATAATATCTCTTGTTTCATATAATGTCATCTTTCAAATATTCCATTATATAGTTGGTGGCTTGACTCTCATGCCACTGTGCATATTTCCATTAAGAAACGCTTACATATATAGTAGGGGTTTCTTCATCCGTTAATTTTTCTAAGGGGTGCAATTTTGTGGGTCAATGCTGAATTTTATTGGTCCTTCTTTACAAAAATAACTTTTACCAAGTCCCCTTTTTTCTCCTCAAATTCCAAGAGGCATATTTTTTAGTCCACCCACCATCAGTCGACGTATTTTCTGCATGACGTGTCCTACTAATATTAGATAGGGTCTAATAAAATCGTTTGTTTTTTTGATAACGGGGCCGATTCTGTTCATTAATTATAAAGATCAGTGGTACAATGTTCAAAATAAGTTGATGGATATCCCCAACCTCCTTGGTGTACATAAAATCACCATCCTTTGTGAGTTTGAATTTCATACGCCACCTTATTATTATAGGATCGGCAAGAAAAAAAAAGACCAAAGAGCCAAACATAACAGAAAGATCTAAAGTATCATCCTCTTCTCTATATAAGAGAGAAATAGAGTATCAGTGAATCGGTTTCGGATTCCACATTTTTCCACCCAGCCTGAGTCGCTAGTTGGATGTCTACCAACATCACAAAAACCTCCCCTAGCTCCACTGGCCAACGCTCCCGATGACTGTGACTGAGCACCACTACGGTCTAGCCCTCATGGTCTCTACCCACCACGCCCAGTGCCATGGAGGTCTCGTTGCTGTAGGTTGTTAGATAAATGACTTTTGCTGTTACTGTAGCAACACGTAATTACTGTAGGAAGTAATTATTGTAGTGTCGTTACTGTATCAAAGCATTTATTTAGCATGGGTTGAGCCCAATGTAGTGCAGCAAGTACATGTGAGAATGTAGTATTGTTTCTAGTGCAAATGGAAAAGAAGTTTTATCCCATATTGCTCACACCTAGAACTTTTGTGGTCCTCATATGTAGGATCACATGAGGCACTAGTGTCCAAAGGAGTCCTAAGAAGGAGGTATGCTCACCTCCTTGGTGGGTCGGGTTACCACATCACAACGCACGCACGCGCGCATGCCATGCCATGCCTCGCCGGGCTCGGGCTTGTGGATTGTGTAATTAATTGTTGCTTTCTTATTCGGATTTCTTAATCCTAATTTACGGATTATTCCGTATTGTGTACAAGAGCAACCGAGTGTTTGCATCTTACTGGGAATAGGATTAGGGACGTGCGTGGCTATATATACACATCCGGTCATTAGGGTTAAACACACCAAAAATAGTCATCTGCCGCCATGTGTTTTGAGAGCCCTAATCCCGAGTGCGAGAGTTGTCATCCATGGAGTCACTTTGCGGAGTTGTCCTCCTGTGCGAAGCACGACTCAACCTTCCTGTCTCCGAGACGTAGCTGTCAGGCGGTGGTACCTGCAGTTGTTGTGCTGCACCGGTGGCAGTGCAACGTGCGCGAGCAAGACGTGCAACAATCCAGGTTCATGCCGGATCAAGACTGGGAGAACAGTGCCTATCTGCAAGGATTGTCGGGCACTGATTTCTTTAAATAACACGTTCGTTTCTCAACGAACGATCTGATTTGCGAATCTAACTCCTGTTTTCTTTTCTCCTGCTTTGTTTGTTCTTTAATTCTTATTTTGGATCTGCCTGCACTGTTAATTATATTGCACCTGTCGCTGTTGCATGAACGACAATAACCAACATTAACAACAGTCTTAAAGAAATTAGTATATGTCGTTAATTAACTATGGCCGGTCAGGGTAGTTCGGGATGTAAAATTGATACCACTAATATGCCTGAAAAGTTTACTGGTACGAACTTTTCCCGTTGGCAGAGTCGTATGGAAATTTGGCTGAATATTGCGGGTTATGATCAGTATTTAATTGAAACTGAACCTGTATCTGATGAAACAATTCCTGATAATGCAAACATTATTGCTAATTGGAAGAAGGGTGATAAAACGTGCTGCAGGTTGATTCTGTTTGGTTTAAATAATAAACTGTATGATTCTTACTCAAAGCCGCCAGTCACTACGTCCAAGGTTTTATGGGAATTGTTAATTAAGAATTTTAGCACTGAAAATCAAGGTGTTGAAAAATACTGCGTGTCAAAATTTCTTAAGTTTCAGATGGTTGAGGTAAGTCAGTTTCTGATCAAACACACGATCTACAACTCCTAGTTCATGAACTTTCAGATGCCAAGATGGTGTTGCCTGAGAAGTTTGTTGTTATGTCTATCATAGAAAAATTCCCTAAGTCTTGGGAGTCGTTTGGTATGTCTCTGAAGCATCGCAAAGGGACACACACCATGGATGAATTAATGATGGATATTAATATACAAGAAGAACACTTAAAGGAGAAAGGGGTCAAGGTGCCTACTGATGCGAATCCAACTGTTAATCTTACTTCTACGAAAAACACTAAAGATAAGAAATCTAAGAATGCACATAAACCCAAGGCAAAGATCCAAAAGAAACCGAAGAACAAACCTTGTTGGACTTGTGGACAGGTTGGCCACTGGAACAAGGATTGTCCTACTAAGAAGGCAAAGAAAGCTACCGCATCTGCAACTGAGGAGGCTGTGGTCAATATGATGACTGCATCCTTGAACCTCAATGATGGGTACGTGTCTATTAAACCTGAAATTCTTTCTATTTTTGAACCACTTTATTGGATAATTGACACTGTGGCTAATGTACATGTATGTGCTGATAAATCCCTGTTTGTGTCTTATCAGACCTCTCGAGGTCGGTCCGTGACTTTGGGCGATTCTAGCTCTGCAGAAGTCAAAGGCGAAGGACGGGTGGACTTGAAGTTCCCTTCGGGGAAGGTTTTGACTCTTAACAGGGTCAGACATGTTCCAACCATTCGACGCAATATCCTTAGTGGCGTCATATTAGTTAGAGAAGGTTATAGAGTAGATTGTAAATGTAATAAGGCTATTATTACATGCCTTCGTGATTCTTTATGTTTCAGCAAGGGGTACTTATGTGATGTGGAGAACTTGTTTAAGATTCATGTTGAACCTGTTTCAAATTCCGTTTTAAATTTGAATGATTATAGTTCTGTTTGCATGAATCTTGTTTCATTCGATGTATGACATTCACATTTGGGACATGTTAATATTGCCTCAATGAAGCGTATGATGAATCTAGATTTGATCCCTAAATCTGAAATTAGCAACAATAAATGTGAAATCTGTGTACAAGCTAAATTGCCTAGGAAGCCTTTTCATTCTGTGAATAGGAATTTGGAAATTTTGGATTTAGTTCATACAGATATCTATAAACTTAATGGTGTTGCTACGAGAGATCAAAAGCGTTATTTTATAACTTTTATTGACGATGCGAGTAGATATTGTTATGTCTTTTTACTTAGAAGTAAAGATGAGGCATTAGATAAATTTCAAATTTATAAGAAAGAAGCTGAAATTCAAACTGGTAAAGTACTTAAGCGATTAAGGTCTGATAGGGGAGGAGAGTATACCTCGAATTTGTTTTTGGAATTTTTCCAATTACATGGTATAGTTCATGAGGTCACTGCTCCTTATTCACCACAATCAAATGGGATAGTTGAACGTAAAAACCGAACCTTAATAGATATGGTAAATACCTTACTCCAAACATCTGGATTACCCAACTTTATGTGGGGGGAAGCTTTGAATACGGCTTGCCATATTCTGAATAGAGTTCCTCATAAACATTCAGAGAGTACTCCGTTTGAGTTGTGGAGAGGAAGGAAACCGAGTCTTAAATATCTTTGAGTGTGGGGGTGCCTTGCAAAGGTACTTGTCCCTGAACACAAAAGAGAGAAATCAGGACCGAAAATGGTTGATGCCATATTCTTAGGTTATGTAGAGACAAGCTATGCTTATAGATTTCTGATTGTGAAATGAGATATCTCTGGCATTGAGGTTAATACAATTGTGGAATTACGTGATGCAACATCCTCAGTGTTTCCTATGAAAACTGGTGTGCCCAATGAAGTATCTCAAGAAGATTCATTTACCACAGGTTCCATTCCCGAGCACGTGGAAAGGATGACAAATGTGGGGGGTGACTCAGAACAAGCTATTTCTGAATCTGATGATTCTGAAGAAATAGTGAACCAAGGAGAAGTAAACGGCCTAGGACATCCAAGGAATCTGATGATTCTGAAGAAATAGTCTTTTCGGTGGCCGCAAGCTGCTCCGGCGGCTCTTCTTCTCCATTCTGTTTCTCGTCTTCCTAATCCTCCTCACAATCCTCATCATCTACTTGGTGCTCCGACCCAGCAAACCCGGGTTCACCCTCATGTCAGCCTCCATCTCCCGCTTCAACCTATCCACCACAGACACTCCCTTCAACTACTCTCCACAGCCCTCACCACCACAACTCACCTCTACACTGCAAGTCACTCTCTCGTCCCACAACCCAAACTCCCGCATCGGCGTCCTCTACGACCGCCTGGACGCGCGACTCGAGTACGGCGGCCAGCAGCTCACGCTGTCCACGCCGGCCGTGCTAGGAAGCAACAGTTACTACCAGGGGCATCACGAAGTGGTGGTATGGTCGCCGTTGATCCTTCACGGGGAGGGTGTCCCCTTGGCGCATCATGTAGCTGCAGGGCTGGCGGCGGACGTAGCCGGAGGTACGGTGATGATGCGGGTTAGAGCCGCAGGTAGGGTCCGGTGGAAGGTCGGGAGCTGGACGTCGGGGACGTACAGGATAGAAATTAACTGCCCCGCCACGTTCGGGTTTGATGGAAGTGGACCGACAGCCACAGGGAAGCTGCAGCGGAGCTCCCAGTGTAGCGTTAGCGTGTGAAGAGTGGGCCGTCGCCGGCCCGTGGGTGTGCCGGCTGTTTACTATCAGCGACATCGTTAGACAACTTGGATGCGATGCGACGACGCATTCTTTTACTCTGCATATGTTGCAATGTCGGTAATTAGTATATAACACGTTCCCCATTTGATAATTCAATTATGATTACAACAGCAAGATCGATGAGTAAATCTCTTTTACTACTTTTAAGGACTATACCTAATAGATAGATAATATATGAATCATAATAATAGACTGCTTTACTATAGGTGGCCTCCAATAGTTATTTGGTAGGAGCCTAATAAGAAACACTTTCATATATAGTAGGGGTTTCTTCATCCGTTAATTTTTCTAAGGGGTGCAATTTTGCGGGTCAATCCTGAATTTTATTGGTCCTTCTTTAGAAAAATAACTTTTACCAAGTCCCCTTTTATCTCCTCAAATTCCAAGAGGCAGAGTCCACCATCAGTCGACGTATTTTCTGCAGGACGTGTCCTACTAAAATTAGATAGGGTCTAATAAAATTGTTTTTTTCTTTTGATAACGGGGCCAATTCTGTTCATTAATTATAAAGATCAGTGGTACAAGGTTCAAAATAGGTTGATGGATATCCCCAACCTCCTCGGTGTACATAAAATCACCATCCTTTGCGAGTTTGAATTTCATATGCCACCTTATTATAGGATCGGCAAGAAAAAAAAGACCAAAGAGCCAAACATAACAGAAAGATCTAAAGTGTCATGCTCTTCTCTATATAAGAGAGAAATAGAGTATCAGTGAATCGGTCTCGGATTCCACATTTTTCCACCCAGCCTGAGTCGCGAGTTGGATGTCTACCAATATCACAAAAACCTCCCCTAGCTCCACTGGCCAACGCTCCCGATGACTGCGACCGAGCACCACTACGGTCTAGCCCTCATGGTCTCTACCCACCACGCCCAGCGCCATGGAGGTCTCGTTGCTATAGGCAACATTACTGTTAAGTTTAACAACGCATTGCATAGGTTGTCGTGTCAACTCGTTGCTTTGCATCTACCTCCGTCTCGATACGTCGCTTATTGCAGTGTGTCTCTAGTGCATCCTTCATGTAAGACGCTTGGATAAAGAGGTGAAGCTTCTTTTCCCTGTCTCTAAAACCATGTAGTTCATGTGGAACCAAATCCCCCACATAGCAACCATTGTGTCTAAGAAGTCTTGCTCAGCTAGCCCCTCCTTGAGTTCTAATATCACTTGACATGGCGTTGTATGTTGTTGATCTATGATGATGTTGTTAAAATTCCTTTTTAGTGTGGCCCAAAATAAATAGTAATATATTTATTATGTACTTTTTCTGAAAGGATACATCCATTGGGGTTTAGTTTAGACTCCATAAGCGCTATGTCTCTTAGATGGATAGAGAAATATTAAATATATGTTATATAAAGACTTGGTCCTCTCTCTATAGAAAAGATCCGTAACAAACACATTCCATCTGTTGGAGAGCCATCAGGGGAGAGAAACGGACGTCTGAGAGGATCCTTCCGTGGACTGCCCTTTCCATTTCAGGCGTTTTCTTTCTTTTCGTCTGTACGTACTTTTCTCCGGACAACTGTATCATCACTCTGTCACCAGAATCAGAGAAATATGGAGGCTTCACAAAATTCGGATATGATAATTTCTATCATTTGGTATGAGAGCAATTTATAATATTTTTCGTACCTCCATATTTGTTTCATCGCGTCGTTCGTCTGGTACCCTACGGCAATAGAACCTTGCCGCTGTTCCTCATAAAAACGCCTTGACTTTATGCTCCTATACGTTGGAATTGGAAACGAAAGGGTTGAAAGTCGGCAGACTAATAAAGACGAACACAAGATTCTTTTGATTTAGCATTGCTATTCTAGTATACG
The DNA here is from genome assembly GCA_963693085.1 of Alisma plantago-aquatica. Lineage (NCBI taxonomy): Eukaryota > Viridiplantae > Streptophyta > Magnoliopsida > Alismatales > Alismataceae > Alisma > Alisma plantago-aquatica. The sequence goes on along the minus strand of OY856412.1, from coordinate 1,412,251,289 downwards.
TCCACCAAACTTAAACCATTCACCATTGTTTTCAGTCACCATATGTAAAGCGGTGAGCATCCGTCGTTCTCCACTGCTTCAAATTGATGCGGTGGAAATTGTATGATTTCCGCCGCTTTGTATAGCTTTATCAATGATGAAAATGGTAATCCTCTAGCGGCAGGTTCTATTGGTGTTAGGATAGAAGCATTTTAATTTCCCAGACGCTGCCCGGACTTGCCCGTTCTCTACCCGTCACCATTGGACGCTTTACCGAACGGAGCTATAGTCTAATAAACAGCAATATGTGTACATTGATGACGACCCTGCAATTGGAATTAACACATTGCCAAAAAGTACTTTGGGCACGTTAAGTTTCCTTTAGAGGGTTTTTGTTACTATGCGACTGGGTTCTTTTGACATGTACTTGCGTAATCAAAAATTCTTTTAAACAAAAACTATGATATTTCCCGATGAAGTACTACAGTCCATAGTTTTATGTTCTGTTCTTCGGTCAGCAGTTTTCAAAGAACCTCATAAGAATATATATAGTTGACAGATTGATGTTTTTTTTTTTTTCTGTCAAACCGGCGGTTGACTTCTGTTGGTCGTCTTGGTCATTGCTATTTTTATGTATGGTCATGTACAACGAGTGTTCCATAAGCAACAGAAAACATCAATATCATTATTAAAGTGGATGACTTTAAATAACTGTCTCATTTGTATCTCACCAAAGTGAGTATAATAGAGTGATGTTTTAAATTCATATCATATTCAACCCAAAAGGTTAAAATATGTTATCGATTTGAAGCATATAATTTTTTTAATTCTGGTTTGCAAATTGAGTATGACTCAATGTAAGTAACTAATTCGTGTTGTGTTACATATTTATCCAAAGATAATGATGTGACGACTATTGAAATTAGTAGATAAAAGTAAATCAAAGTAGACCTCAAATTTCATTTTACATTCAAAGTTGTGGTTTATTAGTTTAATATGGAAAATTTATTTATTGCAGTTATTTCCTCATCATTGTGTGGTGATAATAACATTCCAAATCTCAATGGTTCAAATTTTAATGAATGGAAAGAAAATGTCATGTTTACATTAGGGTGTATGGACTTAAACTTAGCTTTCCGAGTGGAAAAACCACAACTACATACGGAGGAAACTACTGCTGCAAAAAAAGTCAATTATGATAAGTTGGAACGTTCTAATAGGCTTAATTTGTTGCTTATGCAAGCACATGTGGTGTGCAATTTTGCGGGTCAATGCTGAATTTTATTGGTCCTTCTTTAGAAAAATAACTTTTACCAAGTCCCCTTTTTTTCTCCTCAAATTCCAAAGAGGCATACTTTTGAGTCCACCATCAGTCGACGTATTTTCTGCAGGACGTGTCCTACTAAAATTAGATAGGGTCTAACAAAATCAAAATTTTCTTTTGATAACGGGGCCGATTATGTTCATTAATTATAAAGATCAGTGGTACATGGTTCAAAATAGGTTGATGGATATCCCCAACCTCCTCGGTGTACATAAAATCATCATCCTTTTCTAATATCACTTGACTTGGCGTTGTATGCTGTTGATCTATGATGATGTGAGTTGTCAAGTGAGTGTTGCCAATAATTCCTAGCTTCGACGTAGCCATAAAGTATATGTAGTATAGTCTCCCTCTCCGTCTGACACAAAGGACAAATACCCTCTACCTAAGGGCGGAACCAGAGGGAGGCAAGAAGGGACCATGCCCTCCCCCCCAAAAAAAATTAACATATATGTATATATACATATGTTAATAAGTATGTATTATAATATATAAAAGGTTCAACCAAAGAGGGCAGAAAACCATCCGTTGCTCATTGGTTAGTAGCTTTGCACCTTAACTCTGCTACGCGAGTTCGAGCTCTCGTGTTGCCACATTTTTTATATATGTGTATGTAAACTGAATTTATACATAACAAATACCGCATGGAGTCATCAAGTTTTTTGTAGCTCAGTGGTGGCATATATGTAAGAGGATTTATTGGTCGTAGGTTCAATCTTGTGTGAACACATATACTATTTTTTTGCCCCCCCTCAAAGATCTAATCCTGGCTCCGCCATTTCCTCTACCCTGCAATGTCAGTCTTGTAGTCACCCCATACAAGTCATACTTCATGTAACAATCCTCTAAAGGAAGTGTGCGACTTTTGGTGGCCAGTTTGTGTCTCAAACAATGGACCATATTCGCTCATTTGGTGTAGCAGGTGTGGTAATGAACTCCCTTCATCCTAGGAGGCCCAATCAGTATGTTGTATTCGTAGAGAAAGACCCCTTCCTATTCGGCCACCAAAAAGGACTATCCTCTAGTAATCGGGTGCTGATAGGGGTGTTCCTTATCAATTGGCACAACTCTGTTGGGAAATATGCATGTAAAATCTCCATGTTCCATGTCTATATTGAGGATCAATCAACTCATGTGCCTAAGATGGTTGTATAGAGAAGGATCTGATACTTCCCAAGCACATCATCATAGCCATATATCCATCTGTCATCCCAAATATTTATCATATTTCCTCTACCCACCCTCCACTTCAAATATTCTAGAACCACCGCTTTTGCCGACCAAAGACTCCTCCATGTGTAGCTCGAGTTATATCTCTTGGCTGCTTCTAGAATGGATATATGAGGAAAGTATCTTGCTTTGAGAGCTTTATGCACCAATGACTCCGTCTTGTCATTATTATCCACACCTGGTTGGTTAGGAGAGCTTGGTTGAAGGCTTGTATATCCTGAAAACCCATCTCACCTCCTTTTTTCATCCTGCAAAGAGATGTCCAACATTGCCATGAAATTTTCCTTTCCTTGTCCTTTGCTCTCCACCAAAATCCAGCAATACAACTCTGAATATCCTCTATGATCCTCATAGGAAGATGGAAAATGCTCATAATGTAAGAAGGAATAGCCTGCACAATAGATTTAATCATCACCTCTTTCCCTAGTTTAGACAAAACTTTATATTTCCATCCTTATCGTTTCCTCCACATCCTCTCTTTTATAAAGTTGAACACATGTTTCTTTGACCTCCCAATAGTAGTAGGCAGACCCAAATACTTTGCATGTCTATCCATCTCCTTTACCCCCAACAAGTTCTTTAAGTCACCTTTCAAAATATGTGGCACTCCTTTATTTAAAGCCACCTTGGTCGTGTGAAAATTTATTTTCTAGCCTAATGTCTATTGGTACTGGATAATCACATTAGCTAAGATCAAAAATTAATGATGAGATGCTCTAACAACGAGAATATTGTCATCTTTAAAGAAAAGGTGAAAAACATACGATGCATGTCTGCTAGCCTTTATGCCATGTAGCATATTGGTGTTGGCAACATGTTGTAGGGACGTATAGAAAGCTTCGACGCAAATAATAAAAGCTAAGGAGACATAGGGTCACCATGTCGCAGTCCACAGGAAGACTTGAGTCTTCGAGTCTGATCGTCATTGATAGCAAAAGATTGGTCAAAAGATGATATGCACTCCCATATTTTCTTTCTCCACAACTCGCCAAATCCCATCATTTCTTACACATAATTCAGGAAGTTTTGCTCCACTCTATCATATATGTTTGACATGTCAAGCTTTAGAGCCAAGTACCCTTTGTTGTTCTTCTTATCATGCTTCATCTTGTAGTATAAGTCGTAGGCAATGAGAGTGATATCCGTAATCATTCTTCCTGGAATAAAGACACTTTTATTGACAGAAATAATCTTGTCATCGATAGCTTGAGTCTATTGGTAAGGACCTTGGACATAATCTTGTATATCATATTGTATAGGTTAATCAGCCTATAATCAACTAGATCCACTGGTTTTTCCACCTTCAGAATAAGAAGCACCACCGCAGAATCTACCTTCCCAATATATGTCTCACCGTTCCACCAGCTTTTGATGTAGCTAGAGACGTCTTCGCTCATAATGTGCCAAAATTTTTGGAAGAACATAGGCTTCATCCCATCCGGACCTGGTGCTTTGTTTGGGAGCATTTGTTTCAGTGAAGCTTGAATTTCATCATTTGAAATGTCTCTTTCTAAAACCCCATTCATATATCCATCCACCTCTCTAGATATGCCCTTAGTAGCCGCCTCAAATCCTGAGGGGTTACCAGAAGAGAACATATCTTGGAGAAAATCTATAATCACTTTCTCCACCTCCTTTTCCTTGATGTGACAAATTCCTTCATTGTCCTTCAACCCCTCGATGTGATTTCTTTTCTTTCTCTGAAACACTTTATGATGAAAATATTCAGTGTTACGACCTCCCTCCCACATCTCATTGACCCTTGCCCATGCACACCAGTAAGAGTCCTCCATCTTGTTCCAGTACTCTAATTCTTTGGAAAGATCAATATACTTACTCAACACTATTGTGTCAGGTAATTTTGGCTGCTCCACACCGTGGAATTTTCCAACCTCTTTAATCCTATTTTTCATACCCCCAAATATTTTCCCCGCCCATGATGTCAGCTTTTCCCCACACCCACGAATTTTGGATGGTAGATCCTCCTCATAATCAAGAGTGTTTAACAACCTCCTCACACTAAATTGGCAAGTCACATCGGTTCAAAGTAGAAGAATTTTCCCTTTTTGCTCCTTATACTTCCCGTAATATCTGCAAATATAACAATAGTAGCATAGTCTAAGTTGTACAACGGTAGGTAAAAACCCTTAAAAAGGTGAAAAATTGATGCCATGCTTAGGTATCAAGATCTTTGTCTAGTCGTTCGTTTATAAGAGTGTCCATTGTAAGTCCCCGCTACCAAGTAAAAGGAATTCCTAGAAAACCCAAATCCATCAGCTAGCAATCATCAATGGGATCCATGAAATATTGTATCCATATCTCCATCTTGAGTGGATCACCCCATTTCTCCTCATTGGAGAGTATTCTATTAAAATCACTAAAAATATAATGATAGGTCACATTCATTATTGAGACATGTCATAAGCTCCCAAGTGCTATGTTTCTAATGCTGCTCTGCCCACACATATATGGCCACTGCCAGCCAATGGGATCTTCCCGAGCCTTCATCCACCCCACAATCCACATGGTCTTGTGAGAAACTCTGCATCACTACCCGAACATCTCTCACCACAAGTCCAGACCCTCTGATAATCTAGCACTAGATAAGTAAAAATATTCCACATAAACACAGTTTCTCTTCACCAACTCCAGATTGTTACTAACTATCTTTGCTTCTGACACAAAAACTAAGTTTGGACGCTCCCTCCAACACCATGTGCCAACGACCTTCTTCTGGTCGAGTTTGCCCAGCCCTCGACAGTTCCAACTTAGGATCTTCATTGCTCTCCATGGGTCTGGTCACACCCAAAACTCGCTACTTGAAGCTCAACGCTCCCCACCTTTTCATTACCACTATTACACATAGCCTGGTGCTTTTTAAATGGAAACACCACTCCCATATCATTATCAACTTCCATATCCCACTGCTCAGAACCTCGCCCCTTCTTCCAAATGGAGTAACCATCCTCAGTATCTGAATAAATAACAGGATCCCTTTCATCAATTAGTATCCTTCTTTTCATTGTTTTTTGCTTTCGATATTGATTTGTTGTTGATTGTTGTTCTTCTATTTCCCCTACCAGAACTTGTTGGACTATTTTTTTCTTCTTCTGGATTCTGGTCTGGACCTGAACTTTTTCCCATCTTGGTCAATGCTATGCTCACAATTTCATGTTTTTTAGAACCATGTGAACCATAGTTGTTTTCAAGCATGTCCGACTTTGATCTAATGAAGATTGATGATGTAGAAATTGTCGATCCAACCTATGTTGCTTCCTCTTATAAAAGATTCATTGTCTGCTTCTTAGTGATGGTATCGTCATTGGAATTTCCTTTGTCATCAACATCCTAGCTTTGTTTCTTCTCATACACACTCTTCCTACTTTTTGTATCAACACTCCACGCTCTCCTCGACCCCCTTGCCGCTTGGTTCGAGGGAACCCCTGCTTGTGACGAACCCATCTCTTCCCTGCCCAGACTCATATCCTCCAAAACCCATACCTCATCACTGGCTCCTCCAGACCTCTCCCTCCTGGCCAGCCATCCCCGCTATGATTAGTGCTTACGCAGCCAACCTGGATTTCAGTAGTGGCTCTATCCATGATGGATTCGCTCTATAAGGTTCTCCTAGTGTCACTCCAGACACGGTCCACTCCTTAGAGCCCTCCCCAGCCCTAGACGAGCATTGTGCTTTGCAATTTTTGTGTGGAAGAGAACCTTCTTCTTTGTATAACCCTCACCATATACCTCTCCTCCTTCGTCAATCGAGGCTTCCTTGGTGATGTCTTTAATCACACCCACCAACCTTGATGTTGTTCGTCTTGATTGTCTTCCAATTCACAGACCCTATCAACATGCCCAAGTCGGCCTCATGGGAAGAAAAAATGGGGCAAGTGCTCAAATTTGATTACTAATGTGATGACTTTTCCTTCTTTATCTTTCATCTTTTGTGTCCTCTTCAGCGGGTAATTGACATCAAACCAAACTCAGACTCTAGATGAAGAGTCCCAACCGAGATCATCCCGATCAACTTGCACGACCCATACCAACCTACCGGTAGGCATGGTAGAAAAGTCCAATCCGATCTGATTCAGCCCAATCCAATCTGGCCCGAACCACAACTTGTGGATCATATGGATTATTTTTCTGTTGTGGATCCATCTAAAGGATCATATGCTCATTACAGAGTGGGACCAATAAAATTGTGGATTCCTATCCGATCTGTTTGATCTGCAGGCATCATGCCCGCCTCTAGTCCTGACTTCACTTGCGAATCACGTCAGGCTGGCTGCGCCCCTTCCCGCAAGTAACTCCCCAGCCAGGCAGATCCTCCCCGATCCATTCCTTGCTCCTGCCTCCCCATCATAGCTGCCATCGAATGGAGACAGTGGCGTAACCAGAAATCTACCGTACGGGGCTGAGTTAGTACGAGTAATTAAAATATTGACTATATACATAGATGGGCAAAATAATACTTATCTAAAAAAACTAAAGAAAAATTCACCTAACATATGTCTTATTGCCTCCAACACTATTCGAAAAAATTAAAAATTTAACATAAATGACATAATATAATTCACTATATCGAAGTAGTGTATTTTTTTAGATTTCTAACATCATAAATAATACACTTTTACCATGCCTTTTAGATTAAACAACTAGATGATCAACAATATAATCATACTCCATGGTCACTTGATCAGTACAATGTGTATAAAATTAGTAATGCACAAGAAAAATATCAGTTATACATAAAATGAGAATATACTCATCTTTTTCACAGAGAGCAAACATCAAAATATAATGTGACATCATCTCATGAATGTTGTCAAATTGGAATATCCAAAATATTTATAGCAGTCAAATCTTTTACTATAAACAATATAAGTATAAGGTACTAGATAATGTCAATTTATTTTAAGATATTGACAAAATGATTGGTATAAAAGAGACTTCAAAAAAAAAGAAGGAAAACATTAATGTTGTTTTATAAATAAAAAATGATGAAAAAGAAAACTAAGGAATGAAAAGTGAAGAGAATAAAGGAGAAAGATTCATGCATATATACTTTTATTTTGTTTAAAAGTTGGAAACGAGAGAATATGAAAGAAGCAATTATATTAGTTTTATTGACTTTCATTATACATGTGATCTTTATTTTTCTCTCTTCATTTGATTAGAATTATATCCAAAATATGGATTTTTAACATTTTCTTCTCCTTCTTAACCCACATGTTATTATTTTTCCCAAATCTTTTTTTACCTTATGCCAAAGATAAAATTCACATTATTTTGCATTAGATTTTAATTAATATGTCAACATGTTGCATGATATCTTATTATAAGATTCATATTATATACTTAATTTTCATATTTTAAGAAATAATGGTCGCCTTAGTCTCTACAGAGATCTTTTTTAAGTATGGGGGACAATCTGCATAAATCTCGACACAACTGTTATGAAGTTATTAAGTAAAATTTACGAGAATAGGAATCAAATATATTATTTCTTAAACTCATAATTAACAACATCTTTATTAAGACTACATATTTTAGGTTTTATGAGGAGATAAGGTACATGATACATAAATATATTAAGTGTAACCTCTAAGTAGTTCACACAAAGAAAGATGATAGAATTGATTGAAATAATAAGATTAAAATCGTATTTTATGTGGTTTAATAATATATTTTCTCAAAATACAAAACTCTACATGGTATCATTGTAATAACAAAAATATTTTTTGGAGGAGGGCTTCAGTCTGGGTAGCCCCCCTCTAGTTCCACCCATGTGGAGACGGAACAAGGCCTCGTCGACTCCTAAGCGGCGCATGGCCTCATAGGCTTTGAAGTACTCCTTACCCTACCCGCATCTGACCATGGACCCAGCCATCGAGCAGAGGCCAGAGATAAGCTATTGCGATCGCTATGAGCAGCGGAAAGAACCCACCCCCTGACAACCCTGCTGCCATGGTTGATGGTTTGGTCCTCTGTGTTTTCTAAAGCCCACCACCACCACGAGAATCTCGAACCGCACCCATCTTCGTCTTCGATGTTCGAGTCTACTATGATGAAGGTCGCAGTCTCGACGGAGAAAAGAGTTATGCTCGTCAGCACATTGACAATGCTCTTTGGTGACAACAGGAACCGTGACGGGGCAACCTGGTTCCTTAGGGCCGTCACAGATGGCGTGTCATGCACTTCTTTATATTTACCCAGCCTCACCGCTCAACGTTTCTGTTGCTAAAACTTGAACAATTTGACGTTCACGTGTTTGTGAAAATGGGTGGTGCTTTTGCATTGAGTGTTTACCAAATTTTCTGTGTAGAAGTCCATGTGTCTTGATACACTTGAGGATAATACTACAAATTGTTTAATAATAAACAATTTAACCACCTTAGGCTTTTTCTTTGTTTTGGCTGCTTGCGGGCCGGTTCAGATCTTTGCGGTTCGGGCTGGATTTTTGCAGATAGGATCAATGTGGATTTTTTTTATTTGCAGATCCTTTCGATTCGGATCAGATGTGGATCGTATAGTTGCGGGTTGGATCGGATTTTATTCGGATCAGCAAAACTCTGACCCGTTGTCATGTCTACCTGATGACAATCAAAGCAATCACAGACTCTGGTCAGTAACCGAGCAGTAGACCATAGATGTGTATCAAGAGTACACATTCATTGAATACTATCTATCCTGGAAGATCACACTCTTCAACCTCCTATACTAGTAGAAGTCGATTCTCGAAGTTCCATGGGCCCCTGTCTATTACCTTCTGCTTGTCCCACCAATGCAGAAACTAGATTATGAAGACCGCGGGATCTATATGCTTGAAACCGCTTTGTTCGGTAGCGACCAGGGGCGTAGCCAGAGGGGGGGCTGCCGGGGCTGAAGCCCCCCTCCAAAAAATATTTTATTATTACTATGATACCATGTAAAATTTTGTATTTTGTTAAAAAAATATTACACTGTACAAAATGTAACTTTTAATTTTATGATTTTAGTCAATCTTGTCATACTTCTTTGTATGAACTACGTAATGGTTAAACTTAATATGTTTGTAGATTGTGTGTCTTATATACTCACAAATTATAAAATTTACCATCCTAATATGTATGTCATCAATTATGAGTTTAAGAAATCATATATTTAGTTTCTATCCTACTAAAATTTTCTTAATAGTTTCATATTAATTGTGGTAAGACTTACACAAATTGTCTCCACTTCTTGAATGTGAATCTTTATAAAACTAGGGGGTATGTACCCTTAAAAGATGAAAGTAGTTATACAAAATAAAGTTTATAAAAATATATCATGCATCATGTTGACCTATTAACTGAAATTTGATGTAATATAGTTGACTTATTAATTAATAAATATTATTAACTATAAATTGAGTAAGTTCACTCAATTATAATTATACACAATTGGGAAAAATAATAATCATACATGCACAACTATCACCTTCTATTTATATATTTTTCTTTCAAACTTTTAATAATCAATCGCTCTCAAATTAAGAAAAGATCTACATTACTATATAGAAACAAATCCAAATAATAAGGCAAGGGGAGCAGGAATTTTATAAGGCTCTGGGAAACGCAAAGAAGACTATTACTACTTGGGACAGAAAACATAGAAAACAAAGGAGGGAGCAGAAAGATAGATTGTTCAACAATATAAACAAGTTACAACGGATGCAGGAGAGCAGGTACGCCCTTGGACTGACGAACTTCTTTTAACTATGCAGGAAGATATAGCAAAGATCCTTAAACAGGAGGAAGAGGATTGGAGAAGGAAGAGCCACATTTTTTGGCTGAAACATGGGGATGACAACACAAGATTCTATCAAGCATACGTCAAACATAGGAAGAGAAGCAACTGCATCGAATCTCTAAAGGACAACAATAACATATGGACCACGACGGAGGAGGAGGTTAAAGCTTTAGTTCAAAATCACTTTAGAAACATTTTCACTGCCCCTGCGGAGGAGAGGCCAACGAATTGTAGGTGCATTCTGGGGAACTTCCGACGGCTAACTGAGAGTGAGAAGCGGATGATGGCTGCTGAACCAATAGAAGAATAGGTTCTACAAGTGCTCAAGAAAACTGACCCCAACAAAGCGGCGGGTCCGGACGGAGTCACAGGGAATTTTATGAGGAGATACTGGAAGATTATTGGTAATTCTATCATGTTGACAATTACCAAGGCGCTCAGGGGGGTGGCTCTACCGAATGAGATTTATAACTCAACCATCGTCTTGATACCAAAAGTTCATCACCCGGAAAGGTGTGATCAACTGAGGCCCATATCGTTGAACAATCTATGCCTGAAGATTTGCTCTAAGGTGTGATCAACATCCTAGCTTTGTTTCTTCTCATACACACTCTTCCTGCTTTTTGTATCAACACTCCACGCTCTCCTCGACCCCCTTGCCGCTTGGTTCGAGGGAACCCCTGCTTGTGACGAACCCATCTCTTCCCTGCCCAGACTCATATCCTCCAAAACCCATACCTCATCACTGGCTCCTCCAGACCTCTCCCTCCTGGCCAGCCATCCCCGCTATGATTAGTTCTTACGCAGCCAACCTGGATTTCAGTAGTGGCTCTATCCATGATGGATTCGCTCTATAAGGTTCTCCTAGTGTCACTCCAGACACGGTCCACTCCTTAGAGCCCTCCCCAGCCCTAGACGAGCATTGTGCTTTGCAATTTTTGTGTGGAAGAGAACCTTCTTCTTTGTATAACCCTCACCATATACCTCTCCTCCTTCGTCAATCGAGGCTTCCTTGGTGATGTCTTTAATCACACCCACCAACCTTGATGTTGTTCGTCTTGATTGTCTTCCAATTCAAAGACCCTATCAACATGCCCAAGTCGGCCTCATGGGAAGAAAAAATGGGGCAAGTGCTCAAATTTGATTACTAATGTGATGACTTTTCCTTCTTTATCTTTCATCTTTTGTGTCCTCTTCAGCGGGTAATTGACATCAAACCAAACTCAGACTCTAGATGAAGAGTCCCAACCGAGATCATCCCGATCAACTTGCACGACCCATACCAACCTACCGGTAGGCATGGTAGAAAAGTCCAATCCGATCTGATTCAGCCCAATCCAATCTGGCCCGAACCACAACTTGTGGATCATATGGATTATTTTTCTGTTGTGGATCCATCTAAAGGATCATATGCTCATTACAGAGTGGGACCAATAAAATTGTGGATTCCTATCCGATCTGTTTGATCTGCAGGCATCATGCCCGCCTCTAGTCCTGACTTCACTTGCGAATCACGTCAGGCTGGCTGCGCCCCTTCCCGCAAGTAACTCCTCAGCCAGGCAGATCCTCCCCGATCCATTCCTTGCTCCTGCCTCCCCATCATAGCTGCCATCGAATGGAGACAGTGGCGTAACCAGAAATCTACCGTACGGGGCTGAGTTAGTACGAGTAATTAAAATATTGACTATATACATAGATGGGCAAAATAATACTTATCTAAAAAAACTAAAGAAAAATTCACCTAACATATGTCTTATTGCCTCCAACACTATTCGAAAAAATTAAAAATTTAACATAAATGACATAATATAATTCACTATATCGAAGTAGTGTATTTTTTTAGATTTCTAACATCATAAATAATACACTTTTACCATGCCTTTTAGATTAAACAACTAGATGATCAACAATATAATCATACTCCATGGTCACTTGATCAGTACAATGTGTATAAAATTAGTAATGCACAAGAAAAATATCAGTTATACATAAAATGAGAATATACTCATCTTTTTCACAGAGAGCAAACATCAAAATATAATGTGACATCATCTCATGAATGTTGTCAAATTGGAATATCCAAAATATTTATAGCAGTCAAATCTTTTACTATAAACAATATAAGTATAAGGTACTAGATAATGTCAATTTATTTTAAGATATTGACAAAATGATTGGTATAAAAGAGACTTCAAAAAAAAAGAAGGAAAACATTAATGTTGTTTTATAAATAAAAAATGATGAAAAAGAAAACTAAGGAATGAAAAGTGAAGAGAATAAAGGAGAAAGATTCATGCATATATACTTTTATTTTGTTTAAAAGTTGGAAACAAGAGAATATGAAAGAAGCAATTATATTAGTTTTATTGACTTTCATTATACATGTGATCTTTATTTTTCTCTCTTCATTTGATTAGAATTATATCCAAAATATGGATTTTTAACATTTTCTTCTCCTTCTTAACCCACATGTTATTATTTTTCCCAAATCTTTTTTTACCTTATGCCAAAGATAAAATTCACATTATTTTGCATTAGATTTTAATTAATATGTCAACATGTTGCATGATATCTTATTATAAGATTCATATTATATACTTAATTTTCATATTTTAAGAAATAATGGTCGCCTTAGTCTCTACAGAGATCTTTTTTAAGTATGGGGGACAATCTGCATAAATCTCGACACAACTGTTATGAAGTTATTAAGTAAAATTTACGAGAATAGGAATCAAATATATTATTTCTTAAACTCATAATTAACAACATCTTTATTAAGACTACATATTTTAGGTTTTATGAGGAGATAAGGTACATGATACATAAATATATTAAGTGTAACCTCTAAGTAGTTCACACAAAGAAAGATGATAGAATTGATTGAAATAATAAGATTAAAATCGTATTTTATGTGGTTTAATAATATATTTTCTCAAAATACAAAACTCTACATGGTATCATTGTAATAACAAAAATATTTTTTGGAGGAGGGCTTCAGTCTGGGTAGCCCCCCCTCTAGTTCCACCCATGTGGAGACGGAACAAGGCCTCGTCGACTCCTAAGCGGCGCATGGCCTCATAGGCTTTGAAGTACTCCTTACCCTACCCGCATCTGACCATGGACCCAGCCATCGAGCAGAGGCCAGAGATAAGCTATTGCGATCGCTATGAGCAGCGGAAAGAACCCACCCCCTGACAACCCTGCTGCCATGGTTGATGGTTTGGTCCTCTGTGTTTTCTAAAGCCCACCACCACCACGAGAATCTCGAACCGCACCCATCTTCGTCTTCGATGTTCGAGTCTACTATGATGAAGGTCGCAGTCTCGACGGAGAAAAGAGTTATGCTCGTCAGCACATTGACAATGCTCTTTGGTGACAACAGGAACCGTGACGGGGCAACCTGGTTCCTTAGGGCCGTCACAGATGGCGTGTCATGCACTTCTTTATATTTACCCAGCCTCACCGCTCAACGTTTCTGTTGCTAAAACTTGAACAATTTGACGTTCACGTGTTTGTGAAAATGGGTGGTGCTTTTGCATTGAGTGTTTACCAAATTTTCTGTGTAGAAGTCCATGTGTCTTGATACACTTGAGGATAATACTACAAATTGTTTAATAATAAACAATTTAACCACCTTAGGCTTTTTCTTTGTTTTGGCTGCTTGCGGGCCGGTTCAGATCTTTGCGGTTCGGGCTGGATTTTTGCAGATAGGATCAATGTGGATTTTTTTTATTTGCAGATCCTTTCGATTCGGATCAGATGTGGATCGTATAGTTGCGGGTTGGATCGGATTTTATTCGGATCAGCAAAACTCTGACCCGTTGTCATGTCTACCTGATGACAATCAAAGCAATCACAGACTCTGGTCAGTAACCGAGCAGTAGACCATAGATGTGTATCAAGAGTACACATTCATTGAATGCTATCTATCCTGGAAGATCACACTCTTCAACCTCCTATACTAGTAGAAGTCGATTCTCAAAGTTCCATGGGCCCCTGTCTATTACCTTCTGCTTGTCCCACCAATGCAGAAACTAGATTATGAAGACCGCGGGATCTATATGCTTGAAACCGCTTTGTTCGGTAGCGACCAGGGGCGTAGCCAGAGGGGGGGCTGCCGGGGCTGAAGCCCCTCTCCAAAAAATATTTTATTATTACTATGATACCATGTAAAATTTTGTATTTTGTTAAAAAAATATTACACTGTACAAAATGTAACTTTTAATTTTATGATTTTAGTCAATCTTGTCATACTTCTTTGTATGAACTACGTAATGGTTAAACTTAATATGTTTGTAGATTGTGTGTCTTATATACTCACAAATTATAAAATTTACCATCCTAATATGTATGTCATCAATTATGAGTTTAAGAAATCATATATTTAGTTTCTATCATACTAAAATTTTCTTAATAGTTTCATATTAATTGTGGTAAGACTTACACAAATTGTCTCCACTTCTTGAATGTGAATCTTTATAAAACTAGGGGGTATGTACCCTTAAAAGATGAAAGTAGTTATACAAAATAAAGTTTATAAAAATATATCATGCATCATGTTGACCTATTAACTGAAATTTGATGTAATATAGTTGACTTATTAATTAATAAATATTATTAACTATAAATTGAGTAAGTTCACTCAATTATAATTATACACAATTGGGAAAAATAATAATCATACATGCACAACTATCACCTTCTATTTATATATTTTTCTTTCAAACTTTTAATAATCAATCGCTCTCAAATTAAGAAAAGATCTACATTACTATATAGAAACAAATCCAAATAATAAGGCAAGGGGAGCAGGAATTTTATAAGGCTCTGGGAAACGCAAAGAAGACTATTACTACTTGGGACAGAAAACATAGAAAACAAAGGAGGGAGCAGAAAGATAGATTGTTCAACAATATAAACAAGTTACAACGGATGCAGGAGAGCAGGTACGCCCTTGGACTGACGAACTTCTTTTAACTATGCAGGAAGATATAGCAAAGATCCTTAAACAGGAGGAAGAGGATTGGAGAAGGAAGAGCCACATTTTTTGGCTGAAACATGGGGATGACAACACAAGATTCTATCAAGCATACGTCAAACATAGGAAGAGAAGCAACTGCATCGAATCTCTAAAGGACAACAATAACATATGGACCACGACGGAGGAGGAGGTTAAAGCTTTAGTTCAAAATCACTTTAGAAACATTTTCACTGCCCCTGCGGAGGAGAGGCCAACGAATTGTAGGTGCATTCTGGGGAACTTCCGATGGCTAACTGAGAGTGAGAAGCGGATGATGGCTGCTGAACCAATAGAAGAATGGGTTCTACAAGTGCTCAAGAAAACTGACCCCAACAAAGCGGCGGGTCCGGACGGAGTCACAGGGAATTTTATGAGGAGATACTGGAAGATTATTGGTAATTCTATCATGTTGACAATTACCAAGGCGCTCAGGGGGGTGGCTCTACCGAATGAGATTTATAACTCAACCATCGTCTTGATACCAAAAGTTCATCACCCGGAAAGGTGTGATCAACTGAGGCCCATATCGCTGAACAATCT
This sequence comes from Alisma plantago-aquatica, assembly GCA_963693085.1. Classification (NCBI taxonomy): domain Eukaryota; kingdom Viridiplantae; phylum Streptophyta; class Magnoliopsida; order Alismatales; family Alismataceae; genus Alisma; species Alisma plantago-aquatica. Next base: position 1,412,235,423 of record OY856412.1, on the reverse strand, counting down.
ATGCCTGAAGATTTGCTCTAAGGTCGCGGTGGAATGACTAAAACATTGTATGCCGGACTGGATTTCGCAAGAACAGTCGAGCTTTGTACCTGGACGAAGAATTACCGATAACATCGCTGTTGTTCAGGAGGTCATCCATAGAATGAGGAGGAACAAGGGGGCTAATACTATGGCTGTGAAAGTGGACCTCTCGAAAGCCTACGACATGATGTCATGGGACTTCGTGGAAGACACACTGAATCACACAGATATACATGAGAATCTTAAAGGATTCATAATGAATACAATCAAATCTGGGAGAACTTTAATAGTATGGAAGAATACCACTCTACCGGAGTTTAAGGTGACAAGAGGGTTAAGGCAAGGAGACCCATTGTCTCCCTACTTATTCATGCTCTGCATAGACAAATTAAGTCAGATGATCTGTGAAAGAGTGAGGAAGAATGTTTGGAAACCAGTGAAATTATCCACGAAGGGACCTGCACTAGCACATTTGTGCTTCGCGGATGATATCATCTTGTTCGCGAGAGCATCTACGGCCAACATAAAAACCATTATAGAATGCTTCAGTGAATTCAACGTCGCTTCAGGCCAAAAGATATCGGTTGAGAAAATGAGAATACACTTCTCTAGAGGTGTGCATAACAGAGTGCGTCGAGCCATCTGCAGATTTAGCGGATTCATAGAGACTTCCGACCTGGGGTAATACCTCGGGGTGCCACTGTTACACAAGTGAGTTAACAAGGAAACCTATGGAGAAGTGCTCACCAATGTGAACAATAAGGTGGCATCTTGGTCGGCCCACTGCTTATCACTGGCAGGTAGGGTTTGTCTAGCGAAGGCGACGCTTACAGCGATGCCTACTTACTTCATGCAAACAAAAGTAGTGCCGGCAAGTTTATGTGACCGGATCGATGGCACTATCAGGAAAGAACGACCCCTATCCCTAGTAGCCTGGAGGAAGGTTATCAGTAGCAGAGTCAATGGAGGCCTAGGCGTCAAGACCATGAGAGACTTGAACAAGGTTCTAATGGCGAAGAATTCCTGGGATGTGGCGACGCACAGACCCACGATAAGGTGTCAGTTTATGAGCAGTAGATACGAAGCTTACAAGGAAGGAAATAAGCTGAATGTATCCAGATTAGCGAAGGCCACATTAGAAGGCAAATATTTTATCAACCAGAACTCGCATATACAGTTGGTGACGGGGAGGGACACAAATTTTTGGGATGATATTTGGGTGAGGAACCGAGGACGGCTGAGAAATACAACCACCAAGGCCATACCTGATGAGCTCCAGGACCTGCAGGTGAGGAGTGTTGTGCTCGACAATGATGGATGAGATGTCAATTTTTTGAAGGAGTGGCTTCCAATGAACTGTGTAAAGGATATTCTGCATATTCAGCCACCTAAGAAGCAGGTTGGGAAAGATAGTAGAGTCTGGAATCACACTAGCATAGGAGACAAGCTCAGCTTACAAATCCTGTCGACAGGACACAGATCTTGTGGTTCAGGGAGAATGGAGGACGATTTGGGATGCCCACGCCTCAGCTCGGGTGAAGATGTTTATGTGGACTTTGTCACATAATGCGATTCTGACGAATAAAAGGAAGAAGGAGAGGCAGATGGCGGAGGATAGCAGGTGCAACATCTGTAAGATACATGAGGAAGATAGCCTTCACGCTGTTAGAGATTGAAACCATGCCACTGAATGCTGGAAGAACATACTGGGAAACAGGATGCCTCCGAACTTCTTCACTGAACCAAACCTACATGCATGGATACGAGGAAACCTGAGGAACAAGAAGATTCAAGATAGCTTTATGTACGACTGCTGGCATATATGGAAGAGCAGAAATGGACAGGTTATGGAAAGAAGGCAGCCCAACCAAGTACACACGACAAGAAGTGTAAATCTTGAGATACGGCTGAATAAACTGGCCTGGGAGAGAGGGGAGGACGAACAAGATAAAGATCAATATGAGCAATGGGAGCTGCCAAAGGAAGGATGGACCAAAATTAATGTGGATGCGGCGTTCCGGAAGTAAGGAAGCAGCTGTTCCCTCGTCGTGAGGGATTCCAGAGGGAGGTGGTTGATAGGGAAGGGAACCGAAGTCACTGCCAAGGATGCTCTGGAAGCGGAAGTGAAATCTATCATCATTGCGATGGAGGAGGCAGAGAAGATAGGGTGGGATAAGGTGATCGTGGAATCGGACTACAAGCTTACTGTCCAACTTCTCCAAGGAGAACAAGCTGAAGCTCCACAGTTCACAGAAGCTCAGGCGGACTGCAAGAGGATGTTGAGGTCAAATTGGTTGCTTGCCCATGTGAGGAGACATCAAAACCGGCTGGCTGATGAGCTAGCCAGCTACCATAAAAAACAAAACCTAGGAGGGAGGTATTACACCTGCCCACCTGAATGCCTGTATGACAGGCTGCTTAGAGATTGTAATGGCAGTAGTACTGCCAAGTTTAATTCATTTCATAACCTAATCTGTAGTAATACTTTTGATTCGCTCGTAAGAGGAGGACGGAATGAATACAAACACCTCCTGACTTATCTAAAAAAATCCAAATAATATTTATTGTCACATGGTGTTTCACAAACTTTTAGTTACATAAGATTTATATATTATAAGTTTTAAGACAAATAACAATTATTACAAATTTACAAGAACTTAAGAAGATAATGATAATATTTCTATCTATAAAAGAAAAGAAGATGATTGAATTGGCATAAGGTAAAAAAAGAGTAGAGAAAAATATATAAATCGTGGGGTAAGAAGGAGAAGAAAATGTGAGAAAATCCATCTAGTAAATATAACTTTAATCAAATAGAGAGAGAAAAATGAGGATGACATGCAGAATGGATGTTAATAAAAATATATAATTTTTTATTTCATATCTCTCTTCTTCAACTTTTAAATAAAAAACAGGCATGGATCTTTCCTCTTCATTCTCTTCACTTTTTATTTCCCAGTGTGCTTCTCCATCATATGTTGTTCATACAACGACATTAAATATTTTCCTTCTTCTTTCTTTCTGAAGTTTCCTTCAACTGATCATTGTGTCAAGATCTTATAATATACCAAGTACATTATATTTATATCCTTTATAGTATAAGATTTGACTGCTATAATTTTTTGGGTCTTCCAAATATGATATCATCCACTAAATGATGTCATGTTATATTTAATGTTTGTTCTCTACTTAAAAGATGATTTTGTTCTCATTTTTAATATAACTATTATTTTTCTTACGCATTACCAATTTTATGTACATTGCACTGATCAAGTGATCATGAATTATGATTATATTGTTGATCATGTAGTTGTTTAATCTAAAAGACATATCAAATAATGTGTTGGTTATGAACTTAGACATTTAAATAAATTTATTATTTTGAATAGTGAACTTTATCATTTCATTTATGTTAGATTTTATTACAAATATCTTATTTTATATGTTGGAGATAATGAGAAACTTATTAGGTGTATTTTTCTTTTTATTTTCTGCATCGTCACTACTCATAATAATTCAGCTCCCCCTATAATAGATTTCTGGATCCGCCACTGGTAGCGACCAATACCATGCATGTGCTACCGTGCACTTCAATGTCCAGAAGTTATATGGCAGCCGGTTCGATGACATCGTCCTCATCCCCATCATGTAACTCTAACCGTGCACACTTTTTGACCAAGTCGTACGCCGTCCTTCGCGATCGTGACTCGAAGAAATAACCGTCTTGAACCTGCAATAGGGAGGAAACTCACTAGGGAGATCGGGAAATCACAATGGAGATTATGGTATCCACATTGCCTACCTATTACCAGAGCGCTAGGGTTGCACCGGGGAAGAGGGATTATTTTAAGAAGATGGTCAAGGACCGATTTTTTGAACGATTTGAGTTTGAGGTATCATGAGGGGAGGTTTTACTCATACACAACAAGGCTATAGAGTCCCTTGGTTTTTTAATAGAATTGTTTTATAGTATACAGTTGGAGTTTTTCTATACCTATTTTCTAGAGGATTGAATTTTGAAGATGAGTGAAAATGAGGTGTTGTCATTGGCTGTCGTATAAAATATATATAAAATTGTGTCCTATACTACCGTCTAACACCATCGGCAACAGCAGGGCGTAGAAGAATCTACTTGGGGTTCGGTTTTACTTAAGGTCAGACTAGAAACAAACAAGTATAATATCACGACTTTTTACGAAGGCTCAAAACGAAGAGGAAGATTGAATTTTATGCGTACAATTAATATATAAAATGTCTATCATACCGGGAGTTGTATCATGTGTTGACAAAATAGTTATATTATTTATTAATAGTGTATTTTAAAACTTATGGCTTTGTGTGGGGCGTGCTAAGGCATATGATGATATACAATATATAGGCCTTACGATCAAGAGAAGGTGTAGTTGTTTTTAGTATGCGTTTTTGGAAAGAAGCAAGAAGTTTCTTACTCATATCAATGGATGTATTACTTGTCGGGGTAGGTGTCGTTATACATATTATGTACTGTGAGATGCCACCTATTTTGGACCAAGGGTTTGTACAAGATTTCATATTTTTCCAACAATAAGATGTTATGTTTATAATACTTGTCACCATATGTCTATATGTGAAATATCACCAAAAGTGGAGATGATCATGTTTATTTTTGGGAGATCTCCAAGGGGATATTCCATGTAGTACTTTCTTTCAATATAATCAAGTCAAGTAAGGTCAATGTTATCAATAGTTGGAGCTACAATCTTATTGAACATGCATTGAGAGAGTAATCTTAGGTTGATAATTTCTCATCCTCCCTGCTATTTTGGTCTACAAAAAAATGGAGCAACTGATAGAGTGTATTTATTATTTTCATTTCTACTTCCCATATAAAATTTACACGAACTAGGTCAATTTTCAAATACAATCTTTGATTAATGCAACTAATGTAGTAAGATGACACTCTTGTAGAAGGGTTGGGTGTTAATGGAAGCTAATATATCTATTTTATTTTGACTTCATATTCCATCAAGAAAACCACTTAGTCACATGACAACAAAATAGGGTTTAACAAATAATAATGCATTTGGTTTCTTTTTTATAATCTCTACATTCAAAAGACATTATTGAAGGATAAAGTTTGGCCAAAAGTTAACTCATACGTCTTATGCAATCACTTTGACATAGAATTCATATACATAATATTGTATATCATATTGTTCATGATTTCTTTAAAAAAATGAACTTTTTTTGTCCAAGAAAGCTTACTTCTTGTGTTTTTCTAAATAAATTTCGGGTACTTGCTTGAGGACTTTCTTTAGTATCTTCACTAGTTATTCTTCCTTATAGAGTATTGTCTACATCCTACGATATAATATAATTCATATTATCTTCACATTCATGTTATATAGATCAATGATGTTTAAAATATAGAATACATCACATATTAGAAGTGGTGAGTTTCAGCAGCAACTGTGTGCTTGAAGTATATTTAGTGATATGATGATCTTATACCTAATTTAAAGTATGCTTATATTCCCTATGAGAGAATAGGAGGCCATTCCATGAATTTGGAAATGGAAAGTGACAATTTGCATGTTGTTTCTATGTTTGACAATGAAAACTATAAGATTCTTATTCTTTTTATCAAATAATTTTTTAAAAGTGTACAGTACCACTATATGTATCACCTATTGAGATGTTGGTGTTGGTCATGATCCAACAATTCCAAGAATTTTTTTCATCATCACCTAATAAATTTTTTGTTACTTTTTAAAGTTACTCATGGTAATCAAACAAAACATGCAGTTAGCTTGTAGGGAAAATGTGGCAGAATAATTTTCCAAGAATCCTTCAAGCAGGATCCATCTAATGCAACAAAACCATGTAAGGTTTTACAAGATTAAACCGCATCGTGAAAGAGGTACCAATGATTCAAATTCTAACTCTTAATGTTTATTTGGACCATTTGATCTATGACTCATTTGAATTTTTCTGAATCAGCAATCCAGACTCCTTTATGGGATTTTGACACTCTCAGAGTCACCTCAAGATGCATGCAAAAAAAACTATTTTTCACTATCTAATCATGATGACCCGCCTGTGAGTGTCACTGGCGGACGGTGGGAATATGCTAGTGATTTTAACATATTCCAAGGTCACAATAATGTCTTTGTTGACCCAAGAACTAACCTCAAAGTCAACTATGGCGAATTACATCAATCTTTTGTACACGAGTATGGTGAATTGTGTTGATCATCTACCTCGAGATGTGTGAACTAGGTGGAGGATTGTGCTATTCTGATTGGGGAAACCTTCTCCCAGTTTGTGTAGCTAGAGGATCATATTGTTTAACTACCAACTGATGCAGTAAATGGTGTCATTTTGTCATCAACCCAATTCACGTGATGTCGGTAATGATATACCTCCAGAACAAATCTGGTATGCAAACTCCAAACAATAATATCCACCTCCAAAACAAATATGGTATGCAAACTCCAAACAATAGTATCCATCTGAACACTTGAAGATGGCTAGAGTTGTTGGAGTCCACCTCTCTATCTTTTTCTCTCTAGGTTGCTCTTAGGGTTTCTCAAACCATGGAGTAAAAAATAAGAGAATTTGAGTGTGTTCCCTGAAGGCTTCCTCTCATATCTTATATATATATAGGAATGGAGAGATGGGGTTTTCTAAATATTATTTGGCCATGCTATGGACTCCCTCACTTATGGAATGTTATGTCTTAAGGCTGAGCCCATATTTTATTTTGGTCCTCAAAACTTACTTTCATGTCCCTCTATTTATTATAGCAATTACACTAAGGTCCAATTCAACTTTTCTTCAAGCTATCTCTATGTTTATGACCCTATAGGCACCATATGACATTGGCGATAGATTTATTAAACAATATTAAGATCCATAAGCAATGAGTGGTGTCTAGATACACATCATTGCTACCCAAGTAGAGAATTAGTTAGACAATATTAAAATATCAATGATCAATATTACCATGTTGTATAGTCCTTTTCTCATTGATATCTGGATTGAACTGGAGGCATGTACACATCATCCTCTATACATTCAATTTACATTGCTTGATTTCCATGTAGACTATTAAGATACATATGATCCTGATATCATATACTAACTCAGATGAGCATGGATGTGCATCTCTCTAGTCTCACTTATCAATAAGCATTGGATATCACTCTTGTTACATGGGAGGCACTAATTCTTTTTCTATCATTCACATTGTATGTCATGATTCTCATCAATGGAAACCTTCTTTAAGATCACATTGGTTACTGTCAAAGTTTGATGATAGTCATATCTCCATTGTAGTGACTTCAGGTCAAAGGACCACAACACAATTGTCACATTTCGGAGTTGATTATGACTATCATACATTAGTCTATGAATCACTCTCAAGGCAGATTTGTCCAATATACTTGTCCTCTAACAAGTACTTGTGTGTACGATTGGGTATCCCATACCTATGACCAATGAGACATGGTCATTAGTCACCACACATGGTAGTCTCATATGTATTATTGTTGTCCAATCCTCAATGATATTAACTAGGGACACTTAACAATGTTGTTCTAAGAATCCATTTGGATCTCATGTTCAAGTTATGTACTTCAAGTCCCGTGGCTTTGAACAAACCATTCTAACAATATTTATTATATATTGTAGTAATACCGTAGTAACTAAATGTGCATTAATAAAGTAGAATCACCTTTATTTTTCAAATTAAAAGTACAAATATCCCTACAACCATCATCTCACAAGTTGATTCTATGGTATATTCATCAATAGTCTCCCATATGAACTAAAGTCAATCACTCAGATATCATATACCAAGTGATATAGCATGACCGTCTCACTTTTCACTACTACAAAAATGGTTTTTAAAACAAAAAAATACAATAGTTATGTCAGTTGTGTTGTAGTTATAATTTCTATTACAATGTTAATGGGTCTCTTAGCACTTACAATAACTAAGATGGTTAATCCTAGAGTTTAAACCTTTTTTACTTCCGATTTTAAGGGTAGTATAGAAGGGTCGATCCCACATGACAATTTTTTAAGATTGTTTCTTTTTATCCCAATTGTTTTGAAGAACTATTTTATTATTTTTTTGTATTTTTTTAGATTTGGAACGGAAAGTAAAAGTCGAGTTTTGGGGTTGGTGATTAACACTAAGAAATGAAATGCAAGAATGAAAATGCACATAAAAGAATAAAAATGCACAAGGAAATTTTAAGATTATTGTTAGCACAAGAAAAACTATATGAATAAGAAGACTAGGAATTAAAGAAAGCCAAAGTATGCGGTGATTAAATCAAGAGATGGATATCGAGGCGTTATGGGTTTTCACCACCTTAGTCAAGGCAAAATAAACTAATCCTTAAAAACGACGGATTCGATGAAGGCAAGCGAATTAATAAAAATCAACTAAAGATAAACTCCACATGAGCCCATTGGTCCTGGTGCTCATGCTTCTTAGTTCATCATCCTAAAAGAAGAAGATCCACGGTCATTTCAAAAGTCCTATGCAATTGGGTTTGTTGTTCTAAATCCGAACTTCCACGGTCATATCCATCAAGATTAACTTTTGATCAAATCAATTAATTACTTTGATAGATCAATTAAATATCAAACCCCAAATCCATCTAGAATCGTTTTTTAGGAAAAATCGATAAAGCCATGGCTAAGGGGTTATTCCCCTTGCCTCGATAGAAAACTACTCACTCATGGAGAGGGGGGAGACGGGGGAAGAAACTACTGAAGCTATAGTCTAGCCCAAAATCAGGAGGTTAATCCTTATGCTAGAGACAATAAAATGGCTTAGTTCTTAGTTTCTTGCTCCAGAATTAAAGAATGGAGAAAAGAAGATTAAGATTAAAGCAGAATGAAGAGACAATAAACAAGTATGAAAGAACAATGCTTGAAATAAAATCTACTTTATTGCAGAATAAGAAGATGATTACAAGAATAAATGCTTCAGAATCCCCATACAAAGAGAAAATCTCAGATGCCCAAAGAGGAGGAAGTGCCACTCCTTTTATAGGAGAAGGAGGGGGGCATACATTAGGTTTAGGGAAAAAGAAATGGCCGCCGGCGGCTGCTAACTTTCTAGATCTAATCAATAGAGGAAACAATTGATTGCTTTGCATTCCTTTTGCATTAATTTCCCGCAATAGAAATTTCGAGCGTATTTTTTGGTCTAGTTAAAAATTCGGAAGCGGCCATAAAATATATTTTTCCTGTAGATAATTGAATTATCTTTCTAACGCATACCTGCACAATAAATTCAGCCTTGGGATGTGAGAGTTATAGAAATTTTGGTGAAATGTATATACTGAAATCAGACTCTGCGGGAAAACGTAAGGCTACTTTCACTGGTTAATTGCGTAGCCAAATAAACACCAAAATTGCTGAAAAATATGTCTTTTTTATAGCCAATAAAATTCTATTTTCATTCCATACTTTATCTTGAAATTCCACCTTTAGACGTAAAAGATATGGCTATTTTAGTGACGAGTATCTCAGGTACTGCAGGAATATTTGAAAAGCCTCATATATTCATCTTTAATTTTCTCGATTTAATTACTTAGATAATTCCTGAAAATTAAGAAAAAAATCATAAGAATTCAGGAAAAGTATATTAAGAAGATGAAAGTGCTATTTATTTTTTGAATTAGCTAAAATTAACAAAAAAGTCCTAATTAATTATTCTAAATGAAGCAAAAATAAGAGATGAATATGCATTCATCAAAATACCCCAAACTTAAACTTTGCTCGTCTCGAGCAATATTAAAATAAAGAAATAATTTTAAGACATACTCTCAAACTATCATCCTCACTCTCCTAACAATCACTTAATTCCTTTCACCAAAATATGGCCAAGCGACCCTGACTTCCTGAATTCACAAAAAGTAACTTTTATATTTCCTACTTCACAAACTTGCATTTATTCAAGACCTGCAATAAAATGGATTTTTATTTCACCTTTACATTTGGTACTCCAATTTGTTTTTAAGTTTTACACAAGAACATGGCTGATTTGGATGGTTGGGATTTTTGTAGTTTTCCCCTGGGTAGAAAATTAGAGTGAAGGAGGTATGGAAGAAGGACAGTCTCTCCTCTATTCGACTCGAGATCTTTTTATTTGGTGGACATACAGTTACATTGACCACATTTTTTAATTTGATTTTTGGTGATACACCCAATTGCATGGGTATGGAAGAAGCGGAAGAGGGGGAAGGGGTGCCACCCCAAACTTAGCCTTTTGAACATTATTGGCTATTTTTTCATTTTGACGAATGGAAATATTTGAAAGTGGTAGAAGAAGAGTAGAAGAGGTTGTTCTTGCGCAACTTTTTTTTTCCATCTTTTTTTAGAGTACCATGCATTGGTTCAAATATTACCGAATCATGCAAAAAATCAAGAAAATTTATACAAGTTGTACATGATAAGAAATCATCACTCTTGAATCCTATCAGTCCTCTATGGCTTGCCATCTTTTCCAAAGAGTGATTATTATTTTAGGTCCTAAGTGACAGGAGGATTTCTAGTCATGAAAGTTTCAAAATTTTAGTTGCAAGGCAGTTACATCATTAAGGGAAGTATTTTGACAAATGATCATATCAAGGCGGACTAGATAAAGGCCAATTTACAACAAAAGTAATAAAAATATGGCCGACTAGATAATGGCCATGAACAAAGCAACTACATCCAAAATAAAAAAAAAGTGGAAATAGTGCAAGAATAAAAAGATAAGGGGGTAGAATAGAATCATACCACCCACCTCCACCCCGGACATAGATTTTTGCTCGTCCCGAGCAAAACCCAAACCCGAGATAGAGGGAAGAAATTTGTTGGGTTCACCAGGAGGTCCTGGTAGCTCAAAATATGTCCATCTGAAGGGAATGTCGATGATGGCTGGGGTTTTGAATAGAGGAGCTTCATGGTACACCCAATGGATGGGTAGTCGCGGAAGCCTAAAAAAGTTTTCTGAATGATGTTGTGTATCACCTCGTAGTCCTTCAAGTAGGATCTACATATCTTCCTTCAACAGTGAAAGTAGTGTTGGAGATGAATGTGGATTGGGGGGGGGGGATTGGCAAGTGCCAGTTGGGTAACAAATGTAGTGTCGGATGTGGAAGATCATATGGAGAATCTGGCTCGAGTATCATTTTGCCGCCTGGATCTACATGTGGTGAAGAGGGTGCCTGTATAAGAAGAACTTGTTTGTTAGCCGAATAAACAATCATATGGGGATGTATGTCTTCTTGGTGGATTATGCAACAAGGTGCATCCGGATCCTTTACCCCATAAATAGAAGACATTGGATTTGGTGTGGAAGACTCACAAATGGTATAATTGTCGTCATATAAAAAATGATCAATCTAGGTTGTTCCATCTCTATTGGGGAGTTCTCTATCTATTCTTCATAAAAGATCTCATCAACATGGATGTCTATGGAATCAATTGGATCCTTTACTATGCTGAAGAGGAGATCTGATTCCTTTATAGGACAAGTGCCCAACTCAATGGGCTCAGAAGGGATCACCTCACAATATAATGGTGTAATGTAAGGTTCTTACAGTGGTAGAATCACCTCATCAGGTTCAACCAGATGTGGAAAAAGAGGTGGTTGAGTGAGGTCATAGTGCTCTTGATGATGAAGCCTTTCAAAAGAATCCATCAGTGCATGTTGGGGAGGTGATGGTACATTGCTCACAATAGGCTCAACCAAGATGGGATGATTATTGCAAACATCCAAATATGGGCCTACAACCAAGAAGGGTGGAGTCTTAGGTTTTTGGGATGTTCTTTGAGCCCACCATTCTTTAACCTTTTTGTTAAAAGATTCTTGATTCATGAATTTATCAACATATGCCTCCATCCACTCATTTTCTGACTTATATGGATAGTCAGGGCCCCATACAGCTGTAGCCCTAGCTAAACAAAGTTCTTCATTTACAGCATCCTGAATTTCTTTAAAACACCTATCCATCTCCTGATCAAGGTTGTGTGGAATCTCAACTATATCACATTGGACTTCTTCTAAGGGTGGCGGTTCATTATAGAGAAAGGGTTCCAATGAAGTAGATTGGCCATTAGAATTAACTAGATTAACATCCACAATGGAAGTGATTGGTGGAGCTTTAGGTACTGGAGTTGGTTCTACTTGATTGAAGATGATATAATCATCATCATCATCATCATCATCATCATCTATTAAAATCATCCTTAGCCTCTCTGGTTCCATATTAAAAAATTGCCCCGCGGAATTGGCGTTCGGTGAGCGTCGCATGCACAAATGAAGCAGTTAATTGTGTGTAGAAAAAATAGACCGCCGGAATGGAAACTCGGCAGAAAGAGGAGTAGCACTTCTGGAATGTTACTCGGAAGGCACAAAAAAATAAAAAAAAAGTTTTTCAAAAGATTTTTGGGGGTTCGAGAAAACAATCCGTTGTCCCCGACAACGGCTCCAAATTGTTAATGCGTCGCTTAGCACTTACAATCACTAAGATGGTTAATCCTAGAGTTTAAACCTTTTTGCTTCCGATTTTAAGGATAGTATAGAAGGGTCGATCCCACATGACAACTTTTAAGATTGTTTCTTTTTATCCCAATTATTTTGAAGAACTATTTTATTATTTTTTGTATTTTTTTAGATTTGGAACGGAAAGTAAAAATCAAGTTTTGGATTGATGATTAACACTAAGAAATAAAATGCAAGAATGAAAATGTACTTACAAGAAAAAAAATACACAAGGAAATTTTAAGATTATTGTTAGCATAAAAAAACTATATGAATGAAAAGACTAGGAATTAAAGAAAGCCAAAGTATGCGGTGATTAAATCAAGAGATGGATATCGAGGCGTTAGGGGTTTTCACCAACTTAGTCAAGGAAAAATAAACTAATCCTTAAAAATGACGGATTCGATGAAGGCAAGTGAATTAATAAAAATCCACTAAAGATAGACTCCGCATGAGCCCATTGGCCCTGGTGCTCATGCTTCTTAGTTCATCATCCTAAAAGAAGAAGATCCACGGTCGTTTCAAAACTCCTATTTGATTGGGTTTGTTGTTCTAAATCCGAACTTCTACGGTCATATCCATCTGGATTAACTTTTGATCAAATCAATTCATTACTTTGATAGATCAATTAGATATCAAACCCAAAAGCCATCTAGAATCATTTTTTAGGAAAATTCGATAAAGCCATGGCTAAGGGGTTATTCCCCTTGCGTCGATAGAAAACTACTCACTCATGGAGAGGGGGAGACAGAGGAAGAAAGTACTGAAGCCATAGTCTAGCCCAAAATAAGGAGGTTAATCCTTATGCTAGAGATAATAAAATGGCTTAGTTCTTAGTTCCTTGTTCTAGAATTAAAGAACGGAGAAAAGAATATTAAGACTAAAGCGGAATGAAGAGATAAGAACCAAGTATGAAAGAACAATGCTTGAAATAAAATCTACTTTATTGCAGAATAAGAAGATGATTACAAGAATAAATGCTTCAGAATCCCCATACAAAGAGAAAATCCAAGATGCCCAAAGAGGAGGAAGTGCCCCTCTTTTTATAGGAGAAGGAGGGGGGCATACATTAGGTTTAGGGTAAAAGAAATGGCCGCCGGAGGCTGCTAACTTTTTAGATCTAATCAATAGAGGAAATAATTGATTGCTTTACATTCCTTTTGCATTAATTTCCCGCAATAGAAATTTCGAGCGTATTTTTGGGCTAGTTAAAAAATTGGAAGCGGCCATAAAATATATTTTTCCTGTATATAATTGAATTATCTTTTCAACGCATACTTACACAATAAATTCCGCTTTGGGATGTGAGCGTTATACCAATTTTGGTGAAAGGTATATACTAAAATCAGACTCTGCGGGAAAACGTAAGGCTACTTTCATTGGTTAATTGCACAGCCAAATAAATACCAAAATTGCCGCAAAATATGTCTTTTTTATAGCCAATAAAATTCTATTTTCATTCCATACTTTATCTTGAAATTCCACCTTTAGACGCAAAAGATATGGCTTTTTAGTGACGAGTATCTCAAGTACTGCGGGAATATTTGAAAAGCCTCATATCTTCATCTTTTATTTTCTCGATTTAATTACTTAGATAATTCTTGAAAATTAAGAAAAATATCATAGGAATTCAGGAAAAGTATATCAAGAAGATGAAAGTACTATTTATTTTTTGAATTAGCTAAAATTAACAAAAAAAGTCCTAATTAATTATTCTAAATGAAGCAAAAATAAGAGATGAATATGCATTCATCATACAACAACTCTATTTGCATGTTGTCTATTGTATATATTATAGAACACAAGTTATATACAATGGGTCAAAATCATTGAAGTATACATGATACTACAACATGTGCTAAACTGTTGTAATAGACTGTAATATTACACCATATTAAAATATGTCGTAAAAAACCACAATTACACACCATGCTCTAACTTGTTGTAATAGTCACATATACTAATTGTGGGAATAGACCATAATTACACAACATATGCATTGTAATTTACTATAATCACACAACAAGCTTTTACATGTTGTAATAGCTACCAATTTTATTATACCACAATCTCACAACATGTGTGTACGCGATCTGCTATATATGTACAAAAAAGAAAGCATGTGGTATATAAAAACAAATTAGTTAAACTGTTTGAGGTGTGCTTCACTTTCATGTGGTCTCAAGTTTGAAACATGTATCTACATGTAGTTTCATAATTTACTCAACATGTTGTACTGAACACCCCTATTATAATGGGTGTGTTTTGTGAAGTACGACATGCATTAAATATTGTGTAAAATACATATATTACAACATCTTCAACACTTGTTGTATAAAGAAACCCCCATAAGACCACACAATCTTATACAACAGTTAACACTTATTGTAAAATCGAAAAATGAATTTTCGTAGAAAGCATTTTCTATAGTAGTGTTTGTTGCAAAAATCCTTTAGTCTAGGGATAAAAAAAACTTGTTCTCTATTGGTATCATGTAGATCTTCTCATTTCCTTGTAGAATGATTTCTCATGTGAGATGGAAGCATAAAAGAATATGTTTGGAATATGCATGTAATCATGGTACTTTGTCTAGGACAATAGCCCCATTGTTGTCACAAGTAAGATCTACTATGTCATCAACACTAGTAACAACTCTAAGTTCATAAAATGAACTTCCTCATCCATACAACTTCTTTTATAGAATCAATATTAGGAACAACTCTAATGCAATATAATATTCAGTTTAGATCGTAGAATTTCTCATTGTCTCTACCTTGGAACGCTTCCAATTGACAATACCAGCATTGAGGAAAACTATAGAAACATATTTGATCAATAATTGTCCTCATGGGTTTAGAACATTGAATTGTGTAACTTTTTAATTACCAATAATTCTCCCCTCCTTATCCTAAGTTCTTCAAAAGTACTTTAGGATGTTCTATAGTGTAATTCAAGACCTTCGCTTAAATTTGCTTGGCATGGTTTTCATGCTCAAGAAATTTGAGACGTCTAAATTTGTCCATAAAATGGCATACATGATACATCAATTTATGGAGGCTTACAAAATCTTACTCATGTGTTCCTTTTATTCTAAAGATTTTGGAAAATTGGCCTAAGAAATGCTTACTCCATGAGACATGGATAAGTCATTGGATGATGAACCATTTTAGCACCTTTTCAATGTATGTACCTTAACTTAAACCAAGAATCCTTCTAGATATATCTCTATAGATCTTAATACATCAAATATAGGTCGATTCTCCTAAGTCTTTTATTCAAAAACTATTTCCCAACCATGACTTCACTTTTTTTTGGAGTTGGAATATCATTTCCATAAGTATTTTACCATCCACATACAATATGTGGGATACTAAACTGCTTCTACTAACCTTCTTGTAAACAAAATACCATCTCTATTTTTTTTGAAGCCAAATTCTTTTTTATCAAAACATAGATTCTAGCTTATGGATTCTTTCTTCAATCCATAGATTGACCTTTGAATCTTACATACCTTATCAGAATCATTTGGAGTTTTAGAACCCTCCTAATTGTCTCATGTACACATCCTCAAGAAGATCCCCAATAAGGAATGCAATTTTGACATCTATTTTCTAGATCTCATAGTCATGGTATGCTTCAATGGAGGGCATGATCCTAATGGACTCGAACATGCTAATTGGTGAGAAGTTTTTATCGTAGTCAACATATCGAACTTGTTTGAAACATTTATCTAGTAGTTTCCCTTTATTGGTATGAACATTTCCATCTACCTTAGTCTTGTTCTTGAATATCCACTATCACCCAATGGGTTTTACCCCTTTAGGTGGTGCTACCATGATCCATACCTTGTTTGTATACATGGAGTCCATTTTGGATCTCATGGTCTCAAGTCGTTGACTAGATTCTGGTCCCTCCATAGCTTCCTTGTAGGTGGTTGGCTCATCATAATACATTACCAACACCTCACCATATCGAGTCATGAGAAATCCAAATCTCTCTGTCTCATGGCTAACCCTACTAGATCTACAAGGTTCATGTGCTTGTTTTTTTTTGGTGAACCAAGCTCAACTATTTCCAAAACTTTGGGTACAAAGACATGTGCCCCTATTACAAACAGGGATGAACCATCCGAAAAGAAATCAAAAGAGATCTAAAAACAAATCTCCAGAAAGGAAGAAAGCGCAAGAAGAAACTACATCATTTACAGGAGAACACAGACCTCTACCAGAACTATGGATCAACCTCCAAATTAACCAACATAACACTAACAATCAAAACACCTTCAATGTGTGCCATCCTGGAAAACTGAAAGCTGACGATAGTTACTGGAAAATTCAACATCTTCAAGACTAGACAAGAGTCATCTTCCGCCACCAATACAAACACAAGAATTCATGATGCAGAAGGAAAGAACATCAAGGGACCTTCCATGAGCTGACCCACGAGTAATGTCCTTGAGCTAACCATCCACCTTTCCTCCACTAGAATTAGAACCAGTCCCTAAAAGAGTGGATTCCAGATGAAGGATCAGTCCCTCTTCATCAAACGGTAGCATTAATGATACTCTGGAGAGCCCTAGGATGCATGCAGTAAACTACTTCTCATTGTCTATGGCAGTCCAATGACTATCAATTGTGGATCAAGGGAATTTTTCAATGATTTTCAAAT
The DNA here is from genome assembly GCA_963693085.1 of Alisma plantago-aquatica. Lineage (NCBI taxonomy): Eukaryota > Viridiplantae > Streptophyta > Magnoliopsida > Alismatales > Alismataceae > Alisma > Alisma plantago-aquatica. The sequence goes on along the minus strand of OY856412.1, from coordinate 1,412,218,202 downwards.
ATCCCAAGGCCACAGAGATGTCTCTATCAACCCCAAAACTAAAGTCAAAGTCAAATCTAGCGGATCATACCAATATATCATACATGCATGCCACGGATTGTGTTGATCCACTTCCTTGGTAGGTGGGTACTAGGTGGCAGATTATATCGTTCTGGCCAGGGAGACTTTCTCCTCAGTTTGCATGTTTTGAGGATCTCATTGTTCCATTGTCTGCACCTGTGGAGGATAGTGTCATTCTGTCCTCCCCTTAATTCATGTGTCATCAGTGAAGATTTTCGTCCAAAATAAATCTATTGTGTGAACTCATCTCTATGGTATCCATACGAGCATTTGAATATAGTAGGAGTTGCTAGTCTCCACCTCTCCCTCTTTCTATCTATAATTTTCTCTTAGAGTTTCACAAACCTTGGAGCAGTGCAGAGAGCATCTAAGTGTGTGCATAGAAATCTTGCTCATGTATGTTATATACATGGAATTAGAGAGTCAATCATGTTTGACTAGGATGTGGACTCCCTGATTTATGAAAAATTATTTCTTAAGTGTGAGTCTATATTTTATTTAAGTCCTCAAAACATACTTTCACTTACCTAGATTTATTATAACATATACAATAAGGTCTGATTCAACTATTCACTCAAATCTTGCTCATGTATGTTATATACAATATGGGAGTGTATAATTTTTTCTATATCACTCACAATATGTAGTATGATTCTCATCACACCCAATCACTACCTTATGTGAACCTTTTTCAATATCATGTTGCATGGATTCAAAGCATAATGATTGTCATATCACCATTGTAGTGACTTCAGGTCAAATGACCACAAAACCACTATCGCATTTGAGAGTTTACTATGACAATCATATAATGGTCCATGAATTACTCTTAAGGAGGGTCTATACAATACACTTAACTCTAAAAAGTACATATGTGTCTGACATTGTATTCAATACCTATGACCCAGAGACATGGTCATCCATCACCACACATGACAGTATCACATGTATTATTGTTGTCCAATCCTCAAAAATACTTGAATAGGTACATTTAAGAATATTTTCTTAGAATCCTTTAAGATCTCATGTTCAATAGATGTAATTGAAGTCCCATGGCTTTGAACCAGTCATTCTAAGGATATTTATTATGTACCTTAATATTGCAGTATTTAAACGTGCATAAAAAATTTGCATTTTCCTTTATTAATCTAATCAAAAAATCAAACTATCCCTACAACCATCATCCAGTGATTGGCTTCTAGGGCATATACACAAACAATTCTCACAAATAATATCAGTAAAGATTTTATTGTATGCCTGCATATAACTAATCCAAATAAAAGTGTGATATAAAAATTTGTAAACCTTTCTGAGAATAGTCCCTACATTATTGGGTAGACAAATATAGTATGAAATGTTTGGTATAAGAATGAAAAAAATATAGAAGTCTTATAACTCTTTTAGTCGTTTAAAATTTATTAACAAAACATGTTTATATGAAGGGATGATAACTTCATTTCATATGAAACAAATATTGACAGGATGTGGACCTCATTTTGTTGTACTAATATGAAATTCAAGCATGTGTGCATGGTTTACCTATGAGCTCGCCCTCACTTGAAGTATTGTGTCTACTTCAAACTATATGTGAGGTGTATTTTTCCCATGAAATGGCATTCCAAGTGCATGTGTATACAATACCATTGAACTTAAATGCATGCATAGAAAAATCTATGCATCTACACAATAAAAAACTTTGTTAAGAAAATGAGTAAGGGAGGTGGTGAATATAATTTTCACGTAAAGAACATTAAGTGTAGCATGTATGCAAAATCCATAAAGACACATGCATATTTTTTAGTTAAAGTTCTAAGAAGACTGTGTGAAGAAAAAATGTATATCTTTCTCTAACCATATAGATATCCAAACTATATGACATACAAACTTATAGAAATCATATAAATGAATGATTATTCTCTTAGAATAAATAGAAATAAATAAAGAAGAATGACATTCGTTTGATTATGTGGACTTTTGTAGACAAAAAATAAACAAAATGAAACAATTACTAAGATGTATGATTGCACTAGTGACATTATCATATAGAGGGTGAATAGGACTATAGGTTTCTTGTTTTAGTACAATGAAATAAAATATTTGATGAGAAAGAATCCTTCAAGTATCATTAATGATACTCAATACTCAGTCAATATATAATACTAAATTATGTCAAATAAAGATAGGAGAGTGACCTCACTGTCATTTTTTTAGTTCTAATTCTTACATAGGTATCTTCTAAGACTAATGCTTTGTATTCTTGCTTTACATGTATAAACTCGATAATGATGTCCTTATTTTTCACATAGGTGTCCAATAGAAATGGAATGGTGCCATGACTAATGAGATACGTAAAATAAGTCGAAAACCTAAAAAAAAATGTTGTCAATGCACCATGAGTAAAAATGATGGGCCCTGGTTAAGGGTTGGGAATCATGCATCCCACAGGTGGATTTGCCACTACCAAGAAGGGAGTTGTGGAGGGGGAGGTAGTCCTATAGGGAGACATTGAGAAGATAAGAGAGACAATGAAAGTGAGTGGGGGCATAAGAATAACATACATGAGAGGAGAGTAGTAGCCAAAATCAGAAATGGGAGGGGAATCATAGGCGAAAAGTGAGAGGGGGTGTGACGATCAGAAGTGACGTCAAAATGGACAGAATAAATAACTATTTTAGAGGACTAGTAAGGATGATCAGAACTACTAGGGGTGGGAGTGGAGGTCCAATGCTTGGGGAGAAGATGTAGGCTAGGTTTATGGATGGCATAGAAAAAATCACCACACATGCTATTTTTTGGATGGAATTTATAGTCAAAGTAAGAGTTGTTATTGGTAAAAGATGGGCATTGCCTTGTGATACACTATCACCCTAAGCTATTGGACACAACCATACAAACCTGACTTCCAAAGTAAGAGTTGTTATTGGTCAAAGATGGGCATTGCCTTGTGATACTTTTAAAAAAGTCAAAAGGTGGGTTATTTGTAAGATTTGAGGAATGGAATAAACTAATACATTTTTCATCCAATGTTTTCATTTTTATAGGAAACGATACCCTTTGAGTGTAAGCATTGGTTTTCTTTTTTGTTGGCACATATGAAGATAATATGAGCATCTTGAATGCACCTTCATTTTGTAGAAGTCATTTATTTAATTCTAATTGTGTGTTCTTGGTATGTCATGTCATTGTAGAGGAAAAAAACCTAACTATAATTATGTATCAGTTGTTTATTGGGGTAATAAGCATACAATGCTTTATTTGTTTTGGGTTGTTATTTTTATAGTGATAAAAATGTGAATTTTATCAATAGCATTAAAGTTTATATTTGTTGCCTCTTTTGTGCTTATTATTTATGTTGTGAAATACGGGCACATGGTAAAGTAGTGGAAACAAAAAAATTATCTATTCGTATTTCCATGACACAAGATCACATCAACTATGATAAAATAGGTAGGATGGTTTAGCGATTTATACCTGGTCCTATAGAAAGTCCAATGAAAAAACTTGCTTCAATGCAACTATGAAGCTCATGGACGGTGGTTATGTAGCTCCTGGTCTTCACTGTAAAAAATGAATATGACAGCTTCTACAACGACTCATGTGGTCTCACCATAGACTGCAAGATGACCTTACTCTCCTAGTAGTAGCCAAAGAAATCTTGCCTCTAGAGTAGTCCATACGGACCAACTAGAACTCTTGTTGTTCACTAAGATCAGACAAGAAAGAGTTGTCGCTCCTGTTGGTGTACTAGTCACCAACTTGCTCTCCCACAACAATGATCCTCAGTTGTTTTCTACCATAGCTATCCCTCCCTTGTTGGGTAGGACTTCCTTGGGATCTCTCCATTACTAAAACCAGAGTGGCCAATAATTGTCAAAGAAACTAATTCACAGTTGTCTGTGTTGTGCTCTGGGAATCCCTCAATACCCCTCTATTTATAGGCAGGGTTAGGGTCAGGATTCTCAGTCTGTTTGGGATTTGTGTGGGAGTCGAAGGGATCAGAAGATCTTGGATTTTTGCAACCTTCAAACCATGAAATGGTCATCTGGTGACCCATATGGTCGTTTGGTCACATGAGACGATTGAATCAGACTGCTAGACAGTCATCTGGTAGTTTTTCAATCGCACACAAATTTGGCAATTTCAATTCCAATTAGTACCACATACTAATTCCTTGCACCCCAAGTAATGTGCAATTGAAACAAGTTCATGAAACATCCAAAACCTTTGTTCATCCTAGTCAAGACACTCATCTTGCTCACCCAGATGTCCGTCTGGTGAGATGAGCCGAACCGATCGGGTCACCAGTCTGTGCATAGAGAAGAGCTTAGCCAATTTGAACTCTGATCATCCTGACAACCCAAACGGTTGTATCAACACTTGAGACACCCGTATGACTACCCAAACAAATGACTAACTCAATGAGATGGTCATTTGGAAATGTAGCCAGTCAATCAGTTGAGATGTTGTGTGAATTTGAATACAAAAACACTTTAGTAATCAATCCAATCATCATTGGAGATAAACTCCTCTTCTAGAAGAGTTCCTTTGTGTGTGACCCTTTAGGTCCCATATCATGTTGGTATTGAATTTTCATAACTAGATTATGACATCAAAAGCTAGGAGTGGTGCCTAGTCGCACATCAGTGCTATCCAAGTTAATAGAAAGTTGAAGAACAACTTCAACCTACAATTTGTGTAAGGTGTTGTAGTGATTTTATAATTCCTTTGTCTCTAATATCCACGATGAACTCAAGGATTGGATTGTCACCCTCAACATTCAATCCATGTTCCCGGAAACATGAGCAGACTGTCTGAGATAATGTGACCTCAATATCATATATTGATTCACATTTGCATGTGCATGTGTTTCCCAGTCTCGCTTATCAAGTGGCCAAGATATCATACTCCAGTAGGAGGGGGAAATCTCATATCTATCATTCATAATCTATCCTCATGTGTCAAAATCACCCAATAATCACCTTTATAACAACCTATGTTTCATGATTGCATTTGATGATGTCAAAGTGTAGCCAATGACATGTGATGAGTGTGGTGATTTTAGGTCTAAGAATCACAATCACCACCTTCACTATGAGAGATGACTATGACCACCAATGATGGTTTTTGTGTGTCACTTCTCAAGGTGTATCTTCCTAATACACTATTCTATAACATGTATCTATGTGCTTGGTTTGATTTTTCTATATCATGACTAATGAGATTCTATCATCAACCAAGACACTCTCTAGTGTTATGTGTTGTTGGTGTCTATCCACCTTCCACAACAACAACGAACTAGGGACATAATAAGAATGTACATACTCTTAATTCATATGATCTCATCCTTCCAAGTCACATACTTGAAGACATATGTCATTGAGTATTGTAATTCTTTAGACATTCATAATATTTTCTCATTATCTCATAACTAAGTGAAGCAGAATGAATTGGAAGCTTGCCTTTATTAGTTTTAATCAAATCCTTTATGGTATATGCCATGTCAATCCTCACATGATTTGGTCTATGGGCATACTGTGGCATCCAACTCACAAAGTCATGATTAACTAATGCGGAAGCATTCACTAAGCAGTAGTTTATCGAGAATCACTAAAAATTAAAACCTTTTTATCAAAAGATCCATCAAAGGAAAAACTTTCTCACATAGAACCAAAGTAACACTTTTACATTCTGGTTTAAAGATACATGTCCAGTATCATCTCTTTCTGAGAACTACAAGCATAAACTGCTCTGGTAAACTAAGCACAGACAATATAAAATCTCGAGGCACTGAGACAAAATCTCGAAAGCACTAACTACTACTCCGAGGACCTGTGAGTACAGAGACGACACATAGGACTCTATATACATCTATATAAGGCATAACAGCCAGAGTCTCCACCTGAGACTTCACTGCTATTCTTGATGTTGTTGCTGTTGTCCTTCACCTACTAAAAGATTCCTGCCTCCTCATCCGTGTCCACCTAAAAAAATGTGGTTCCCATGGGGGTGAGACAATTGTAAGTTGCCCCAGCGAGAGTTATAACTCTCCGCCAGAAACATTATTATTATTGTAGCTAATAAGATAAATCTGAATAGAGGAAACATATTTGTTTGACAATAGTTAATTTAATGTCTAACAGATTAGAACATTATTCTTATCAAAAGCATTGCATCTATAACTTGATAGAGCAACATGTCACTTATCCATTAAGGAATATGAAGAACATATATAACATTTATTCACTATAGAATTATAACCACAACATATACTCTCTTTAGGCTTAGATCACATATCTAATGCCTGACATTGTCTTGTGGAGTCATGGCCTGTAGCCATACTCATTTCACAAAGTATTGGGATCTTAATCCCTCATCTTATCAAGTACATTTCCATTTGCTAACAAGTTCATCATCATAACTATAGAATATGGGTATTTGAACCCTTAACTCATAATAGAGCACTTGTTACCACTTATTGGGTAACTTCATACCTTCAGATCATCTGACCAAGGACATTATGGATTTTGCTACACAAAGTATTCCACATAGTTTACAAAGTTCATATCACCTTTTGTTACTCCTTAATAGGTAGCAAAGCATATTGTGGTTTATAAAGCCCAAAAGCAATTTCAATAATTAAAACGCCATGTGGCACACATGGCTCATTACTTTTCAGATTACTTTAAACTGAGTAACAAAGCATATGAAGGCTTATAAGGCCTATAAAGCATTTTCAATATACAGAGCATCATAGTCCATACCTGGCTTTGCTCATTATCTCAATATTCTTGCATGATTAATACTCATGATAACAATCATATATATGTACCATACAATACAAGGGTCTTCTCATTATATTCATAACTCATCAATATGTAGTTGAACTTCACATAGGATTACTCTGTGTTAAGACTTCATATAGCATCACCCTGTATTAGGGTTTCACATAGCATTACCCTATATTAGGGTTTCACATAGCATTACTCTGTATTAGGGTTTCACATAGCATTACCCTGTATTAGGGTTTCATATAGCATTACCCTGTATTAGGGTTTCACCTAGATAACCATATAGGTTCTCAGGATCATATTATTAATGATCAAGTCCTATTTCATTATTTGACATAGCTAGGAATCAATATGGATAACATAAGTATTCAATCATACTTATTTATTCTCATCATTCATCATTAAATGAATTATCAACACACAGTATGAGTTTCTTTCTCATCTTTACCAGAATATGATTGAATCATAGTTTATTGGTTTGAATTAACCTTTGCATAAGGCATGTTAGCCTACACTTATTAAAGTACATTACATCTCAATGTAACAATTAACATGACACATATTATGTGTCACTCATCCAATTATATTGGACTTATAACACATCAATGTATATCAGTATTGGGGTTTTGGATGTGATATCTATCATACCTTGATGTATCACTTCCCTCAACACCTTATATTGCTTAAGTTCATCCACTTAGATTGTATTAGGGTATTCCCCATCCTATTACTTTATGCACTAATTCATCACACTCAACAAGTAATGTATTGATCATAAGTCACCTATTTAGAATATTCAACCATTGCCAATGATATGGACTCATCCTTGAGTTAGAACCTATTAATGTAAGGTTAACCATCATCAACTTCTCTAGGTGTTATATTTGTCAATACATTAATCACTATTCCATTATTAGGAATAGGATTCTCCATATTTATAATTTGAGGTTCACATAGCGTCTCCCATATATATATGGATTTCACATAATATTTCTCTTTATTAGAGTTTCATATATCATCCTTCTATATCAGGGTTTCACCTAGAATTATGTGAGTTTAGGATTTCACAACACATCACCCAGTGATACGACTTCACATAGAATTAGTAGCACTACCCTATATTAGGGTTTCATGCACCTTTACCCCATTTTAGGGATTAAGGTTTACCATTCACATCCATGTAAGGTTTCTCATACCTCATACCCAAATTAGGGTTAGGATGTACAATTCCCATTAATTTAGGGTTTCTTACATTGTTACACTAAGTTATGGTTACATCATCACTCTAGATTGTGGTTTCACTGAGCTTTGCCCTAGATTAGGGTTTCACTTAGCCTTGCCCTAAATTAGGGTTAAGGTACATCAATCTTTTCAATGAGGGTTTCATGATCTCATTATTATGGATCAATTCCTGATTACATGTTTATTCAAAATGAGAGAATTAGGGCTTATGATGTAAGCAATCATCTCTCTCATTCTTTCTCTCTCTCTCATCCTCTCTAGGATGTTAACTATTCCAAGATTGATCTAGATCAGCCCTCTAATTAAGTACAGACAGTTAGGGTTAACCTTCATAATCACCATTGGTCTACATCATTAATAATCAATTATCTAATTGACCTTTGATCATATTAAGTGTCTAAATGGTTCAACCAATTTGAACCTCAAAAGGTATTGATCACTTAGACCTCAAACGGTCTTGGTCACTTAGACCTCAAACGGTCTTGACCAAGTAAGTTCAAACGATTTGAAACCATTTAGCAAAGTTGGTTCTTGAAACTGTTTAGACAACACATCTTGAAACAAAATGAACTTGAGTCTCCAAATGGTTTGAGACCGTTTGGACTCAAATGGTAAGACCATTTGGTCCAAACCCTCTCAAAACTGAATGGACCAAAAAGGTCTTCCATCACTTAGTCAATTTTGGGTTTCACTCAATGAACCTTCTATCAACTGGACCACTGATGTATTCTTCAATTGAACCATGGAATCACCCTTCAATTGGACATCCAATTAGGGTTTTGAACCCAATTGAACTAGGATTGATAATCAAGAAACCATCACTTAGGGTTTTGAAATCGAGGATCCATCAATGGTTATCATTGTGGAATTAATTCAATTGAAATCAGTGAACCATCATCATTACATGATATGACCTGACCTCAAACGGTCTTGTATGACCCCCAAACGGTCTTGAGGTTGTTTGGATGATCTCCAAATAGTATTGAGACTGTTTTCCCAATCTATCATTGAAATCTATGGAAATCAATTAGGGTTTGCATCATTGAATCAATCATTACTTGAGATATTGATTGTAATTCAATTTAATATCTTTGGGTCTTCAAATACTCAACCATATTGAACCCTGGACCTCCAAATGGTCTTGGTTGACCTCCAAACGGTCTTGAGACCGTTTGGGTGATTTCCAAATGGTTTTGAAACCGTTTGGGTCAATCAACCCAAAACATCAATTTAATCATTTGCAAAATCAGCACTTAGCCAATTAGGGTTTCTATTTGAAGGATTATCCATATGTTGAATTAATCAATTGGAGCCATTGGATCAAGGGTGGAGCCAGGGGGGCAAGCAGCCCCCCCCCAAAAAAAAAATAGAAAATCAAGTATTGTTATGTATGTACATGTATAAATGTATATTGGTATTACTATATATATTATCTAGTACTATTTTCAGCTAATAAGTGTATGTAGCCTACTGGACTGGCGCTTGCATTGTAGAGCCATTCAAATCAAGCACTCAAGTTCAAATCCCGACAGTGGCATTTTTGTCAATTCATTGCAAATAAGTGGTGATATCGTATCAACTATATATTAATTCATATATATATATGTAAACACAAACTTCTAGGTAGCCTATTGGATTGGCAAAGACTGCATTGTGTGTGCCATATTTGGTGGCTGCTAGTTCCAATACCAACAAAAAAAATTCTTCACATTTTTAACATATCACATTTTCTGATGGCCCCCCCAACTATAAAGTTCTGGGCCCGCCCCTGCATTGGATCATCATCCAACACATACTAGGGTTCAGACCTCAAACCGTCAACCCAATCAAAAGGTCAACCCCTCTAAACGGTTTGGGGTGCAAGTCTTCAAATGGTTTGGAAATCGTTTGGTCTCAAATGGTTTGGTGAAACCGTTTGGACCAATTTGTTGAAACCTTCTGCAAGAGATATTTGGGGAGGTGTGTGCTTATGATGATGTCATCACCATCAAGCTCCAAACCCATGAAAACTTACTGTGATTTCATGGTGTTTGCATCAATCAACCAAAATGAATTATGGAAATGAAGAAAGCATCAACAATTCATAAGGAATTGAATGCAATAACAATTTCAAGGGTTCAAGTTATAAAACCCACTTCCAATTGAGCTCCAAAGCTTCAAGCTCACGTCAACAATGGTGGATTAAACTCCTTTCACTTTCCCAAGGCTCGTCCTCATGCTTTGAGTGAAAAGGAATGGTTAGAATTGAAGAGGGGATCGAGATATGAAGAATTTATGCATTGATTTTTTATTTTCACCATGGATTCAAGATGAAAGGAGGTCAAGAAGCTTACCAATAGGTTGGGGGTCGTCCTCCTGATCCTCCCAAGCTCCCTTGGTCGTTTTCCAAGCAAGGAGAAGAAGTGGAATCGGAAAAGCCTTTGTTTTGTCTTGTAAAAGGTCTTTTTATAAAAATTCAACGAGAGAGAAAAATGCCTTAAAAAAATTCATTTAATCCAAAAAATGGTGTCGCCTCTTCCCCCTTGATGAATATATATTCGTCATGAAATTCAATTACCTTCTTGGGCTCATTTGGGCTCAATATATCAAATTTCACTCATTAAATATCAAAATGCATCATAATGTACACTATCACTTAATTGATTCGATTATTAAGGATTTAACTGAATTTATGTTGATTTAATGCAGGTCTTGACAAAGTTGAACATTTAGCTGGGGGCCCACCTTCATTCACCCTTGGTTTCAACCAAACGGTCTCACCATTCGGTTTCGACCAAACGATCTCACCATTCGGTTTCAACCATTCAGTCTCAAGACCGAATGGACAGTTCCATTTCAAGACTGAATGCATGCGAAGACCGAATGCATGCGAAGACCGAATGCACACGAAGACCGAATGTAGGTGAAGACTGAATGCATGTGAAGATCGAATGCTCGCAAAGACCGTTTGAGCTATATGGGAAGACCGAATGGACACCTGCTACAAGACCGTATGCCCATCGGAACTGCAGAATGTTTGAGAAGATCGTTTGCACATGCATGCAATGCGTAGACCGAATGGTCACATGCGCGTAGACCGTTTGGCCGAGAGGGATCGAGCGGCGCCGAGGACCGTTTGACAATCAACCGCGTAGATCAAATGGTCGTGTACGCAGTAAAACTGTGGAGTTTTGGCTGGGATCCAAGACCGTTTGCATGTGAAAATCGTATGGGTAGTTGAATGCAAACCGTTTGAGTAAGAAACCCACGAACTGCAGCGCCCATCGCTGTCTCCACCATCACAGCAGCCAGAAGTTATGAATTTTACAATTTGGACCAATTAGAATTTAGGAAACCTTAGGCGTGACGTCGATTTATATTGAAAATAAACCTAATGTAAATGACTGATGAATGACCAAGAAATCGTAGGCATGTGTGACACATAAATGAAATGTGTGGGGGAAAAAGAAAAATTAGGTCATAACTTTAATCTCAAGACCGATGAATCAAATTTGTGCATCAAAGGGTCAAAATTCCCATGCAATATTAACTGCTCAATTAAATGACTAGGGGCACATCATTCAAGGACTTGGATTATGCACCTTTGATCCATGGCACGAGCTCGCTACATGAAGAAGAGAATCAACAATAAAAACTTGAGAAACTTGATCGTTTGTGAGAAACTAAACTGTCAGGGAGTCCCCCATTAACAGACAAAGCCAACTAGCTAGAGCTCGGGCCCAAGCGGGCACAGGAGCATCAGAATCAATGTTACAACCATGGCTATGATTGCTAGGAGTTCGAAACTCCAAAGCTCTAGGCAATTGAGAGAATGAAGGGTTCTACCAGTTGTATAGAACTGAGGCAAAAGTAGAGGAACAAATGTGAGGCCCAAAGGACCCTCGTGGTCCTAGCTTATCTGAAGAATGGTGTGAAATAGGGGAGGAGGTCGGATATTGAATATTAATGAAAAAGGGCATAAATATGTCATTAGATAGTAGTAAATGATCGTAGAGGCAAGGTGAGGTTAAAGAATTTGTTTCCATGGGTGGAGGGCCATGATAGAAAGCATCAATGATGAGCTGGTGTCCACCCTATAGGGTACGAGATTCTAGGGATCAACATGTCAAACTAAGGATAACAACACAAAGAGAGATTGATTTAGAAGCTTCTGCATTGAAGGTCACATCAAGGTGGAGATCGTACACAAAGAAATGTAAGTAGTTAGGGGAGTCTTGGGCCTCTGAGGATGTAAATAAAGGTGGAGCAGGAACAAGAGAGAGTTGGCAACACTTTTGAGTCCCTTAAGTATAGATGAGGAAAGCTATGATGGTGTCTGTGAGTGTTAGGGATCAATGGTTTGGTAAAGTCTCACAAACTTGTGGAATGAGTGAGAGAGGGGGTGATAAAGGAATGGAAAGCAACTACATTCTAACCCACAATCTGATATGATGATGAAAGGTTCTTTCTATCTATGGATCAAAGCTCGCTGCTAGTCCGGGGCTGTCCGAAAGGTGCATGCACTACACCTTGGATTTTACCTGAAAATAGAAAGATCTCAAAAGTGAGGACCACATTGTAGAGTCAAATTCAAGTAGATGATCAATTGTTTCAAAAGAAAAAGCAAAATCCTAAATTAGTCTCAAAGGAACTGGATTTGACTAACTGATTCCGTTGTCCCCGGCAACAGCGCCAGAATTTGACGTGGGATTTTATCGCACTAACAAACTCACTCGGGGTTTACCAAAACCAAAGTACAATAATACCACCCACAAGCGGACGAGTCTTATGGCAGTATATTTAAGGATCGAACCCAAAGGACAACATTTTTAAGAATCTTTGTCAGTCGAACCTAGCTCATGTAAAACTAATATTTTGAACGGTTGGTTGATTTGAGGTAAACTAAACTAATCGCAAGAAAGTTAAAGCTGAATTAAAGTTGGATTTAGATCAATGATATGGAATTGTTGGGATGGTATCACGTTTCACCACCTCTACACATGCAAACACATTCAATCACAAACAATCCAGGCAAGATATAACGATCCAAATAGAGCTTCTGCAGACCCCCCCCATATGGGCGTTAGGTTCGCGTAAGCATCACCTTTGGCATCATATGTCTCGTCACCAACCGGATCACTTACTTACGGATGCAAAGATATAGAAATCCAACGAAGGTTGTGATCCCCCTATACAGGCGTTAGGCACACAGAAGCATCACCGAAGGCTAGATGGCTCGACCCCTCGCAGATCATACACTTATGACCTCGAAGAAATCCCATTCTATTTCTAGTTTGGGAGTCAACCGCATTAATAGATAAGCAAGAAGGCGATTAAAATACGAGCAAATATCGACGATTAACAAGAAGATACGAAATCCAACTAAGGTTGTGAACCCCCTATACAGGCGTTAGGTACACAGAAGCGTCACCAAAGGCTAGATGGCCCATCCCCTCACGGATCATACACTTACGACCTCAAGGAATCCCATTCTATTTCTAGTTTGGGAGTCAACTTGTTAAACGACATTCAATCCTACATATAGAAGTTCTCACAACATAGGAAGAACAAAGATGAAAGTAAGCAATTAATCAAACTACAAAGATAACGATTAACAACGAAATGAAGAGTTATATACATTGCCGTGGAAAGTTTAACAAAATAACATGCTTGCATGGGCAGCAGGGCTAGTCCCCGCACCCCAGCGAAAAGGAACTACTCGCTCATGATGCGAGAAACAATAAGAGTAAGAAAGAGAGAGGAATCCACCATGAACTCGGTGTAGAAGGTAGTCACAGCTCGGTGAAGAAGATACAACCTTCTACATCATGTCAGAGTAGATCTTACGTGAACGAGAGATGCCAAGACAGACCAGACAGTCTCCCTCACTCCGTCTTCCTTCTATCCTCAGCCTCCTTGGTTGCAACACAGGCAGTAGGTGGAATGAAACTGGCGCGGACTGGACTGGATTTGGATCGGACCTGTGTACAGGCAGCCTGTCGGCGTCCCGGAACCAATGTCTCAGTGAGGACCCTTGGGGTCCTATTTATAGGCACCGTACTGTCCCCAAACGGTCTTGAGATATTTTGCTCCAAACGGTTTCATGAATTTACTTTACCAAACAGTCTTCTCATTCTACTTTAGCAAACGGTTTGGCAGATTGCTACTTTTTCATTCGGTCTTGCATTGGCAGTAGCAAACAGTCTTTGCTTTTGGTCGCAAATGGTCTACGTGCATGTGCTCATTCGGTCTTGCGTTTGGTTTTGGAAATTCAAATGGTCTCATAGATCGGAACTCCACAAATAGTCTTGCAGACTGAATCTCCGTAAACGGTCTCCTAGACCGAGTCTCTTCGAACGGTCTCACAAACTGAATCTCTTTAAACGGTCTCGTATGCTCATTCAGTTTGGTGGTCATACGGTCTTCGTGGCCAAACGGTCTTCACAGGCAAACGGTCTTGCGACCTTGGCGCTCAAACAGTCTGAAACCGTGTGACGTCCAAACAGTTTTGAGGTAGATCTGTCCATTCGGTCTTAATTGGCAGCAACCCACTAAACGGTCTTCACGTAAATGATCTCCAGGCAAGGCCTATTGCATGCAGTTTTCACGTTCGAGCATGCAAATAGTCTGCTGCGTTCATACTTCGGCAAACGGTCTTGCTGCATTCAGTTCATTCGGTCTTCACTACAAAACTCAAACGATATGATGCTCATTCGGTTCTTAATTTATGTCCATACGGTTTCAAGGCCAGCCTACATTCGGTCCACATGCCCATGTAAATGATCTCGCATGCGTGGTTGGCGAGGGCAGTGTGGCTGCTGGAGCAGGTCGCAACACCAGAGGAGGTAATCAAGCAAGGATGGCTCAAGAAGAAGAAGTAGCCCGAAGGGTGGCTCAATCCATCAATGCGTAGAGAGAGAGGCTCATGCAAGAAGCCAGAGCTACAGTTCAAGAGGAAATTCTATCAGCGCAAGCAGCAGCACAAGCAGTCGAACTACAAAAGGATCTTAGAGAGTTCTCAATCCCAAAAGCTACGAATGTTCATCATCCAGTACAACCTCCTCCCATCCAAGCTAATTATTTTGAGATAAGAGCGCATTGGATCACCCTGCTTCAGAACTACCCATTCTACAGAAAACAAGGTGAAGATAGTCAAGAACATCTTCTAAGATTTATTAATCTTTGTGCTATGACAAAGCAAAATGGAGTGTCTGATGATGCCATTAGACTCCGCCTCTTCAAATACTCCCTTGCTGATAAAGCCATAAGTTGGTACAATTCGTTGCAGAGTGAAACACCCATCACCACCTGGGAACAACTGCAAAATTTGTTTCTAGAAAAATTCTACCCTCCATCTCTTACTTATGAAATTAGAGGGCGGATAACAAATTTTATTCAAGTTCCTAGAGAAACCCTTGCTGAAGCTTGAGATAGATACAAAGAGATTCTACGCAAGTGTCCACACCATGGCATTCCCAAGAACCAACTAATTGAGATTTTTTATAGGGGTGTGAATGATGATATTAAGAGATTCCTAGATTCCTCGTATGGAGGAAACTTCATGCGTTAAAGTTATGACAGCGCATGGAGAGTCGTCACTCTGGGAGTAGAAAATCAAGCCAATTGGGGAAGATCTGAAGGTAAAGGAGTTTTGAAAGTAGTTATGTCCGAAGCTACTCCCGAGTACAAATCCATCACTGAAACCTTGAAACTCTTAGTTGACAAGCTAGACCATATTGAATCATCTCTTGCTGCTATCAGAAGAGGACGTTCGCCCACTCGACAACCAGAATAGGTCAAGTCCGCTTCCCTATTCTGTGAAGCACGTAAGAGCACCTATCATTCCACTTTATCATGCAATGTTCTCTATGATGTTTGTTCTGAGCAATGTATGTGGCCAAGGAGATAATAGTCAGATGAAAATATTAATGCTATCAACACCATTCTTGGTCAAAGTTATTACAATCCGAATCAGAATAGGAATCAGCCCGATTTTCAATATGGAAACCCCTCTAGAGCAGTTAACTCACATCAATTTGGTTCAAACAATCAACCAAGAGGCCCACCAAGATTCCAGTATAATCAACAACAAAATTTTGGGAATCAAGGAAATTTCAAGGGAAACTTTTAGAATAGGAACTACAATAATTATCAAAACAACTCTCAGTACTACAATCTTAATCAACAGCAAGGTCAACAAGCAAGTCCAGTTTCTCATGATGACAAGCTATCAGCCATTGAAAAGATGTTTCAAACTCAACAAACTATGATAGCCAACCAACAAGCTCAGTGGAAGGCTATTGAATCTCAATTAGCTCAACTCGTAGCTAGCATAAAGCCACCTGCGGAGTCTTCGCTGGTCAACCTGAGAACAACCCTAAGCATCCTGAACAGTTGAAGGCAGTCACCACTAGGTTAGGGAAAGACTATTCAGATCCTCCTGTAAAGACACCGGTGGTTATTACAGATGAGGATGGACCTATGATTGCCCAGGACTCAACAACACAGGAGGCTCAATCAAAAGTTGATAAAATAGGTAAGGGAAATCCTAAGAAACCTACTGATGAGGAAACTAAAACACCGAAACCTGATATTCCTGTATATAAGCCTCATATACCTTTCCCAGCTCGTCTAAGGCAAACGAAGTTGGATACTCATTTCAATAATTTCAAAGAAGCTATGAAGAAGCTTCATGTTGATATCCCTTTTCTCGATGCTCTAGCTGAGATACCAGCCTGGACTAAGTACTTAAAGTCACTTCTCACGAGAAAGTATATAACCGAAGAGAATGAGAGAGTAAAACTGGCGACCACTACATTTGATATCATTTTAAGTAAGATGCCCAAGAAACAAAAAGACCCAGGATCCTTTGGAATTTCATGTCACATTGGCGACTCATCATGCAAGAAAGGATTGGCAGATCTCGGCGCAAGCATCTTTATTATGCCACTCAGCTTGTGCAAAAGACTAGGGTTTGCAGAATTGCTTCCAACGGGCATGACTATTCATCTTGCAGACAATTCGGTAACTCTTCCCATGGGAATCGTCGAAGATGTCCCAGTCAAAGTGGGCAAGGACTCTTATGTCCCGTGTGATTTTGTCATCATGGACATTAAAGAAGATGCCAGATATCCTCTCATCTTTGGTCATCCATTCCTCGCCACTACAAGAGCCCTGATTGATGTTGAAGCTGATACCTTACTGCTTAGATTAGGCAAAGAAACTCTCGAATTTAAAGTTTTTGAAAGTATGAGAAGACCAAGTATGCAAGAAGAAGTCTATCTGATTGACTGCATTGAGCAAATGTCACTTCTGACTCAAGATCATCATGAATTAGACGATCCTTTAGAAGTTGCTCTAACAAACCCATCAGTTGATGAACCAATTGACGACCAAGTAAAAGATTGCATTGAATCCCTAGACTCTGCTGAATAAGATGTTGAAGCCACTAGTAAAGAACTCAAAGCTATGGATACTACAGAAGAAACATGCGAAAAACCAGAGGCTCCCCAAATGAAGCCCCTACCTGAAGGACTGAAGTACGTATTTTTAGACGATCTCAAAGTTTTCCCATTTATTTTAAATTCCAATATAACAACTGAACAAGAAGATAAACTCCTGAAGGAATTAAGAAAAAGAAAGAAAGCCATCGGTTATAAGATGAGTGACCTCACTGGGGTCAGTCAAGCGCTGTGTATGCACAAGATCCCTATGATGGAAGATCATAAGCCTACTATTGAGCATCAATAGAAATTGAATCCAAATATGTAGGAAGTGGTCTGTCATGAGGTTATTAAACTAATCACAGCTGGAATAATCTATCCAATCTCAGATTCACCATGGGTGAGTCCAGTGCATGTAGTCCCGAAGAAAGGTGGAATAACTGTTATACAGAATGAAAAAAATGAACTCATCCCCACTCGAACAGTCATAGGGTAGAGGATGTGCATAGATTATAGAAAATTAAACAAGGCAACTTTAAAAGATCATTTTTCAATGCCTTTCCTTGATCTAGTCCTAAAAAGGTTGGCTCACCAAGAATATTTCTATTATCTTGACGGTTACTCTGGATTCTATCAAATCCCCATACATCCAGATGACCAAGAGAAAACAACCTTTACCTGCCCATTCGACACATATGAATTTAAAAGAATGTCGTTTGGTCTCTGTAATGCACCCGCAACTTTCCAACGTTGCATGGCTGCCGTATTCACTGGTCTTACAGAAACAATTATGGAGGTTTTCATGGATGATTTTTCTGTATACGGAGATTCATTCAATTCATGTCTAAAGCACCTCTCCCTAGTACTCAAACGTTGTGAAGAAGCACATCTTGTGTTGAAGTGGGAAAAGTGTCACTTTATGGTAACGTAAGGCATTGTCCTTGGCCATAGGGTCAGCAATAGAGGAATTGAAGTTGATAAAGCCAAGATTGAAGTGATTTCTAAACTTCCTATCCCAACAAATGTAAAAGAAGTCTGTGCTTTCTTAGGTCATGCAAGATTTTACAGAAGATTCATAAAAGACTTTTCCAAGATAATGAAGCCAATGACGAATCTATTACTAAAGGATATTGATTTCAATTTCAACGAAGAATGTGTCAAAAGCTTCAACACACTGAAGTAGGCTCTTACAACCACCCCCATCATTAGAGCTCCCGACTGGGACCATACTTTTGAAATTATGTGTGATGCCAGTGACTATGTTGTGGGTGCTATTTTAGGGAAATATATAGAGAAGAAACACTATGTGATCTATTATGCATCAAAAACTCTCAATGAAGCCCAGAGGAATTATGCAACTACTGAGAAAGAACTTCTAGCAGTCGTGTATGCCTTTGACAAGTTCATATCCTACCTAATTGGTTCGAAGGTCATTGTCTACACAAACCACACTGCCATTCGTTACCTTCTGTCAAAGAAATATGCAAAACCCAGGTTGATTAGATGGATCCTCCTATTATAAGAATTTGATTTAGAGATAAGAGATAAAAAGGGTATAGAGAATGTTTTAGCAGACCACCTCAGTCGCATCCACACTCAGGATACCAAGAAGATTCCGATTAACGATTCCCTTTCAATTGATCAATTAATGAAGGTCTCAGAAGTTATACCGTGGTACTCAGATTTTGTGAACTACCTTGCTGCTGGGGTTATTCATCCTCAATGCAATGGAAAGGCACTGAAAAAATTTATGCATGATGTGAAACAGTACTACTGGGATGAGCCGTACCTTTTCAAACTATGTGTTGATGGTCTGTATAGACGATGTATCGCCGAAGAAGAAGCCCAACTTATTTTGGAACAATGTCACTCAGGACAGTGGGAGGACATATGAGCTCTAAAAAGACTGCCTTGAAAGTTTTGCAATGTGGATTCTTCTAGCCAACCATATCCAAAGATTCCTATAACTTTGTCCTATCATGTGACAAATGTCAAAGATCAGACAATATAACAAAAAGAGATGAGATGCCGCTGAATCTATGGCAAGAAGTAGAGATATTCGATGTTTGGGGGGTGGACTACATGGGTCATTTCCCATCTTCTCATGGATTTTCATACATCGTAGTGGCGGTGGACTACGTCTCAAAATGGGTTGAAGCCATACCAACTGTCACTAGTGATTCCAAACCAGTCATCAAATTATTCAAGGATATTATTTTTCCCCATTTTGGTCTCCCACGCACGGTGATATCCGACGGAGGTTCCCTTTTTCTTGAAAGAAGTTTTGAAGCTTTGCTGAAAAAGTATGGTGTTACTCACAAGGTAGCCTCACCTTACCATCCATAGAAAGTGGACAGGTGGAGGTTTCTAATCATCAACTCAAGAGTATTTTAGAAAAGACAGTAGGCCACAATCGGAAAGATTGGTCGGTGAAAATCAACGACGCATTATGGGCCTATCAAACTGCTTATAAAACTCCCCTCGGGACTACACCTTTTTGATTAGTATATGGAAAGGCTTGCCACCTGCCAGTCAAACTGGAACACAAAGTATGGTGGGCAATTAAGCAACTGAATTTCGACATAAAAGAAGCAAGCCAAGCCAGGATTCTGCAACTTCAAGAGCTGGATGAACTCCGAATGACAACTTATGAAAATGCATGAATCTAAAGAACGAACCAAACTTTGGCATGATGGTCATATGAAAAGAAAAGACATACAAGCGGGAGACCAAGTCCTACTATTCAACTCAAGGTTGAAGTTATTCCCAAGAAAACTCCGCTCACGCTGGTCTGGACCATACATCATCAAGAGCATCTCCCCACATGGTGCCTTCTCATTGTGGAGTGAAAAGTCAGGTGAATTTGTAACAAATGGTCACCGCTTAAAGAGATATCTTACCTCAACTGACATAGGCACTGAAGCAATGCTGGAACTCACAAATCCAAAGGATCCACCATGAAGTTGAAGGATTCATTCGAGCCATCAACATAAAACAAAGGCGCTTGTCGGGAGGCAACCCGATCAATAAATTTGTTTTACTTTTCTTTTCAAATTAGAATGTTTCTTCAATTTTATTTTGGACTTCTAGTTAATTTTT
Organism: Alisma plantago-aquatica; assembly: GCA_963693085.1. Classification (NCBI taxonomy): domain Eukaryota; kingdom Viridiplantae; phylum Streptophyta; class Magnoliopsida; order Alismatales; family Alismataceae; genus Alisma; species Alisma plantago-aquatica. The sequence goes on along the minus strand of OY856412.1, from coordinate 1,412,197,591 downwards.
CATTAAATAAAATTCGCATCGCAAGATGCTATTTTAAGATCTAATTTCTCTTTACCTTTGAGATTTTCAGATAAGAGGATGCGCGCTGAATGGAACACAACCACATCCGGTGGTCATTCTGGCATGAATTTTCCCCTCCATATTAGATTTAGGGTTTGCTCAGGACGAGAAGATCTCTAAGTTTAGGGTGGAGGGTGGGTGGTACATACCTCACTTTCCACCTACACCCATCCTTTTCATACTTAAGTTTTCTCTATCACATTCTTGATAAAAAAATTTCAAAAATTTAAAATTCTTTAATGTTTTTCAAAGAAATTGAACATATATTTGATGAATTTTTGACACTTCCTGGTTTCATTAAAAGTCACTAACTAACCTACTATTCATTTTGAATCATTATATCCTCCTTATTAAAAGTAAGTCCTCAAAAGGACCACTTTTTGAAACAAGCCTTTCGATTGAAACCATCTTGTGAAGCTTATGATTCCTAATATCATGATAATTTTGCAAAAATGATAAGTGTCTATCAAACAGATAGGGATCAAACACGCCGTGCTTCCTAACTGATTTGTGGAACAATAGCATGAAATCCCCACCGGATCCTCATCAAGTCATTATTTGAGCAGAGTTTGATAAAGAGAACAACCCGGTGCACTGAATTGTAAATCAAGTTGCATTCTGATCTGAACTCTCTTCTACACCTCTTCTATCATCTTCGTACCCCTCCATCCACAAAAAAGAAATAAAAATAGCCAAAATAGTTCCAAACCCTAAGTTTGGGGTGGCACACCACTTCCCTCTTTATCCACTTTTCTTCCATACCCCTAACAAATAAACAGGGGCATACCACAAAAAATGCAATCTCGAGTCGAATAGAGGAGAGATTTGCAAACAAAAAGATGCCAAAGCGCACACATAAAGAAATGCAATCTCGAGTCGAATAGAGGAGAGATTCACACACAAAATACAATAAATGAAATTGCAAATCATAAAATAAAAATCTCGAGTCGAATAGAGGAGAGATTTATTTCCTCCTTCCATACCATCATTCACTCCCTTTTCTATCTAATGGCACAATGATTGCCTACCCTATCCTGAAAAACACCAGTGTTAGATCAAATGCACACTAGTTGTTCCAGGGCATCTCTACTCTTACAAAATTCTTTGACATGCTTGTTGTTGGAAAAAGTGAGGAGGAAGTGATTTTGGAAAACGAACTCAAGAGCGAAGATATGGTAAGATGTGTTTAGTGGTCTCAGGAGGTTGAGATACTGAGTCATATTGAGCAGAAAGAAAACATTCATGATGTGAAGATGAAGCAATCACACGAATTGAAAGTATTCATTTGGCGACTGTTTCAGATTTTGTGTTAATTACTCGAGGACGAGCAATGTTTAAGTTCAGGGTATTTTGATGAATGTATATTCATCATGAAATTCAATTACCTTCTTGGGCTCATTTGGGCTCAATATATCAAATTTCACTCATTAAATATCAAAATGCATCATAATGTACAGAATCACTTAATTGATTTGATTATCAAGGATTTAACCAAATTTATGTTGATTTAATGCAGGTCTTGATAAAGCTGAACATTTAGCTGGGGCCCCACCTTCATTCACCCTGGTTTCGACCAAACGGTCTCACCATTCGGTTTCTACCAAACGATCTCACCATTCGGTTTCAATTGGACAGTTTCATTTCAAGACCAAATGTACGTGAAGACCGAATGCATGCGAAGACCTAATGCACGCGAAGACCGAATGCAGGCGAAGAACGAATGCATGTGAAGATCGAATGCTCGCAAAGACCATTTGATCTATACAGGAAGACTGAATGGATACCTGCTACAAGACCGTATGACCATCGGAACTACAGAATGTTTGAGAAGACCGTTTGCACATGCATGCAATGCGTAGACCGAATGGTCACATGCACGTAGACCATTTGGCTGAGAGGGATCGAGCGGCGCCGAGGATTGTTTGACAATAAACCGCATAGACCGAATGGTCACGTACGTAGCAAAACTGTGGAGTTTAGGCTGGGATCCAAGACTGTTTGCATGTGAAAATTGTATGGGTAGTTGCATGCAAACCGTTTGAGTAAGCAACCCACGAATTGCAGTGTCCATCGCCGTCTCCGCCATCGCAGCAGCAACCAACACCTCCGCCGGTGCTGCGACCTGCTCCAGCAGCCACGCCACCCTCGCCAACCATGCATGCGAGATCATTTACATGGGCATGCGGACCGAATGGAGGCTGGCCTTGAAATCGTATGGACATAAATTAAGAACCGAATGAGCAACAGATCGTTTGAGTACTGTAGTGAAAACTGAATGAATTGAATGCAGCAAGACCGTTTTGCCGAAGTATGAACGCAACAGACTATTTGCATGCTCGTACGTGAAAACCGCATGCAATAGGCCTTGCCTGGAGACCGTTTATGTGAAGACCATTAGGTGGGTTGCTTCCAATTAAGACCGAATGGACAGATCTACCTCAAAACCATTTGGATGTCGCATAGTTTCAGACCATTTGGGCGCCAAGGTCGCAAGACTGTTTGGCCGCAAAGACCATTTGGCCGCGAAGATTGTATGGCCACCAAACCAAATGAGCATACGAGACCATTTAAAGGGATTCAGTCTGTGAGACCGTTCGAAGAGACTCGGTCTGTGAGACCGTTTATAGAGATTCGGTCTGCAAGACCATTTGTGGAGTTCCGATCTATGAGACCCTTTGAATTTCCAAAACTGAACGCAAGACCAATTGAGCACATGCACGTAGACCGTTTGTGACCCAAAGTAAAGACCGTTTGCTGCTGCCAATGCAAGACCGAATGAAAAAGTAGCAATCAGCCAAACTATTTGCTAAAATAGAATGAGAAGACCTTTTGGTAAAGTAAATGCATGAAACTATTTGGAGAAAAATATCTCAACACCGTTTGGGGACAATACGGTCCCTATAAATAGGACCCCAAGGGTCCTCACTGAGACATCAGTTCTGGGATGCCGACAGGTTGCCTGTACACAGGTCTGATCCAAATCCAGTCCAGTCCGCGCCAGTTTCATTCCACCTACTTCCCGTGTTGCAACCAAGGAGGCTGAGGAGAGAAGGAAGACAGAGCGAGGGAGACTGTCTGGTCTGTCTTGGCATCTCCCGTTCACATACAGATCTACTCCGATACGACGTAGAAGGCCGTATCTTCTTCACCGAGATGCGACTACCTTCAACATCGAGTTCATGGTGGATTCCTCTCTCTTTCTTACTCTTCTTGTTTCTCGCATCATGAGCGAGTAGTTCCTTTTCGCTGGGGTCCGGGGACTAGCCCCGCTTCCCTTGCAAGCATGTTATTTTGTTAAACTTTCCATGGCAATGTATATAACTCTTCATTTCGTTGTTAATCATTATCTTTGTAGTTTGATTAATTGCTTGCTTTCATCTTTGTTCTTCCTATATTGTGAGAACTTCTATACATAGGATTGAATGTCGTTTAACAAGTTGACTCCCAAACTATAAATAGAATAGGATTCCTTGATGTCGTAAGTGTATGATCTGTGAGGGGACAAGCCATTTAGCCTTCGGTGACGCTTCTGTGTACCTAACGCATATATAGGGGGTTTACAACCTTAGTTGGATTTTGTATCTTCTTGTTAATCGTCGATGTTTGCTCATATTTTAATCGCCTGCTTGCTTATCGATTAATGTGGTTGACTCCCAAAGTAGAAATAGAAGGGGATTTTTTCGAGGTCGTAAGTGTATGATTCGTGAGGGGACGAGCCATCTAGCCTTCAGTGATGCTTCTGTGTACCTAATGCCTGTATAGGGGGCTCACAACCTTTGTTGGATTTCTGTATCTTCGGACTCGTAAGTAAGTGATCTGGTTGGTGACGAGACATCTGATGCCTAAGTTGATGCTTACGTGAACCTAATGCCTGTATGGGGGGGGTTCTGCAGCAGCTCTATTTGGATCGTTATATCTTGCCTAGATTGTTTGCGATTAAATGTGTTTGCATGTGTAGCGGTGACGAAACTCGATACCATCTCAACGATTCCATATCATTGATCTAAATCAAATTTTAATTCAACTTTTACTTTCTTGCGATTAGTTTAGTTTACCTCAAATCAACCAACCGTTCTAAATATTAGTTTTACTTGAGCTAGGTTCGACTGACAAAGATTCTTAAAAGTGTTGTCCTTTGGGTTCGATCCTTAACTATACTGCGATAAGACTCATCCGCTTGTGGGTGGTATTATTACACTTTGGTTTTGGTAAAAGCTAGGGGATTCCAACCCCGAGTAAGTTTGTTAGTGCGATAAAATCCCACATCACCCCTCAACTCCTTGGATCCGAGGCTATCTAATATTTTTCCTCTCAATTATCCATGATTTAAAGAAAAGCAAATTAAGCACCTCAAATCATATTATACTAATATCCGTATGTGAGTGGATATTTCTTTTTCTTATAAAATTGTGAGGAGTTATCCACTCCCTTGGATATTTTTGTGCCTTTGCAAGGCACAAGCTCATACAACCTCTTTGAAAATTCATCCTTCAACTTTTGGTTGAAGGGTTCTTTAATTAATATATTTCTTTTTGCATTAAATTGAATTAGGCTTTCAATTATGCATAAATCTTGATTATTTTAATATCAAGATTCTCTCTCCTCCAACTTAATTCAAATGAGGCACCCGTCTCATTTTCTTTGCTCTACATGATGCCAATAAACATTAGGGACCTTATTGAGGTGGTAATTTGCCTATTGAACCCTAGGTTTTGGGTAAATTGCACATTACACCAAAACTGGGTTTTAATGCACAAACATTGCTTTATCAGCTCTTTCTTGGTACTCAGGCTACCACAAGCCCCACCTCTGCATCATCTTCATTCTCATGATGCTTCATTACATGAGGTACATATTATCATGCACAATTTGCAATTTAACCCCTCAACTTGGGTAATTTACACTTTAGTCCAACATAAGCAAAACATTATTTTCAACATAGTTCAATATGGACTAAAATTGAAATATAAGTTCCTCTTGAGCCTTAATTACTTTTCAAAAGATAAGATAAATCATATAATAAACTTTATTAAGTAAAACATCTAGGGTTAAGCATAACCCAGGTCAGGGATGTTACACATACCTTACCAACAGACTCCCACTTGCACTTAAAGACAATCACCCATAAATCAAATTCTTAGTGATCTAAACATGTCCACCATGTTTCTGTTGTTCTAGTTCTAATTCAGTAGGTTAGCAACATTTTGCTTATAGTTGGTATATTTCATGTTTCCTTATCTTCTCATTGTACGATTTCTCATATGAGACGGAACTGTCATAATATGGTATATGATATTCCTTGCCTAACAATTAGATCCATTATTGTCACAATATTATTACTGAGTCATTAATGGTTAAAACATCTATAAGTTCATCATATGAACATGTAGATCCATATAGTATACTCTATGTTCATAACTCAAGTATACTCCGCTTCTATTGTAGAATAGAATTAATGGCTATTAGTTCAAAACACCTCTTCTTTAATATCAAACATATTTTATTGTGATCACTTTTGTCATTATGGAAGTTTGCATCGATGTAACCATTTACATCCAATTCTTCCTTTTATTGTTATCCTTATTGACTAGCAATATATCCTTAAGTACTTCACAAGTACTAATGGATATCTTAATGAATTTCCAATAACCCTTATTGGAATTGATATCATCTTGGTATGTCCAATATATACAAGATTATATGGGATAAACACATTTATATTATTCATGATATATCCATCATATGGATTCTTATTCATGATATTTCCATTCTTCTCAAGAATCTGAACATATGGTTCATGAGAGACTAATCTGGATCATCCCTTATTGAATCCATTAGATTTGAACTCCTTCAATACATTGCTATTGTGTGTGTCCAAACTTCCAATTATGAAACATTTAAAAACTATCTCACAGGTCTTGATGCTTATCTCTTGAGATGTTTTACATTATCCTTCAGTGTTGAATATGTTTTCATGCCAGTTCTCAATATTCACAATATTGAGATGTTATTCCTTATCACATGTGGAATATTCGAATGTTCTCCCACTAAACCTTTTGTAATAAAATATTTCATCTATGTCAAACACTTTGACTTTCTTGTCAACATAAAATATCCCATTGTGAGATGCTTGTTTCAATCCTAGATTGAACTTTGTAGTTTATATACTTGATTTGCATTCTTGAAGTTATAAAACCTTTTAGGTTGTGTCATGTACACATCCATGATGTATTCCCTTTAAGGAATCCAATTTTATCTTCATATGCTAATTCTCTCAGTCTATTTTAACTACAACAACAAGCATGACAATTGGCATGTTCAACAACTTGAATTGATTTGAAAAATCTTTTCAACCAATTTGTCCTTTTATGTTACCCATGTAGGTCTTTACCACAAGACCCTATTGCACCCTTTAGGTATTACCCTTTTAGGTGGAGCTATCAAGGTCCAACCTTGTTAACTTACATAGATCCAATAATGGACTTGAGCCATTACTTAGATTATTGTACTTAATAGCTTCTAGTTGACTAGTTGGCTCATCATGTTATGACCAACCCATCTGAATTGTTGGATTCATAATCCTCCAATATCAGATGCGTTCTACTAGAACTATTTTATTCGGTGTTAGCTGATGAACCTGAGACTCCACAACACTTATGATTCTCATGGTTCTCATTGTACCCTTTTGTTGACCTCAAACATTTTGAAGTTTACTTTTACTCCCACAGATTCTTTAGAAACCCAATTATCCTATCAAAAAAACAATTTTGTTATTGGATTTGGACTAATAGTAATATTTAATAGACATGTCTTTCGATAAACCTTCTCATGAAACTACTTTCTCAATGTAGGTTTCAATGCTTAGATGTATTGGGACATTCCCAAATCATATCATACATGACGTCTTTATAAACCATTCATATGCTACATGATTTAGTGATAGGTATATATTTATGAGGGTATAAGAAGATTAAATTTAATTGATAATTATATCATCATGGTTTGATTCCTTCATTTTGACGCATCATCAAGTTCAAATGGATTGCACTTGTCATACATTATCACATTTTTATCATGAAGGTTCTCAAGATATTGATGCAAAATATTTCAACATTTGATCTCATCAAAGTTTCTCAATACTTTCATTAAAGTCAAACTTCATTTCTAACCTCCTTGAACACTTCAAGAGATATGTGTTTCTAATTTACTGAGTACACATCATCATGTTACTAGTAAATGAAATGAGGTATAATTCATTATCTATGACATCCATTCCATAAGATCTTCATTCATTACATATGAGATTTGATGGAATGCTTATCCTCCCAACTACATCTAATGAGGAATGACATGTCACTTTGTGCGTAAATAAGGCTTTGCTTTTTCCTTAGGTTCAATAACCAAGGGAATCTAGATTAACATCAGTATGTATTCTAGACATGCATTTCTTATATATATATATATATATATATATATATATATATATATATATATATATATATATAGGGTATATCTTCACTACCCGTGCGGGTAACTAAGATTCGCTACCCGTGCATCCGTTTTGTAATGGGATGACACATATATGTAATGAGACAACCAAATTTGTAATGAGACAACCGAAATTGTAATACAAAAACTCATTTTGTATTACAAAGCTATTACAATAATAAATATATATTTATTACTGTAACAACGTTGTAATACAAAATGAGTCTTTGTATTACAATTTCAGTTGTAAATGCTTATATTTATTGGGATCATGAAATAGAAGTTATACTAACTCTATTACATACCCATTGGTCTAAGGTAAATTTAAATGTAGACTAAAGCTTCCTCTACACTTGCTCTGCCTTGTCAATCTTTGTCCTATCATGAAGGCCTTTACTTCTTGTCAGATCATGCACATCAAGTAAGTCAGATCTCTATATGGTGTCACATACCAATCTTAAGAAGTAATCAAATTTATCTTATGACGTTTATACCTAAAGTGGAGGCATCAATGCCTTCCTTCTTCTTCTTCTTTAGTTCCTCTAACCGGAGTGGCCAATTCCATTTCCAATATCCAAGCTGGTGACAATGGTGACAATTGTCTCTTACTTTCTTTACCCCACCTTTTGTTTTGAGATATGAAGAATTAAGCTTCTAGCCAGTTTTAGAACCTTTCTTATGTTTTTCTTTTCCTTTAGACTTACCCTTTGTCATGCTAATTATCATCACATACTTGGGATTGTCTTTCTTCATCTGTGTCTTATTTATTCTCAACATGGCCAACAACTCTATCAATGTTTTGTCAAAATTGATCATGTTGTAGTTCATGACAAACTGACTGTAAGATTCTAGCAGAGACTACAAAATCACATAAGTGGCCAACTCTTGTCCCAAGGGGAATCCCAGTCTATCTAGATTCTCCACATACCCAATGAAATTGAGCACACGAGGACCTATTTTATCTCCTTTTATCATGTTACATTTGAACAGTGCCTTGGAGACATCATATCTCTCTTGTCTTGCCTGATCTTGATACATGTTCATGAGATTGTGACCATCTCAATCATGTCCATGTTCTCATGCTGCCTTTACAACTCATAGTTCACGGAGCATAGAATTATAAACTTTACATCCATGGTGTATTCGATATGCTTCTTATAAGCATCCTTGTCAGCCCTTGGTGCATTTTGAGGTGGTTCCTCTAGTTCTGGCATTTCCAGTACATAAAGCTTTCACTAACTGTGTGAGAATAATTCTCAGATTCTAGAACCAGTCGTCGAATTTGTTCCCATTTAGTTTATCCTTCTCAAAGACCGATCACATAGAAAAGTGATTATTGTTGCCATTTAATTCTACAAAAGAATTTGCAATTATGTCAAAAACTCATTTTGTTTTGATTTGATTAAATTTGGGCAATAAAATTTGGTCTTGAATTTATTATCATTCTTGTTATTTTGTTGATAACCCTTAAGTATCAATTCAAAAAATTGATGTGAACAATTTTCTAATAAGACAAGATCCAAAATAATTCAATTATTACCGACCTACACCAACATCCATAATCAACCATTAAGTAGGAAATCATGCCAATTTCATCATATGCAGCTCTTGGATAGATGATATGTGCAACATCATGCCATAATCATCTCC